>JAOXJM010000033.1:2266500-2345131 GCA_026413425.1 Tringa solitaria | reverse complement strand
ACTCGATGATCTCAGAGGTCCCTTCCAACCACCACAATTCTGTGATTCTGTGAAAAACTCAACCTTTTTTAAGGTGAAATTGTACCTGTTTTACCCCAGTTCACAGTTAACAGTACTGCTGAAGGTCTTTTGTAAACTGTTTGGAATTTTCTTTTTTTAACATATACTGAGCTAAAAATATCCCCATAATTCGAAGGAAAAATAAACCTTTGCTCTCAAAACATCAACTTGGTCTCCCCCCACCCCTTTTGTTTGTCAGGAGCTGGGTACCCATCTGGCTTCCAGAGCATGTCTGGTTTTGTTCAAGCTGGGCATTTCTGTGTATCTGCATGGTTCTAAGGAGGTTAAATAAAATAATAAATCTCCTAGTGCTAAGCTTGAGAATACCCTGTCAGTACTCAAGAAAGCAGAAGACATCCTTCCTCTTTTCCCCAACATACAGTGAAATTTCTGAGTGACGTCTGAGGTTACTGTAAAGAAAGTTGTCTTTTCCAGGGATGTGGTAATTAACTGTAAGAACAAAGTAGTGATTCAGGCTGACTCAAAACACCCCCTTTCCAAAGAAGGCTTTGTTTCCATGCTCAATAACTACTGCAGAGGTAAAAACTTTGGTCCTTTCTGACTCCCTCCACCTGTGTGTAAGAATAGTTTGTTTTTCTCTCCAACAGGATGTAGCCATTTCTCCAAAGCAGAGGGATGAGGTCATTCAGTGGCTGGCCAAGCTCAAATACCAGTTCCACCTTTATCCAGAAACGCTCGCCCTGGCCATCAGCCTTTTGGACAGGTTTTTAGCTGCAGTAAAGGTAAATATTTACAGATACATAAACTGAAATAGATTTATACCACCCACTCAGCTATTTCTGTGTACAGTCCTAGTGCTGTGGCTGTACAGAAACACTTACTTCCCCCCTCTGCCCTCACACCCTCTTCCTTTCTCACACGTACAGGATGGTACCTGCAGTACTCCAGGACCTTAATTGCGGGTTGGGGAACTGGCAGCACACGCTGCCGCCAGGAGCTTTGGGAGGTAGATTCTTTCCGTAGTCATTTTTCACCCGGTGGAAGTAGCCGTTGCTTTAATGAGAACACGCAGTTCTCAGAGAATTGACCCAGTGCTCATACCTGCCAAGAATATTTTCCCCTCCTTCCTCTATTTGCCCATTTCCTTCATGTAATGCAGCTCATTAGTTTAAATGTATATTAACCGAAGAGAAAAGCAGCGCTCTTCCTCTTCAACTACATGCTCACTTTTAACCTGGTTTGAATGTTGTAGTTGTCCCAGCGCAGTAACCATTCCTTGAAGCAATCAGAAAAAGAGGCTGCATAGAGGTTACGCTTTAAAGAGAGAGCAGTCCCTACCACAACCTAAACTGACTCATAAAGTTAAGGGAAGGGACTACTAACCCGCAGTTAGAAACCTAGGGCCTCTGACAGAAAAAGTGAGGGAAAGTCCCTACTCACCTCTTAATTTCTCCATTGTTTTAACTGCATTTAATTTCATTTGTACCACCTAGAATTGCTGGGAGCACCTGCTAGCACTCAACAATGCAGGCCATCAAAGTGACAGGCTGTCCCCTCCTGCTATGCTGAACAGAAAACAGAATGTATATCTCTGTTTAAAATAAAAAAACAAGTTAAAAATAACATCATCTGGGCTATCTGCAACTGGTATCTGCTGCTCTTCTGTCCCTCTAAATCTGCCACAGAAGCAAGTCAGCTGTGCCACACTTGGGCTGTGTTTTGCACCCGCCCGAACGACTGAACCAGCTGTGGGTCAGCCCAAAACCCCTGGCCTTGAGCTGTGAAGTCAGGCTTTGGGCAGCCTTATCTCTTACCGTATTTGCTGAGCTATGTTCCCTGCCCAGCAGATCTGCAGTCTCATCTGCACGTGTGTCTAATCCCATCACCAGCAGGTAAGCACTATCCCTGAGGAGATCTAGGCAGAAGAATGTGTTCTCGGCCTCTGCACTCACATTTCAACGTGACTTAGTTTGGTAGAGTGCAAGTGACATCATCCATTAACCTACCCTTTAAATATTAATAAATATCCATAATGTTTTAATTATAAGCCATGGAAGTTTTTATTTTTAAGGAGATCCTAAAGTTGCTGATTTACTGAAATACTAAGATGTGAAATAGATTTAAATCGCTCAACAGCTAATGCCCTCGAGTATGGTTTTTCTTTCAGTAATTTGCAGCAGCCAAGGAGTCTGCAAAGAAAGCATGAGGATGTAAGGAGTCCACTTTGTGCTTCAGGCAGGGAGCAGGAACGTGGGAAGGTGTTTTGTCTGTTTTGTTCAAACAGCCCAGGGCTTTGCATGCCCTCCCCCAGTTTTCCTCTCCCATTAAGCCAACTACCCTGTGGAATTGTCTGGTGTCCCAAAGCCTGAACGTGCTTTGAAATTGCTGGGCCTGGCTGCCCCTAAGGCTGGTCCCATTTGTGCTTTGTGCAACTCACTGCTCTGCCCCGTTGAGCTCCTCTAGGAAACCAGGATGGGTGACTGGGTTTTAACATGCTTTGGCAAAAGACACAGTTGTTCCTTCCAGGCCAGTCTCTAGAGGGGACGCACTTGGGACACAGAATTATCGCTGAAAATACTGGGGAGAATATACAGGAGAATAAGCTCCCTGATGGAAGGAACCTGCTTTAGACACCTGCTTTCCCCCCAAACACAGCACAGAAGGTGTCCTTTGCTGTATGCTATTTCATGCTAACGTGACAGTATTCTTTGAACGTGCCTGCATGGTCAAGAACAAGGTCCAGTCTTCCCCCAAGCAAAGTTATTCTCTTTACTTTCAGTGACACCTGCATGCACAAGCAGATGTGTGCACGCACCCCCCACCCCCAAGTGTGGATTCTCTACATGCATCCAATTTGAGGTTTAAACAGCACTAGGAAGCCAAAGCTCTAGGCACAGCATGGTCCTTTTTTAAGTAACTGAGGTGGAATGTGGGTAAAGATCTTCAATTTGGACAGGAACCCATGTTCTTCTCTTGTTGCTTTCTGGAAACAGCGTTCTGGATTTCTTGACAGCTCATTGCATGATTATAATGTGCAGAATCTCACCCTTCAACCACCCCACTGCCCTCTTGCATCTGCTAAGATTTACCTAGCAAGAATAAATCGTGGCAACGGTTGAGGTTGTCAGTGGATTTTCACATTCATTGCAGGACTTTCACTTACCTTTGCTTTCAGTATCTCCTGATGTGGAGAGAAGAGGACCCGTTGCCAGTAGGCTACCAGAGGTGGGGGCAGAGCCCTGCAGCTGTCTGCTCACTTGGCTGGAACAGGGTTTAGAAACAGCACCTCTGCGTTCCCTGGCCACTAAGGAGCAGGGAGACACATCCTGTGGATTTTGTGCTGATGTTGGAAGTGAAGTCCTTTGTTGGACACTCAAATTGACAAGATCACTGCTAAGCAGAAACTCCAGCAGATGTGCCATGTTCAGGGCATGTGCTTACTTTGGTCCATCACAAGGACTATCTGAACACTTTACAGGCCATGCGCGCTGCTTCTCCCCTCACCCCCCAGGGGCCATAGAAGAAGGTTTCGATGCACATTAAAAAAAATAAATCACCCTTTCTTCTCCAAATTTCACTTACCTTGCCTGAAACAACTCAGTGTAGAAGGGACCAGCTCTCTCTCAATAATCCCTTGGCCGCAGTTTTGAGAATTGCAGTGTGAAATTACACGAGTAGTGATTTTTATGGGTGTTTGGTACTTCCCTAGGCAAGGACGGTGTTTTCAAACTCTTTTTTTCTTCCCCTTCCTATTCTGTGTCTGACCCCCAGCAGCACTAACAGCAGAGCTCTGCTGAAGCAGGTGGAGCGGCAATGTTTTTCTGCCAGATGACAATCTGGCCCTTTCGATTTTCTCCTTCCTGTTTCTACTGCTCTGCCTAAAAATGAGCTCTTTCCACTCCAGTGCAGCACATCAGTGGGTGCCAATTCCGATCACGGGGCTGGCAGATTGCTCTTCTGCCTTACGTCATGGAGTATGGATTTTTGCTTGGCACGGCTCGCCAGCGCCCTGGCGTAGTTGGAGGTCAGCCTGCTCATCCAGAACGTGTCACATGGGCAGCTGAGACCCTGGGGCTCAGGATGGCCGACCAGAAAGGATTATGCATAAGTTTTTGCACCATATTCACACAGATTCCTCTGCTCTTCTGTACTGTAGGCCCGTCCAAAGTACTTGAACTGTATTGCAATCAGCTGCTTCTTCCTCGCTGCAAAGACCATTGAGGAAGATGAGGTAATTTTTTTGTTCTTATTACCTTAGTGTTGTCTGAATATATGCTCTTCCAGTCCTGCCTTTGCTTGCACGTGGTGGCTGATGCTTGCCAGGACAGGAATGAAGGATTTTGTGTGAATTCTATAATGATCGGTTTTCTCCTTTCTTCTTCATGTTGGTTTTTGCAGAGGATTCCAGTACTGAAAGTGTTGGCTCGGGATAGCTTTTGTGGTTGTTCTCCAGCTGAAATTCGCAGAATGGAGAAGATTATCCTGGATAAACTGAACTGGGATCTTCACATGGCAACGCCACTGGATTTCCTTCATATTGTAAGTAAGAGGCTATTAACATTCTTTCTGGTATCTGTTGGTGTAAATAATGTATCGAGATCTATCTAGACAAAAACTCTACCCGTAGGGGAGCAAAGACCTCAGGATGAGTTTACAGTTCCCCTGTACAAGTAGTTTATGTAAGTAAAAGCTTTGCTAGAGAATTTCAGAGGAGATTTGTACCACTTCAGGCACAATTTCCAAAATGTGGACCTGCCATCTGACCACTTAGCCTGTTTTGATGCCTATTAAACCACACATTAAGCTTACTCACAGCTCCCGAAAACCCCACCCCTAAATCTTAACCACTAGTGGTTTTGCTCTAAGCCAAGTGCCAGGAGCAGGAAAACAGTGAGTAGAACCAAGGAGAAAGTACTTGCTACAGAAAGGCATGGCCAGAGAACCAGATTCATGATTGAGGTATGACAAAGGATCTGAGCTTCTCCACTGAATTTCATCCTCTGTGCTTGCTCAAGGAGTTTTTGCCTAGGACACCTGAACTGTCAAACCGGTGGTGTTGAGAGAGAAGGGTGTAAGGGGATAGCCTTTTGCAGAGCCCTGAGAAGCCTGTCCCCGGGCAGATGATGCATATGATGGCAGGCCCCACCAGAAAAGCTGCAACAAGCTCTTGGTGGGTTCAATGCATTCAGAGGTTTTTGTGTGGTGTGGAAATTGCCTTGAAGACTTAAGCTGGAGGATCCTTGCGGATCAAGGATGTCGCATGCCTTTCTTGGGGTCTGATCTGGCTTTGCCTGCGAGGTTGCCCGTCAGTGACACCAGCTCCCTCACGTGCTTGTTCTCCCCCCGCAGTTCCACGCAGTTGCGGTGTCCAACAGGCCTCAGCTACTGACCATCCTGCCCAAGCTGAGTCCCTCTCAGCACGTGGCGGCGCTCACCAAGCAGCTGCTGCACTGCATGGCCTGTTACCAGCTGCTGCAGTTCAAGGGCTCCATGCTGGCGCTGGCCATCGTCAGCCTGGAGCTGGAGAAGCTGCTCCCCGACTGGCTGGCTCTCATCATCGAGCTGCTCCAGAAGGCACAGGTGAGGGGGGTGCTGGCACCGCAGGTTGCAGCAGCAGGGGGAGGGACAGGGGCCACAGAAGGCTGCATCTCCTGCAGTTCTCCAGCGATCCAAGCCAACAGGGGCTTTCAGATGCCCACCTGCTGATCTCTGCCTGCAGTTACGCTTTGCGAGGATGGTTGTGCTTCAGCCCGAAGGGACAGTCTGTCAGGACAGTTCTGTAAACGCTTGATCTTGACAGCATCCTATAGGTGTGTGCTTGATGCACGCAGGCTCTCTCTGTGCCAGGGAGAAAATAGCACACTGGGGAGAAAATCCTAGTTGGCTGCTCAGCCATTCCTTCCCAGCATAGTGGGCAGTCTGACAAGCACTGGAAAGACAAACACTCAAGCTGCTAAATACATGCGGTGAAACCTTTTAATACCTGAAAGGTTTTTTCTCCCCATTTCCTGTGAGGTGTAAGAAGGAGCAGGGGTCCCTATCTTCTGAAGTCATCGTGTTGGGGGTCTTTTGGGTCCTTTTCTCGCGTACTTGCTCCTGCATCCAGCATGGCATTGAGAAGTCTGGGGCACGGGTGGCCGGTGCGCTCAGAGCCCTAGCGCTGCCCTGGCCGACAGCCTCTCCTCTGCGTGGCAGCAATCCCGCAATGCCGGTATCTTTGCTTGTCTTCCCACTCCAGATGGATAGCTCGCAGCTGATCCACTGCCGGGAGCTTGTGGCACATCACCTTTCCACCCTGCAGTCTTCTCTGCTGCCCAATTCTGTATATGTCTACAGTCCCCTCCAGCATACCCTGGTGACCTGTAACAGAGGAGTGTTCAAATGCCAGCCCTCCTCTGTCCCAGGGCCGGGTTTCTCCAAGGACAACGGCAGGCCAGAAGTGCCAGTCACAGGTACAGCCGCGCTCTACCAGCGTCTGCCAGCTCCCAGCGGTTGCAAGCAAGCCTCTGCCAAGCGCAAGGTGGAAGAGATGGAAGTGGACGACTTCTACGATGGTATCAAGCGTCTCTACAACGAAGACATTGCTCCAGAGGTAGTGGCTCTTGAAAACATGGGCTCTGTCTGTGGCGCTGATGTCTCGAGGCAGGAGGGCAACGTTTCCCCTTGCCCACCTCTGCAGCCAGTGTCTGTGATGTAGCTGGGAGCGTGCACCACCTGCTCCGCCAAAGCTACTCCAGAAACCACGCAGAACCTGGCACCCTGCGTTCTCAGTGGGGGGAGAAGGGGCCATACCTTGTCAGGCTGAACTGAAGGGAGCCAAAAAACAGAAAAAAAAAAAAGATCCCAACCCTTTTTTGAATTTTTTTCTTGTGCGGCTAATTATAGTTCCACTATTTAAGCACTTAAAAACACAAAAAAGTATAAAAATCTAAAAAAAGACCCAAAAACCAAACAAAAAAAGTAGCAAAATATTGTTTCTTTCTAGTGTTGTCAGTTCCACTGTTTTTCTGCTCCTGTGTGTTGTAACCCATTCTCCATGTCCAAGAGCTCACATCAGTCGTGCAGAGTTGTTCCAGGTTTCCCAGCCAACTAACACCTCTCTGATCCGATTTCCATCTGCTCCTTGCTCTCTTTCCGCTCGCTCCTCTTTTAATTCTCAGCCAGTCTTGTGCATGATGTTCCGTACTACCTGACCTTCACCACAGCTTTCTTTTTCCTTCCTAAAGAAAAAGACCTTTTTTTTTTTGGTTTTGTTAGCACTTTGGTGTTTAAATGTGATAATATTTAAAAACTGGATTTAAATCAAAGGTTAGTCAGAAAAAAAAAATAACCCCAAACCCCAACGCTTGCAAGCTGCTCCACACTTAAGTAATGCCCACAGGAGCATGAAGGTGCTCTGGAAGAACAGCAGGGCAGCGGCCGCCGCGCTCTCTGCCGTACACAGAGACTTCAAACAGTTTGCGTTTTCAAACACAGTAAGCAGTTAATGGATTTTTGTATCACTTCAACAAAAACGGTATTTTTTTTTGTTCTTGTTTGCACCACAAAATACTGCACTCAGTGTAGATTTTCACCAATGCTCTCTATGACTATGTCAAATGTAAACCTTAAATTCTGCAGAGTCTTTTTTTTTCCCGTATGTTTATAAGCTTAGCAAGTGACCAGCGCTGCTCGGTGAGGTGCTGGGGCGGCAACATACGCCTGAGGTTTGAAAGGTGTGTAATTACCAGCCACAAAACCAAAACAACAAGACCCTAACCCACAAGTTTTGTGTTCCTGTCACTTCTAACCAAGAGTAAAACCTTTAAAAACTTGTCTCTTAAATGTTACACCTCTGTTTCTCAGAATGACCTGTCCCAATTGTAAGCTCTCTCCACAGCCCTGAGGAAGGTATCGTATTTGGAGCCATTGTACTGATGAAAGCCTTCTGGTAGCAATAAAGAAAGTTGTCCTGGATTCCGGGTCTGGTTTCATGCTTTTCATCTGGCTCCAGGCTCAGGTTTACCTGGAGGCCCCAAGGGCACCACTCTCTGCCAGGTCTGTGAGAAGGCGGCTCTGGGGGTGCCGGCAGCCAGGGGAGTCACGCAGCAGGGACTCATTGCCTCTACAGCAGCTCCAGCCTCAGCCCCAGCGCCCCCTCACTCACCAGGCTGTTCCCCTTACAGGCTGAGGGGGGGGCTGCTCGGGTGCACAGCTGGGACACCGCTTCCTCTCACCCTTTGTAACCATCTCCCTTGGGATATTCCCAAGAGTGGAGCTCCCCACACCCAGGCTGGCTGTAGATTCCTGCTTGCCCGATCACATTTGGTGGCACTGTAAAGGTTAGCACAGGCTTCATGTCTGCAAACTCATAGATTACAGAATAGATTCCATTCCATCATCTCACTGCCTTTCATTTCGTGCACTTGCAGAGGAGCCGGCCCCTCCCGCCTCACACCTTCCGGGGTGCTGTCCTTTCTGTTGGGCTCACTCCACTGTGACAAGCTTCCCTTGGGTGTCCGCTCTCTTCCTGCCTTCCTCCTGGAAACCACACACACACACACCCAGGGGCTGCGTTTCTCAGAGGGGTGTGCACCTTCCTTTCCTTCCTGCCATCCTTATGGAACAACCACTCCCTGACCTTTTCTCTCTTCCCTCTGCTTAGTTTTCCCCGTCTGGGGGCTTCACCCAGCACACCCTGAGCAAGATACCCCGTTCCCTGCAGGACTTCCATCTTACTGGAGCTCACTACTTCAGACCCAGGTACACATCTTTGCAGGCTACATTACACCGTGTAACAGCTCTAAATACAAATAACTGCCACCATTTCCAGCACTGGATAGAACAGCATTAGCACGGGAAAGATTAGAGCCAGGTAATTTTCACACCCCTTGACAGCCGAGCCTGGCACCCGCAGTTCCTGCACAGAAGGGAGTGTGTGTGTGTGCTTGTGCTCACTGCCCGTGAGCAGTGGCTGAAGCGATCCAACCTACCTCCGCGGGAGCAGTTGCTGCGCTCCGGCTGGGTACACAGAGAGAGGGGAACCAGGACTCTCAGAATTCCAACAATATCAGCCTACACGGCACAACACCCCGGAGCAAGTTTGGTGGGACTGCAGCTTATTTTAGTTGGCTTCCAATGGTACGAGACACACCGCGGGGAACAAGATGGGGACCAAAGCACCATGGCACTGTCACCCCACCGCAATAAGTCTAAGCCTTACCTTCCATTGGCTCCTCCTCCCCACACTCCTTCCCTCCAGGTTTGAAGGACACATTCCCCCCTTACCCCGTTCGGCAGCATCAGCACGCGGGCACTCCTGGGGATTACAGGGGAGGCACAGACGGAGAGGAGCTGGCACAGGGCTGGGACGAGGGAGGTGTTTGCCTGTGCCAGCTGGCAGGGGCCTGGCTGGGACAGACGGGAGGGACACAGGCGTCAGGAGAGATCTGGGTGCTGCTGGAGCAGTTCCTCTCTCACAGAAGTGCTGCAGCCACGGTTGCGAGTTGCTCAGTGAGAAGGCAGGAGTTTTCCTTTCTCACCGTTTTCTCCTCCCCAAAAGTGACAGGACAATAGCAGGTCCTGCTCTGTCCCCACACTGGGCACATCCCGAGCTCGCACCAGCCCTGCTAGAAGAGCTCTGCAGTGACCGAGCTGGCTACGGAGCTCCTCTCGGCCCTAGGGCCACCAGAGCAGAGGAGCCTCTTCTTGCTGTTGTGGGGAAAAGCATCAGCCTTGTCCTTTGCAGGGAAGGGGCTGGGGGACAGCTCTCCGGCGAGAAGCAGCTTGTGAGAGGCACAAAGGTAATTTTACAGTATCACCACCTGCCCCCAAAACTGCGTTCAATAAACACGGTGTCACTTCTGGCTCTCCCTGTGTTAAGTGCAGCGCGGGGAAGGGCGACTGCCCAGAAAGCTCCCCAGGCTCCCTGCACTGCGCAGAGCTGGCCAAGCCTCAGCTCAGCAGGCACCTGCCGGGCAAATACACAAAGAGGCAGCACTCAAACCCCCTCTGGCTGCCAAGGGAGCTCTTCCTGCTCCCAAATAAGCTGGCACTTCCCCAGCCCCCTTTGAAGCAGGTTGCCTTTTTATTTTGCTGCCACTATGCACAAGTCCACACCCATTATCTTTTACCTGGGCACAGGCGACTCCACCAACAGACAGCAAGGTTCAGAGACAAAACCTGGGCCCTGTTGGCAGACCTATCTCTGCAGGGTCCTGCTGATGAGCTGCTGTCCTCGCCTAGGCCTGAGGACACTTGTGGGCCAGCTCTCTGGCTGGGTCACCCAGCAGCATCCTGTTGCATTTTGCTCTTCCAGATGCAAAAGGAAAACCCCGGTCTGCAACTGCAAACGCACCTCTTCAACTCGTCTCTTGTCTTCTTCTCTATTTGTGCTGCATTTTCAACACACTGTTTCAACCGACCACCGTGTATGGAACACATCCACTATGGAAACACCCAGTTGTGCCTGTGGCACCTCAATACACCCAAGAGCCTGGTAGCACCATCCAGGGGTGCAGATGCAGCAGGGTACAGAGGATTAACTTTCAAAGCCACCCACACCCCGAACGCAGGTGCCCAGCACCGCTGGGAGCCACAGGCAACGCAACCAGACTTCATGCACCAGCTTCCCCCTCCCACCCCAGCGTCCACTTGGCTGTGGGGGAGTTGTGCTTTGGGGACTGACCAGCCTGGGTCCCAGAGGCTAGGGCTGGCACACAGGCCTCCAGAGGACCACAGCAACATCACACGGTGGTCTTCAGTTTCACAGCTCTCCCCCTACTGCTGGTATTGCGGCCAATTGTATCCCAGGCCAGCTGGGGCCAGTGAGGAACCCAGGGAACACAGGTCTGTGTTGCTGGTTGCACTGGTGGACAGATTTACGGTGTTTTGCAGCTAAAGAAGTGATGCTCAAAGACAGGCTCGCCTTTGACAATGAAGCATGTCCCAACTCCCCCATGTAGCAAGGTCCAGCTGATTTGGAAAGAACCTGCATTGCCAGAGAGACAAAACATTTCCCACTTCCCACATTTCATCCCCACAAAAAGAAAACCCAGGTGATGACGCAATCCAAGTGTGGCCCCTACCCATACTGTCACCCCTTGCAACTACGGTCATGGCTTGACTTGTATGCTGCTCCTGCTGTCACAACACAGGACTGTCCTGGAGCACTTCCAGGGCTCCTCCTTACCCACAGAACATCCCCTGATGCCTGAGACTCCTCATATTCATGTGACATTCCCACAAGCTTCACGGCACCCCAATGCTTCATGCCACGGACCTGCCAAAGATGCTGAGCAGAGGGTCTGCCCGCTCTATCGGGGAGAAGTAGCAGCACAGGAAGAAACCCAGCAGAGCACAGGGGTGAGGTGACCAGCTGGCTGGAAGGGAAACCAGTTTCAAACTGCAGGCTCAGCGTCCTGCTGCCTCACTTCCTCCTGAGCACTTGGATCAAGCCATTGCACCCACAAAACCAGGCACGTTATTACTCGGCAGAGTCCCTCAAAAGCCAGGGAGCACCAGCGTGCACGGCAGCCATGCTCTGCCAGGGCACTGCTACTTGTTTCAAATGCCTTCTCGTGCTAATCCCAGCTCACCTTTAGGTGCCACACAGCCGTTTCGCTGCAACACCCCATCTTCCCTTAATGCCCCGGGAAGAGTTGCTTTGCAGACCTGACAGCAGTAACCTCTCTGCAATTTTCCACATGATGCTGCCTCAGAGAGACGCTGCTACACCTCCTTCACCCTGCTCAGCCTGGGGGACCATTCATGAGGCGTTGCTCTCTTACACGAGACCTGCAGGTACTGAACAAGGGGGAGATGTTCACTCCTCAAGTAGCTGGCAGGTAAATACCTCAGTCCCCTCTGGCCAGCCCACTGTGACCCAGCTCACAGCAGCACGGCGCTGCACCCTCCCAGCTTGTGCCACGGGGCACCTCTAACCCAGAAACTGTTCCTGCCTCTGGGTTTTGGGAGTTTATTTAAAGTTCATCTTTACTCTCAGGCAGTGACAGGTGGGTTAAACCCACAAGCATGATTTTGAACTTGGGTACCCCACCTCTCTTGTGGATGAAGCAGCTTTCCCAGCTTTACTGGAGACATTTGGTGACACCAAGTGACAAGTAACCTCTTTGGGCTGTCCAACAGCAGGTTTCACACCGCTGTCCCCTCCCCAAGCTGACACCGCTTCCTCTAACAGCTGCAGGC
Source organism: Tringa solitaria (assembly GCA_026413425.1). Taxonomy (NCBI): domain Eukaryota; kingdom Metazoa; phylum Chordata; class Aves; order Charadriiformes; family Scolopacidae; genus Tringa; species Tringa solitaria. The sequence goes on along the minus strand of JAOXJM010000033.1, from coordinate 2,332,924 downwards.
CGTGGAGGGAGCGAGCAGGGTGGCACCTCGCTATCGCTTCCCCAGGCACTGAGGTGTGGGGAAGCCTCGGCAACACTCAGCACTCATCCCCTTGTCCAACACACATGTCTGGCTACTGACACCACTCACAGTGCCCGTACATGCTTTCTGCTCTCTTCCCCTCCCTCTGCCCCAGTACTCACCACCACCAGGTTGTGGATGTTAGATGTTGTGTTCTGTCTGCCTCCCCCTCTTTTCATATTCCTTATAGCTCTGTTCCCCATGAATTTACCTTTTTATAAAAAAAACAAAAACACACAAGGACCCCAAAACCTTCTGCTGATACCCTCTGCCTCAACAACCTGGGGCAACAAATTCCAAAAGTTTACGCCCTGCTCTGTAACAAAGTTACTCCACGTTTTGAGCTGATTTCGCTCTAGCTAAGTGCCTCTCTGGTTCTAGTCACGCTGATGAGGTAACCAGCCAGTCAGTGCCCGCTGCCGTCACAGCTTCGTGGATTTTGTAACACAGAGTCACAAATAAATTTAGGCTGCAAGGGACCTCTAGAGGACATCTGCTGCAACCTCCAGCTCACTGCAGGGCTGATCCCACCTCTCAGTCTTCCCTTCTCCACGCCGAGGCCTCCAAGCCTTTGCAGTGTCACCTGGTAGGCTGCTGCTCCATCCCATTTATCATTACTGCCCTTCTCTAACTCCACTACATCCTTCTGGAGACATGAAGTCCAGAGCTGCATGCAGGACTCAAGGCACCAGCACAGCAAAACTCTAGAGCTGCAAAATAAAGGCAGACACAAACCAGATGTCAACATTTATATGAACTATATGCTTCTCTTTGTATAAACCTTTAAAAACTTTTAAAAAAAATTATTTGGAGTATATGAGTCAAAGGGGTTTTTCCCCTTCTCAAACTTTCTTGGTGTATCAGCACTACTGGTGGATCACCTAGCCCCAGGCCCTCCAGCTGATGAAGGACAACCTCCTCTGGTACAGCCCAGCACTTGCGAAAGACAGAAGAAATGACCTAAAAGCAGAGGTCTCCAGAGCTCCTTGAAAAGCCCAGGGCTGACCTGGCAGACAGAAGTCCATCAGGGTACTTCTTCAGTGTTGTCAACCTGCGCATTTGGTCATGACTTCCTACTGTCACACAAGATTTCAGAGTCAGAGGGTACAGTTACATGGGTAAGATGACGAGGTTAGTAGCACCTGATAGCCTCTCTTCAGGTACAGGATAAAAACCACCTCCCATCACTTAGATTTTTCCTTCTTACTTGCAGTAAATGATGCCCAGCCACCCATGACTGGGTCTGGGTCCCAAACCACTGTCATCAGCACAACACAGGTGACCTGACATGAGGCAGAGCCCAGCAGAATAGCTCTATGCCCATCCACGATAGTGAAGAAAATAATAAGTGACTATTTCAAGAGAGAGGCTATAGCACAGGGATGGGATTTTACAGGCTAGACTCTACCACCAGATAAACCCAAACTACAATTTGTAAGTGAAAAAAAAAAAAAAAAGCCTAGGGAATAGGAGAAACATAAGGAGAGGATTCCCTCCCTGAAATAGGGCTGCTGGGGAGGGTCTCACCACACAGGATGCTGCAGGAGCCATCTGGCAGGTGGGCTGGACTCCAGGCAAGTAACCCATAGGGTATTTTGCCAAGTTAGAGGCTACCACGGAGGGGGTTGCACAGATGAGCCGCAGCAAAGCCCCCAGGTCTGAGGCAGTGGTCCCTGATGGTGCAAACTGGCTTAGGCACCAATGCTGAAAGAGAGACACAGCACTCGTAAACTGGGCATTTTAATGGGCAAGACATTTTCTCAGTAAACAGTGAGTGCCTACACGAGCAGGGGTGGCTCAATCCCACAGCAGCCAGAGTAAATGACTGATTTCAGAAAATACATAGCTCAACCCATCATTTTTGCCACATATGGGTGGCCCAGCTCACATGCAGCACCGTTGCCTAAGCCCTATCACAACAAAAGGATTCCCTCCCGCAAGCAGTGCAACCTCTTCCCAGTTCATACAGCATTCAGAGTTCTGCAGAAGAGAAGAATTAACACAGGCAAGGTTTAATCCAGCAATACCCCCAAGACCTCAACCCACGAGGCACTAAGCACTGTTTTGTCCTCAGAAGGCTCAATGTGAAATGTTTTCTAGATCTGGCTCTCCGGTGGTAAGCAGTGGTGACTGGAGAGCAGACCCTCAGTGGGTATCACCTGAGCCCACTGAAGCCTCGAGAGCAGGCTTCATTTTTGGTATTAATGCAAACTCTGTCCCAAGCTACATTTGTGCAAATACTCATATCCCTTCAGTTTGGGCAAATGGTCAGAAACTCCATTCACACACCAAGTAAATCACTACAGCATATGCACAAGGCCAATATTTAATAATCTTTCCGACTGTATCTATAAAGTCACTTAGTTGGTTGCAAGTGTTTCCAGGATAAACAGTTTTTCTGCCTCTTTACAAAAATAGCCACCTGGCTGGAGACAGGTTCTAGTGATCTAACCCTGTCACTGAAGAGCACTGAAAAATATTGTGCTTCTGAAAAAAAAAAAAAAAAAGCCAGCAGATTTCAGCTGAGACCCTTGGCAGCTTATGCTTCACACACAGGTTGGAAGAGGCAAAAATCTAGACGATTTAATAGTACCTTTCCCGCAGCAGGTTAAAGGAGGTGAATTCCTTGATTAAGGTTCAGATATGAGAAGAATAAATCACTAGTATTCGGTTATTAAAAAATAAAAGTGCATTACCCCACATGAAAAACATCCAAAGCGGTAAGACTGTCTCCTTCCATCCACCCCAAACCAGCTAGAGGTCACTACACACCAAGTTTACGAGCTTTGGTTTTTTTACCTTCAAACAATACTTTGGCACTTTTGAAGCTTTTTGACTGAATTAACTTCCAAAGTAAACAAGTTGTAAAGTTCAACAGCTACCCTGCATTCAAGATTGCTAAAAAAAATAATCACTAATTAGGCTTCATGAAAATAAAATGAAGCCCTTAGTCAAAGTACAAGTCAGTGCAGCTCAGCTGTACAGAGAAGAGATACCCACTTTGCTCATATAGAGACAAATTAGCCAGAAAATAAGGCCTGGACCATCCGGAAGAGGCTCCATCAATGCAACAGGATGCAGCAGCAGCCTTCTCCATTTCATGCAACAGCATGCTGAAAACAAGAAGTCACCTACATCTAAGGATTTATTTTTCAGCGCGTCAGAGGAGCACAGGACGTACTTGTGATGAAGTCCTGGTGTCCAAAGGAGCACAGGACGTACTTGTGATGAAGTCCTGGTGTCCAAAGCAGCCAGATTTGATCTTTAGAGGCAGAAATTAAGTCCTCCAGCTATCCACACTCATCCTCATCCACAGTTCATCACTCTATTTGTCATCAGCAACATGTGCATATTATGGCAAAAGGAAAGAAAATGAGGGAGAAAAACCCCAAACACCTAACCCAGTGCAAGATCTCACATGATGGCCAAATTCTCTCTTCCAGCCATTACCTCTGTCATTTTTGGTAGCCTCAATTCTGTTGGAGACGCGCCAGGAGCAGACAGATCCCACACAGAGACACACAGTGCACCCTCAGACGCACAGGTGAAAAACAAAAAGGGAAGGAGAGAAGGGCGAACGTGATGGAAGAATGAGATGGCTCTTCTCCTGGTGGGGGTGCCCGTAGCTGCAGGCTCTTCCAGTGCCCTACTGTCCACTGGGAGAGAGGGTGTGGGGGCTTTGGCAAGATGACGGTTACATAAAGAAGAAGCTACAGAAAGAGAAAAAACAGAAAAGAAAAGAAACAGAGGTTCAGAATTGAAATTAAAAAGTGAGAGAGGAAAAAAAATAAAAGGAGGAACATTTTAAAGAAAGTGAGCCATGAAGGGAAGAGTGCAGTGGGAAGGTGTCACATGAACCAACTACAGGGAGGCTTGGACCTCTTCAAGACACCAGCTGATTTGGAGCACAAGCTCTCAACCACCACAAAAAACAAACACCAACTGAAACACCAGCACAAACCTACAGAGGCATCTCAAAGGCACAAAACAACCCGTGGGGAAACTTCATATTTCCTCATCCCCTCCTGTCATGCTGTTACAGGCAATGGCAACAGCAAAACAAAGTCACAAAGGCCACGCAAAGACCAAAGCGTTTGGGTAAAAATATATTTCCTCTCCCCACTTCAAATGTTGCCGCTATTTGTGTATGTAATCTAAAGCATATACAAGAAATAACTGAGCTTATGCTAGAAGGTTATTATTCAATTTGTAATTCAAAAACTGAAATATTTTAACATCAAATAAAGTGACAATATCTATCAGATGCATACATATAATTTGCATTAACACTGTATGTCGGTTACACAATTTAGTTACAAACACGGGTTATTTTCAAATAGCAAGGTAATAAAGTTCTACATCTATAGTTTAAGGCAATCAGGATATTAAAAATGTATACAAATACAATATTTCTACCGCTGTTCACAGCTTTATTTTCCGTTAATTAAAAAACCCTTCATATTTGTACAGTTCCATGCTAATACACGCTGATGAAAGCGTTATGGATATCACGTACTGGAAATGCAACCAGGGTCCTGGGAGAAGAGACAAATACACACTCTTCTAACACCTTAGAAGGGCAAACGGTAACCAGATTCAAATGGACATATCTGATATGATCACACACAAAAAGACATTCCCATTCTCACTTGGACATTTTAGGAGAAACAGGATGAAGCTACCTGGGGAAACACTGGTCATGTTAAATAAAAACATTCTTAAAGAGAGACACAAAGATACAAGTCTCCTTGACAGGATTTCAAACCGTCAAAAACACATGGAGGGGGTTACAAGTTGCAGTTTTCAGGCTGCAGAGGAACCCGGGGTGGGTGCCAGTTGCTGCTTTGCCCCCCTCCTTGGCAGCATCACAAGCCACAGGAAATGCAAGGCAATGCATTTAATGACCATGAGTAAAAAGGGCACCTGCCTACTCACTGCCCTCCTGGAGGGTAACTGTGCAACCCCAGTGAGGTTTCAGGGGAGCAAACACTTACTCATCTCCACCTTTCCAGCTGCCTGCTGGATGCACACATGCCCACCTCTACAGAGCAGCTGCAGCCCCTCTCAGTGACCTGGATTTTGTTTGTTTTCCCACTCTGGGGGTTCATTCCATGCCCTGGGAACACTATCATCCCAGAAACACAAGTTTCAGTGTGCTTTCTTGCTCCTGTATATTATTCTAAGGTTTGAAATCCACCTTGTCAGGAACATGCAGCATTATCAGCTGGTTATGGTTGCTGTCTAAAGCACGTGAAAGGCTGCAGTGCCTCTCAGGCAAGGCTTTGGCCCATGCAACTGTCTGTCCAGCTTCACCAGCTGCCTTGCTGGCTTTGAGCATGCAGAGAAGCTGTGCAGGGTTGCTTTAGGCTTTCAACAGGAGCTGGATGCTGTGTTACCTCTGGCTTCTTTTCAACGTCGCAGCAAAAGCAGATGATTGCAGAAAGTTTGAGCGGTTTTAACAATGCCACTTGCAAGTAAGTGGACTTAAAGAATCCCCCCAGAAAAACACAACTGTATCAGTAGTGAGGCAGAAAGGGTGAGTCGTCTCTTACTACTGTACTTACATGCAAAAGTGAAAGCACATCCAACTAGATTTGAGTGTATCGTTTACTCCATGCAGAATCAGGGGCTACTGTGAAAAAAGGCATAAGTAAAGAGAAGAAAGAAGTGCAACAGTAACAAGCTAAACATGGCCCAGGGTTTAAGGAGAAAATGAAGTTACCTACACCTCCTTTGGCAAAAAAACCAAAACGGTACCTTTAACTTTTGCAAGTTTAGGGTTTATTCCCAGTTTCTCCAAAACAGCTTGCTTTTTGCTGAAGAAACCCAACCAAAAATATATTTAATGCACTTGGCCACAGCTTTCCATCAAAAAACCCCCAAAAAACCCATGGCTAGACTCAGCTGATTTCTCCTGCCAAACATCCCTTGAAAAGCTGTTAAAGAACTCAGGGCAAATAAATGTTAAAATTAAGTTTTCTACTTGGCACAAAATGCTGGTAATTAAGAAGAGGACACGCACAGAGACAGCTGAAGCAAAGCATATCTCCACAAGCATTCAGTGATGTGCATATGATGTGACTACCAAAAAAAAAAAATGCCCAAACCCAAACTTCTTCCTTGATAACTCAAGATTTTAAAACTGGATTTGCCAGAAGCCACAGGAACCATACTTTAATTTTTCCAAACAACCCTCTAGCCAACCTATTTAACCTGGCAAAGAGAGCATCATAGTTAATAACTCGCACTTCCTGTGTTAAGAAAAAATAAACAACAAAAACCACCAAACAACCCACCAAAAAAAAACCAAACAAAAGAACAAGAGGAAAGGCTCAACTGTTTTGTTTCCAGATGTACAGCCAAAAATTTATCTCCAGTCAATTTTTGCTGTCTGTCCAAGACATCATATTTAGATTTCCTTTTCCCAGAGCCATGTTTAAGCAGTGAGGGTTAAAAAGCAAAGACAACCCAAAAGCTAACCCCGAAACACATTTTGCAATCTAGCAGTTCAGAAAAGGTGATAAATTCTGCCTTTATTTTCCTCTAGAGAGGCAGAAATTCCATCCCAGAAACAAGCAAAGAACTGCTGTGTGTGAGACTTAGGTGGAGAAAGTTATTTTTAAGAGTGCTTTAAAGAAAGAAATAGGAGACTACCTAGCTAGGAGCAGTGGAAATGCTGGCTGTACATCAGCAGAAGAAAAAGAAATCCAGAAGTCATAGGGTAAGCATGGCTCGCCACTTCTTGGGAAGGAAGGGAAAGACTCTGTCCAAAAAGCAATGGCATAGAAAATATACATTAAACAGACCAATTTCCATACTGTGCTGGCCACAGAGTGAGGCCTGGCTTATGCTAAATCTTCTTTTCATGTTCAAGGGACATCTGAATGGGACATTGTCCTTGGGCAGGAGGGCCAGTGGGGAGCTCAGAGAGTGTATGTCCAGGTGCTCTCCCTCCCTTGACATGAAATTGTGGATCCCACAGCTTTGTAAATACTTAAGCGCGTGCAGGAACCCTCCTGATGGCTCTATAAGAAGCTGTTGAAGGCTACGTCTTCCCCCGCCCAAGCAGTTGATTCCCTAAGGGCTGCTAAGTCTTGCTAAGATCATGCACACTGGAAACCAGGTACTATTTTAAGTGAGATTTCAAAGGTTATGGTCAGGCAAGTAACACATGGAAAGCAATAATGAGAAATGGTCCTTCTCCCAGGCACCTGCATAACCATTGGGTTCCCACCACAGCGTTCAGCAGGTAGCTACTATACTGAACTGGAAGGGTGGCTGTAAAAATACTCCAGCACATGACAGTAAATCCAAGCCAACTAGTATGATCAAGTCAGACAACTAATAAAAAATATCATGCAAATGTAATGGCATGCAAGGTCAGTTAAACTTTTGTTATCTACACACACGTACATCCACCCCCTCCACCCCCCCAGCAGCGGGACTCATACTGCCCCAACTCGTTAGCTGTTTAAGGAATATGGGTTGGACTAAACTCCAGGGTTTAGCCACACCAGGGACTGGGCTGTGACCTCATACGGCAGTAATTCCCTGAGGCTGATTTCTGTGGCCCCAGGGACCCTTTCAGCACAGGGCTATTGCAGCCAGCCCTCCAAGAGCTGGGGAGGCTAGCAGCGCTGAGGACCTGATCCAGTCAATGACGCTCACCCAAGCTGCTGACATCCAACCCTGACTCTCAGTTCCAATTTGAAGCCAGAAATTATTTACTGCTGCTGGTTTTGACCAGAAAAATACGTGGTATCATTACCTTGCCCCTCCACCCACCCCTGAGCTTCCAGTTGCATACAGTCCTGTACCCAATCCTTCTTCCTTCTTGTTCCCACTATGTTATTAGATGAACTAATAGTTATTAATGTTAAAAAAAAATTAAAAAATAAAAAAGAAAGAACACAGATGGCAGAGACACATTACTGCAAAAGCAGGTGAATGCAGGAACATCCTTGGCTTGACAGGCTTTATGTGAAGCTTGCACTGCAAGTTAAAAAAAAGAACAAAAAACAAAAGAAGTTAGCAATAATAAAACCCAAAATGGAAAAAAATACCCACCCAAAATCAAAGAAAGCTGGGAGAGCCGACACCAGCAACCCGCTCTGGTGGGTGTACATGCAAATGGATTATGCAATTAAAAAGAAATTAAACCTCAAAGTTGGGCTCTACTCTAGCCTATGACAAGCAAAAGCAAAAAGAAAAACTGAAGGGGCAGAACTACTGAACAACCAAGCACACAAGTTAGTCCAGGTTACAGTCTGTACGTGGCTGGTGTCTTTAAGCTTCATTTTTTCAGAATGTGCATGGCTGGGGGGGGTATGGTTGCAGGTGTCCAGTTTGGGTTATTTTACATGGGTGCTCTCGCTGTGTGCTTAGCCTTTACCCAAACTTGGGTATCTCAGACCCGAGCACCATGGCGTCTCCCAGTACTTCAGCACATCAGCTTTTGGACCCAAGTCAGATCCTTCAGACATCAACAAACATTTCTTTTTACAGGCTGTTGGGCCAGGCCCCGAGATGTGTGTTACAGCTGAGGTTATAGCTGCGCATTAGAGCTCAGGGATTGCTTTGGGATGAAGCACGGCCCATGATGGCCAGATCAGTCACATCAGACAGGAGACTATTATACAGAAAGGAAACTGAAAAAAAGTTTCTTCATCTGGCTTTCAGAAGCAGCTTGAAATAAACAGAAACAGAGCCCAAACAGATGGTCCTGGGGCGGTTGAGGATGAGTAGCACAACAGCACATGTTGAGGCATGCATGTGGCCATCTACCCAACAACAGGCAAGGACCAGAAGGCTATTTGCTGCTCCCGTTTGGTTTTGCCAAATCCATTGCCAGGAACCGTCTCCAGATTGTTCAGGTTTGAAGCACAGTCCCATCCCAAAGTTATTGCAAGGGCTTGATACATATGCTCAGCCCCACATTCAGGAGAGTACTTGAGTATGTGTCTGCTCTACAGTCACACAAGTGTCCGAGGTACACTGATGTGCTGTCCTGAAAACAGCACACTTCTGCCATCAGGCCAGAGGTGCAACAATTGTAGATGAAAAGAAGCATAAGCTACAGGAATCTGAGAAATAGATTAAAAAAAAAATAAAAAGCTTAAAAAGACAAGTTGTTCCTGCAGGCATAGTCTAGAAAACAAGAGGGCCAAGGTCTCCCTCACAGAGTTAGGCCAGCAGCAGATTTCACCCTGAGCCTTCCCTCCAGCTTGCACAGCACAGTGGAAACTCTCTGATGCCCAAGTTGGAGAAATCTGATCCCACCTTGAGAAAAAAAAATAAAAAAAAAAGCATTCCCATGAATTACTTTGAGAGATTACAAGAATCGTGCATGGCAAGGATTTCCTCGGGCAACTGCCCAAGAACCACCACAGAGGACGATTGAAAGCCTTACCTATACAAACTGCAGCTTTTCATTAGAGCGCAAGGAGAAACTTAAAGCCTTTAGAAAAACCAAGGTGTGCTACAAGGCAGAAGCATCAGCATTTCCCTTTAAAGCCTCCGTTAGTAATTCAGACACTAAGGAACAATTGAAGCGGTTACAGCACCTGGTGTGGAGCGACACTGAAAGGACACACTAAAACACGTGCACGTTCCTCATGACTGGATTTCTGTGAATGCATCAGCAAAGCAGAGACTGCGTTTGTCACGGTCGCTAGAAACATCCATGTATCACACCCACAACATTGTGTTATGTGCCAGCCAACTTCACAGAAGCAAATAGTAGCTAACACTGACTACCAAAAGTTACAAAACTCCCCAGACCGTTATATACTGCACTGGTCTTATGTCTAACAGGTGAAAAAACTAACTGCAGAGTTCTTAAAAATACTAAGCTATCAACTCTGTTTAAGAGATAAGAAAAAGTATCTTCAAAATTTTCTATTCTTATGAGGAAACAGGTCACCATGTCTGAATTCTCACATGAGAGAAGACTGGTGTTTCAGCCTATCCTATTTACAGGCATCGTCGCAGGGCAGCATTTCAGCATGCTGGGACACTAGCTGCTGACCCTTATTATTTCTACAGTTCAGCACGACACTGATCAGCCTGTAACGATTTCTTTACCCGAGCAGAGCATGCAGCACACAAGCACTCTATGTATTTCAGCAGGTGCCGAAGGCCAGGTTCTTGTTAGCATAAAGCAGCACGGCTCCATAGGAGCTACATCAATGTACATCAGCTGAGGAACTAGCCCTAGGCCCTCCCCACCTTCCCTAGGGAAGCCAGGGGCAGAAGCAACAAGTGACAGGTACCGAACCAGCAGTAGAGACAGGGGACATGCAGTGAGCGACAGCGTAACTTCCCGAAGTATAAAAATATACTGGTATATATGCAATACAACAGAGAACCTCGTAGGCTCATGCTGTAAGACAGCTCAGACCTGGCTGAATTCACAGGTCAGCAAGGGAGACAAAAGCATCTATACCACATCCCTACCAGCATTTCGGTCCTTCCGACAGCTTAGTGTTAATTGAGCAGGTCACTCTGCCAGAGCCTATTAAGGAATGCATCCCTTCACTATCGGCTATTAAGAGAAGTATGGAACTGTCGTTTTTGTGTGTGGGTTAAAGAAGCATTTTCACTGCATCACCCTCTTTACAGCTTTCCTGATTGCAGTTATCAACCAGCATTGTTATCACAGATGACCCAGAAAGGGCTTGTATGAGTATTCCCTTACTGGATATGGAAAAAATGGATGGAAATTACGACATGAGGCCTCAAAGCTGGAGGCCTCTGTTACAGCAACCTGTCTTGCGGCGCTATACAAACAAGCCACGCACAGCCTACTTCACCTCTGCAAGGTCTGTCTGGCTTCACTGTATATATCTCACCTAAGTGAACCTTGCGTTCTGGTTTTTAAAGCACAGTGAAGTAGCCAGTATCATATAATAAATAGAGGTCTCTTGCACTAATAGCAAGCTAGACGTAGCCATCTCCAAGTGCAGGCTGCGAGAAGGTCACAATCAATTTGGAGCCAGAACTCAAGGTTTTCAGCAGAGCTCTGCAGTGACTTAACTCTGAGCTCAAGTCAATGGCAACATTCCTCCAGTTTCAACGGAAGCAGAGTTAGGTCCAAACTGAGCACATCTGAAAATCTCGCCTCCAAATACCGACCATGGGACAGACTGTCCACAGATACACTTGGTGCCAATTGTGGGTACTGGAGGGTACAGGATTATACTCCTAGCAAACAAATATAAAATAGTAGAAAACAGTGTCATTATCATTACTAAAAAGGCATGGGTTTTTTAGCTTATTATGTGAACTCCATACAACCACAAATGCCATTTACCTGCAATTACAGTACCGTAGTAGTTTGGGGTTTGTTTTTTTTTATAAAAAAACAACACACAAACAAACCCCCAAATTCTTGTCTTTAAAGCAAGCTTCCAAGTATTCACTTTTGGCACTATCATTTCCCATGTAAAAGTAACACGGTAGTTTTGGTTTCTAATTTACTCCTGCTTACAACTATAACCTTAAGGGACGGGAACTGGAGACTACTCTTGGGTGAAAGAAAGGACGGGTAGAGATGTCCTTAATAATTTTGGCTCACTCAGATAAATCTGAGCCCAGAACATCTCAGAGCTATACCAGAAGATGCTGGACAGATCACATGTCAAGACTCCACCATCTGATTGCTCTCCCATACCAGTCAGACTTCAACATAAAATTTGAAGGTACTCTTCTAGAGAAAAATTAAGATCATGTCCCTGGCCCACCCTTTAGAAAAAAATATTTTATTTGATCAGGCCGATAAAAGCCCAGTTTCCAGTCTGGTAATGGGGAAAAGCAAATACAGACATGCAGCAAGAAAGAAAAAACAACCTCCCAAATTGTAATAATCCCTACAAAGGACATGGGTGACATCCGCTTACTTTTTCTTGTCCTTGTCTTTCTTGGTTTGTTGAGAACCTGCCTGCTGAGCCTGTGACTGTAACAGCTGAGCTGCTGCCTTCTTCTTTTGAAAATTGTTAAGCTCTTCCTCAAGTTCCTTCTTTTTGTCTTCCACTTTTTTCTTCTCTTCTTGGTGTGTCCTCTTTAGATGGTCAAACTTTTCATGAAGCTGAGGGGACAGAGAAAATGAGAATTGGACAGGAAGAGAAGAATGTTTCACCTCAATTACTGGTAAAGACGCCTGAAGCAGTTCCACTGGCACTGAGATCTCAGTGCATTAATAACAAGTCACTGGCCTGTCCCACGCATGCCTGACCTTGTGAGAAAAGCCCTGCAATTAACATGTGTGCACACACATATGGAAAGAATTTTAAGTTGCTGGAGGAATGACAGGTCCCTGGACACTACCAAACTCTCATGTTCCACCTGTCATTGCTTTGTACATAGTGGACCCTCTCACGCAAGGCAAGAAAACATGCCTATTTCGGGCAATATTTTTCTCTGAAGTTCTCTGTACCTCTGTAGAAGCATATGCTCCTTGGTAAGGCCTAAAAAACATCTACGTCCCTAGCAGGACATTTACATTTTCTCTGTCCCACAGTAGTCAGTGCTGAGCTCCACGCACTAAGCAAATCAGAGCAGGGCAGCTCTCAAAGAGCTCTGCCACGTTCCTCTACAACTATGCTGAGTGGTACTCACTGCCCTCTGGGAAGTCCTTATCTGCTTACTGAAAGTCTCCAGATAGGTGTGACTCCTCAAGGGCAGCGCTGGTTGTGCCATACCTGAAGATCCACTGCAAATCAACATTATGTTGAGTAGCAGACATATTCTCTCCTTTGGGTGGGACTGAAGAGGTGAGAGGGCAGAGAGGACTCCCATGGCACAGCAAGGCTGGTATTTCTGTGAGGTACGTAGCCACAACTGCTGTTATTGTCACTGCAGCACCTCCCACTCGCTTCATGGTTTATATCTTCCTCCAGCTACCCAAAACCAGGGAATACTGCTCCTCCATTTTATATGCACAGAAAAGTAGCAGAGCACTTGTGTAATGGGGTCACGCCACAAGTCCATGGCAGGACTGGGAATTGAATTCACATCTGCTTCTTGAGGGTCTTTAAGTACAGCAAGCACCTCTGCAGGCTTGATGTCAGAACCTGGATGCTCACCTTTCTCAGGGCTCTCTTGGAAAAGCCCCAGCCTAAATCCTTATACGCAGTCCTCTGAGTTACAATATACTCACATCTTTCTCTGCTTCCTTCAACTCTGCTTCCTTCTCCTTCACTCGCATGACGAACATCTGCCTCATTTCATCCTCCTTCTTCTGGAGCTCACCCAGAAATTCATTCCTCTTTGCTTCGTAAGTCTCTTGGAGACTGTTAAAAACACAGAAAAAAAACAGTCAGAACTGTGTTTCAAGCACAGTCATGAGTTTTTTGGTGTTATTACCACACCATGTCATCGCAAATCAGAGTTCCCCAGCTGCAACAGAGGCATGAATACCTCCACTGAAACCAGTTCTATAGCTTGCTAGGTGGCAGCAGTGGGAGACAAACTGACAAACAAAAATGAGCACACCATTCAGGATCCTGTAAATGACTTAAAAGGTAGGATGACTATCCTCAAAAATAAACAGCCACTATTTAAGCATCTACAGTAATCCCTGACGCTCACATGGCTTATGACCCGTTTGAGTCACACCTCCTCTCTTCTCCCACTGTCTATCGTGAATCTCTTTATTTGAAGTGCAAGATTTGTGGAATAGACAGAGGCACAGAGTGCAAAAGCTGGCTTTATGTAGTTCATTAAGCATGACACCAACACAGAGTAAAACTGATTTTCGCTATTCACTGCTAATGGATTCATATCAGGGGCTTTATTTAGATAAAGCCACCTTGGGAGACCTCTCTTTCTCCTTTAGCTGTCAAGGGAGGCTAAGCCTATGCGAATGAGCAGTAGCATTCCTCCTCCAAATAACCACATTACTGGATTCCTTCATTCCTTTAGTCCCCCTCTACTTCTTGGCATTCCTTTATTTCCCCAGCACTGAGATACCACAGCAAAGATTTGGGATGCAAAATATGTTGTCCACGCACCTCTGAGATTTTCAGAGCCTCTTAGAAACTCTTGACGCCAAATTCCTTTTCATTTTATTCCTTAAATGGTTTTGGATATTTCAGCTATAATGATAGTGTGGGAATGATAAGTATTTCCCCCAAGATGCTTTTTTGAAAAGGCATTTTTTAAATGAAAACTCCACTGATATCACACAGATATATTGCATCCATGCATGTAAAGACCACATTAGCCACTGGGCTAGTGGAACATCTTAATCCCATTAAAGCCAAGCTTTGGCCTTTTCTGGCACATGGTCGGGTTTTTCATCACATTTTTGTTGTTTGTTTCTTTTGTTTGTTTTGGGTTTGGTTGGGTTTTTTTTTGTTTGGCTTTCTTTTGGGGGTGGTGGGAGGGAGGGGAGGAGCGTTGAGCTGCAGAGCAAAACCTAACAGGTAAACACAAGTCTTGGGTTTAACGCTGCAAATCAACAGACACTTCAGTCACCTCCTAAAATACAGACAGGATGCCCAAAGCTGCTCTTGCACAGCACTGGCCACCCTGGAGCAATCACACAATTCCAGCTGACCACACCACCTTCCCACACATGGAAGCAAAAATGATGATTCTAAAAATGACAAAAATCTTTTTCACAGGAGAACAGGGTAAAAGGCATCTTTGGATTCTTAACTAAATCAAGAACCAGACTACTCACAGCAGATAGAGATCAGGAGACCTGAATCAAAACCTCCCAAAAATTCAGTGCGGGATTTAATTCTCTGTGGACACTGAAACTTAAATTCCTAAGATTCATAAATTCATTCCAGACCTCTGAAGGGTCTGGCTGGAACCTAGGAAAACCCCGAGGACAGATCAGTCTTCACTGCTCAGTGAGCAAAATCTGAATCTGCAATTAGTGACATGCTATACTAGGGAGCAGCAGAGCCTTACGGACCGAAACAGAAAACTCCACGCACTGCTAATGGTATCCTGTATTGCAAACATTTTCTTGCAAAGCTCATTTCCGAAAAGACAATGCTGGGTGATGGGCAAACAGTAAAAGACTGGCGGGAGCAAGGGTGGCAGGGGCTTGCTGTTAAATTGTCCCAGCTTCAAGCTTAAAAAACCAAAACAACACAAACCAAACCAAACTCACCACTAACCTAAAGCTGGCAAGCATAATTTTTTACTGAAGTGGCTCTGACTTCAAGAGAAGCAAAGTTCTCAGAGAAACTGGCCCAGCAACTCCAGGCTGCATATGAAAAACACACTTACAGCCCTAAGGAATAACAGTCCAAACCAACTGGGATCCCTGCAGCTTCTCACAGACAAAGATAACAAGGGAATTTGCTCTTTAAGTATACAAACATATGAAACTAGATTACAAGAGTAACTTGATTCCCCAACACACACCCACACACCAAATGATGCCCTTGTAAATAATATTATTTTTTAAAAAGCGTTTTGAGAAAGTTAACCAGAGCAGCAGAGAAACCAGTCCACAGCAATGCAGGACAGCAGAAGGGTCTCTGTGCAACAGCGGACACCACTTCACAGAGCAGATGCCTATGGAGGCACTGGTGCTCTCTCCTCACCTCCTGCAGCTTGGACAAACGGTGGGGGTTCTGCCAGCAAGCTAGGTCTCACAACCATCACCAGCCTCCCTTTTTTCACACCTCACACAAGCACCTACAGGGCACCAATGGTTTGCTGGGGTCTTTTGACCTGCTAACCTCAGGATGTACAAAAGGCTCCCTGCTCCTGGCTGTTGCAAACTGGCTGAAGAGTAGCAGTCCCTGTGGCTCCCAGGGCCCAGACCCAGGGGAAAGGCATGCTTTTGATCCCTGGTCTCAGAAGGAAGAACAGAAAGAACCAAACCTACTGTCTTCCTCGTTTCAGATATACATCAGCCTCAGCCGCACAGCTTGGGATCATAGGTTTTGTTTATTTACTGGAGGGAGGAGGCACCCAGAGAGAACTGTTCCGAACTAGCACGTACCAGATGGAGAAATTCTGTACATTTTCATTTCCTTTCTACTTATAGCTTGGTCAAAAGAGGCCTCGTGTACCGGAAGCAATGGAAATTCCTCAGATTCCTCAAAGGGAAGGGCTGAGCCCATCTTAAGCCATTGCTCTCCAGAAAGGATATCCAATAAAGCTTCACACTTGAGCTTAGTAACAGAACTGGGCTCAACTGATTCCAGCAGATTTTCTGTGCTGCAGAAGAAATGCAGCTGCATAAACTCAGCAATTTACAAATAAAATCCTGAACTGATGCAAACTCCATGTCACAGCGCAGACCTTGCTTGGCTTACCATGGAGTGCTGTTTTCCAGAAACATGAACACACTGCCCCCACTCTGCCTTCTGCTCTGGAGCCTGCCTGGCAGATCCCCTGCTGAGGCTCAGAAATGAACTATGTCCATGGTGATCTGCCCAAGCCAACTGCAATGGCCTCCATCTCAGGGACTGGCACGTGCTTTACAGGGGTAAATCCACATCAATGCTCGTTTGATTCCGATTGCCTTCCCCTGGGGCAGAGAGGAGCGTGGGATGCTGCTCAGGCAGAGGGTGCAATTATTGGGGAAAAGTTGGGGAGGAATGGGAAACAGGAAATGAAAGAAGAAAACAAACACTCCCTCCTGATTCCCACACAGCTGTTGTCCCTGGCTAATGACTTGGGCTTCAGACCAATAAAGCTGTCTGACAGCATAAACTCTGTGTTTAGTAATAAGCTGAGCCTCAAGCATCAGACCACAGCACCCTCTTCACAACACACCTTGGAGCAGCTGTTAAAAGCTCTAGGACAGTCAACAACAGTTATCCCAGGATCTCCACCTTGGTAACCAGTTATACCTCAACATGAGTCACCTTCATCTCAGCATGGACACAGCTGCACTCTTCAAGCCCAGCAATTGTACGTGGCCCAGACTTGCACCAGAGCAAGCTGACTGCAAAACACCATTGAGTCTATGGGGTAGGAAATGGGACACTAATGTATCACCTGACCATCTCAAAACCTGCCCTTCTCCAAGGGCAAAAAGCATCAGGAGGAACTTCTAAAGTGATTAACAAACTCTCAACAGATTCACTCAAGTCTCCATGAAACTCATAGTACTGCCAGTAGGAAGATGAGCATAAGCTTCACTTAAGACTTGACAATTCACAGGTTTTAGGAAAGCAAGAGCAGAGAGAAAAAAACAAACAAAAAACCCCCACTACAACCAACATCACAACCTCCCAACCCCAAAATGAGATTCTCCCAGCTTGAAAAAATAAATATTCACATTGCCAACTGATGTTAACTGCTCCAAATCAGGCATGCCTACAAGTCCAGATCACATACTATCACCAACTCTTTCACCATGTCTTAGAAAAACATACCCTCTTCCACAATGCTGAGGACACAGAGAAACAAGGAAAAAGTAGTCATCCTCACAGCAGGCCCTGCATTACAGCAGCCTCTCAGCCACATACAGCAATGGACAGTTTCAAACATGGAGAGCAAAATCAGTTTGAAGAGTCCAGTGAGGAACTGCTCTCCACACTGAGTCACAGAAGGAGCACTTAGAAATCAATCCTTTAAACAATTTTTAGCACCGGCTGTCATGTAACAGGTAGGAGATAGACTGAAAGGCTTGTGAGTGAAGGCCAGCAGCTTATATTTGACATGGCAGAGCAAGGGATGCTCAGAGAAGGGCCCAAAAAAACCCTGATACAATTTAAGCAACAGGGTGCAGATAGATCCATGGACACATGCTTCTTTCTCCTAAACTTCCCAGGGTTACCTGAAATGAGTCATATTCTGCCTTCAAAACACATCACATTCAAGCACCCTGGTGACATTTTGCAGACTCCAGAAAGCCTTTATGGCTCTGCTGCAGGATTTCAGACATTTTCAAAGTGTTAATGCAAGAATTGGCTCAGCCACCCAAGCTTTTCCTGTGCTTCTCCTACACAAATCCTAGGCCCTGAGGGCAAGACTGCATTGCACGAGGTTTTCCTCCCCAGCCACACTGTACATCTCAGCTGCTCCAAATGACCATGGCTATTCCCTCACTGATTCTTCCAAACATCAGCAACCCCACACTCTCCAATCTCTCTGTTTATATGAGGCTTGAGTTAAACTTTCCTACCTGAAAGGCTTGCTGTCTGGATCAGTGTCCTTGAATCCCATCTCTTCGAGCTTGCAGCGCCTGTACAGCTCGTAGTGTCGGGTGTGCGTCTGCTCTCTCAAGTCCTCCATGTTCACTCGGATCAGCATCTCCCGCAGCTTCACAAAGTCACAGTGGTTTTCATTTTCAACTGCAAAAAAGACAACCATCCACAGAGAAAACGTTAAACCCAGGAGCCAGGTCCCCACCTTTCCCTGGATCCAGACCCCAGTTCAACAAGCCTGAGAGGTCTTCAGACACACAAGCAGAACTCCAAATCAGGCTGCACCAAAATGCCTTGCTGAACTGGGGACGAAACCATCCCACGCCAACACACAGGCACCAGTTCAAGGTCTTTCATTGGGTTTGCAAGATCTCTGTGCTGCCCATCTGCCACAGAGCTCCTGTCTCTCCATGCTTTTCTGCAAGGTGATGATCCATTTGTTCACAGGGTTTCACTTCCCACTCAAATCCACTCTAAACCAAAGTCACCAACAGGGGCACAGGGAGGCAACAAAGTCTCAGTTTGCAGCAGTGGTGAAAGGAAAGATTATGAGAAGACCCAGCCAGAGACGCTGTACCCTTTCCATGTTAGCTAACCTTATGAAGGAGCCCTAAATCTCTGCTCCTGGCACTGAAGGGAGGCAGCACACAGAGTGTAACATGGCTTCCCACAACAACTTCTGTTCAGAGCAGGGTCTGGTGTGTCATGGTCAGCCACTGGGTGAGCAAGCTGTTCAGTGTGAGAAGGGCAAGTGGCCAGAGGGCTGCACGCTTCAGTGCAGGCAAACAGTGGGGGTACGCTTCAAGCCAAGGAGTGGAAGTTCTCTTTAGGATGCAGCGGCAAGCAGCAGGCATCTCTGCTGCTAACAGACAGCTCTGCAGCATGCCCTGGGGACGTGGTGAAGCACTCCAGCTGCTCCCCTTCAGACCTCAGCAGCTGTCTCTGCAAAGGGGCAGTTCAGGGCGAGACCTTCAAAGCCTCTCTGGTACCCAACTAAACATCTTTGACTCTCTGGTGCTAGTTTCCTCCAAAAAGCAAGAACCCAGAAGGATGCGTGTCAAGTCCAAGACATCCCAAACATATTAACTTCTTTCCCAGTTGTGAGTTATTCCCAGTATTATCCTCTGGTGTACGCAGCTGAAGACAGCAAGTCTGAAGCTGCTTTCAGGGTCAGCGTGTGTTACCGAAAAAAACTTGGTGAGTTTTGCAGAATTGCCCAGTGAATGCTTCCCTGCAGTTTGCTGGGTCATTCTCCAACACAAGCTGAAGCCACAAGCAGACCACCACTATCTCAACCCTGTACTTCTCAACACTGGTTGGGAAAGCAAGAACCAGCCCTATCTTTGGCAGCTTCAGTACAGCCTGGGTTGCAACCACAGCCCTTCCCAAACTCTACTCCCCAACAGAAAGAAGCTTTTGGCTGAAAACTTTATGGGCGATTGCATACTTAAGCTGCATGTCCGCAGTTTACAATACCACGACAAAACATACCAAGCAGCCAGTGATAAATTAGTTCTGCTCCCACTTCAAGCTGAGAGAGCAGAGGACCTGCTGACCTCCTCAGAAAACACCCCAGCTTGTATACAAGGTCTAAACTGAATCACTCAACCGTCAAAGCTCATGTTTTTTGCTGGCAAAAAAGCATAAGGAACAGAGAATGGAGATTTTTCATTTTTCAAGCTAGTTATTTAGCATCTTCGTAATGTTATCCTGCTCTTTCCCAAATCCAATGGCTAGGTTGACACTGTCACCTTTCTACCAAACCCCCTCCACGTCTAAATCTAGGTTGTAATGCCCTGATTTCAAGGAGAAGTCTTAGAGCTGTGATCTTGTTTCCTCAAGACAGATTTTGACAAGGACCATCCAGAGATCAATGCACTTTTTATCAGAACAAGTCATGGTGACAAGGTCTTATTTGTTCTTTTGGTAACATACCCTGCACAACACCCCAGGGGTACTGCCTGGCTTTTGCCATTTTATTGCCAATCTTCACTTCTTCAGTGCTGCCAACCACAGCAAAAGGAAGGTGGACCTGCAAAAGGAAAGGGACAATAAGGTTAGGGATTTCCTTTGCTGCCTTGCCAGGGATTGTTTCTGAAGAAAGCTGTTTACATGGCAGCTGCCCTGGATTTAAGTTGCTTAAATGCCTTTGCAACTCATCTGGTGTTTTAGAAAAGCAACAGGACGGTCTGGATCATAAACCTGCTCAGACTTAAAGTCCAAAATTCTGAAGTCCTAAAAATACAAGAGATGTACATATTTTTCATGTAATTACAAAGTATGACTAACTTGAGCACAGGAGAAGTCTTGCAAACCAGAATTGAATTTGAACACCGAGGAAAAATAACTGTCAAACAATAAAAGAAGAAAATTAAGTACCTCCTCCCAAGGAAGGTAGATTAAAATTTCAGGGGTTTTCTGCTGCTAGAAATAACTAAAAGGGCAAAGCTGTGAGCAAGGGGAAGAGCAGAGTGGACCCAGCCCTGGGCAGACACGTCTGAGTCACCGAGCTCTGCTATGTCCCAGTCTCTCCATGGGTGTGGTGGTGACAATCTGGGATCTATTCCCAGAAGCATGGCTGCTGCCGGGAGGGAGCCTCTGCTGCCAGCCCACCCCTGCAGTGCTCTCCCTGCCATCCAGAAGGGCCGGGCACAAGCTCTGAGAGCCGGGTGTGGTGGCAGCCAAGCCATGGTCACAGGCTGGGTGGGAGGGGAAGAAGCCAAGTGGCAGAGGAGATGTGATTAACTGGCAAAGGAGTTTCCCAGCTGCCAGGCTGCACCAGAGGAGGCAAACACACACTGCACATGCTGCACCCTGGCAGAGCCATGACCCTTCTCTGTGCCAGCTTCTCCCTGTTGAGAACACAACACAGACAAGGAAGAGAGGCAATATCAAAGTTTGGAGAGGGTCTGATATCAAGCTGGATGTGACAATTGCTCATCTACAAGCAGTAATGCAGGGAAATTTACAAAAGCCTTCAAGTTGCAAGGAAACGGCTTAATCTTGATGTCTCTGTTGCCTGTAAAACTGCTGATAAGTCAATCTCATCCTTGCACTTGCTTTTCAGTGCACTTGCTTTGGGGTTGGCACATCCTCTTCAGTGTTACATGCCCCATGAAAGTCCCTCAAAGGCCCCGTCACCACTGCTGTGATGCGTGCCACTGCACACCCTGAGCTTGGTTCTTCCCGTTACGCTCCAAGTCAGGCCCATGGGAAACAGTTGTTTGCCTCTGTAAATCCCACTAAAACATTTGCTCTACCCTAAGTCCTGTCTGCCCTAAATGCTAGAGGAAGGGGAAGGAGGTGAAAGCCAGAGCCCTTGCTGTTGATGGCCACCGGCCCTGTGGAGAGCTGGAACATCATTGACGCCCCTGCTCTCACCGGAAAGCAAAAACAAAGGCAGAAGTGAATCACCCCCCACTAAGCAACAAGTGGTCATTTGGGACAGGAAACCCAAACCCCAGCCCTTTGCCCTGACCACATTGGGGCCCTGCCTCCCATCCTCTTCCTTTCCCGAGATGGCAATACTGCAATAGGGGAAGGATATGAAAAAAAAGCTCAGAGGAGAATTGTTTACCATAAAATTAATTATATCTGGCTAAGCAGCCCACACGTGACAGGTATCTCCAGCTCCAAAAGCCTTCTGGCCAGCCTGATATTTATGCTTAAACTGTAGTTCTAAAGCCAAAAGAAACACGCCACGATGTGCCCTACCACCAAGGATGGGCCCACTCAAACCAAGGCAAGCAAACCCCCTCCCACAAACATACACTCATCGTGGCATTTATCTCAGCTACTGTCTCTTCATCCGTTGGGAACTGGTAGATCTGGACGCCGTTGCTGACCAGCTCACTCATGATTTTACTCTTGAACTTGTGCAACTCATTTTTTGCAATGGTGTCAGCCTTGGCAATGATGGGGATGATGTTCACCTGCAAGACAAAGACAGTACCTCCACATACAAGACTGCCCAATGTTGCATCAATGGGAGAGGACAGAGAACAGCATGCATCCTGCAGCAAAGGCCCTGTAAGTACCACCAGCCACCACCTCCCCAGTGGAAGACCTTCCCTGGGGCTGCTGCTGACAGCACCACTGCTTTAGACAGGATTTTCAGGCAGCAGTGATGATGCCCTTAAAAAGAAGTCAAATGCAATTTGGCAACATGCTATTTCCTGGCCTGTCATATTCCACTCCTCATCCAAACTGGCTGGACAGGAAATGCTGTCACAGATTATAAACTGTTCCAGAAAAAAGAAAAAGGAAATTACCATCTATGCACGTCTCCTCCATACCACAGCCAGCTGGATTACTGCAAGAGACCAGACAATAGCCTCTTGGGCATTCACTCAGTGTTGTTATGAGGGACACCTGGGTGGGCAGCAGTGCTGCTGTTACCCCACTGGAGGTGGGAGCAGATGGTCCATATGGAACCATGCGACACACAGGGAAGGGGCTGGCAGTAACACAGGCACCCTTCCTCCACCTGCACGCCCTCGTTTGCTCCCATACACCGCTGTACTGCAGGACTAGGGCTGATTTCTCCCTGCACAGCTTTAAGACAGTCATTCAAGAGAACTGCATGACAGGGTTAACACAGAAATTAAAGATAAGTTACTGACCCTCCTCCCTAGACAGGCTGTTTGCAACACTGACAGCAGGATGGCAAACAGCAACACCATCTAGAAGCCAAGGGGAGATAGCACAGTACCCTCAGTGTAGCACAGATCAATGCACAGCAAGCACCACACAAGCATCTGCTTTGCTGGGAGAGGGCAAGAATGCATTAGGACAAGGAATCCTGCTTTCTTTCCATTTACTCCCTCCAGAGGGGCAATTTCTGCTTTTGATTTTGCAGGATTTGCTTCTCCTTGCAACAACAGACAAAAATGTAGTGAGAAAGATATTGATATTGACCTATATGAAAGGATTTTAACTGCAGTACTTGGAAATCCTCTTATGTTACATCTCTTAATGCCATTCAGAGTATGGCCTGGAATTATTAAATTCCCCTTTTGCCAAAAGATAGAACATTAATTCCAATTAGCTCACTTTGGGTAAATCTCCATAACTATTTTAAGTTGAATAGGGCAGGGACCCTTCTCCATCACTGCATAAAACCCAATCGATAGGCCACTCTAAGAAATAAAGAGCCACTGTCATCATTTATCTTCTGTGGAATCAGGATCCAATGAGTCAAAGGTGCAGGGTGGTCTGATTTAAATTCCTTAATCATGATGTAAAGCAGCACAGAGAAAGCTCCATTTAAACACAAATTTTACATTTGTACTTCAGTTATTTTCCCTAGAAAATAGATGAAATCTTGCAAGTATTTAGTAAAACACCATGATATGGAGCTCAGTTCCCATTCTTGCTAGTCATGAGGGTAACTGAAAAAGCATATGCCAAGTAATATATTTATTCAGGTTCTTCTTGTTTATCAGATTATGGTTAGAACAACACTACATCTGCCACGGAAGATCACATCACTGTTTGTGTATAGCTGGATGCACTCAGAGCATGCAGACACAGCATTTTGATTTGTTTTTCACTGGTTAGTAAGATGACCTAAAGTGTTTTAGGTGTACTTATACACACCAAACCAAGTTTTGTATAATAACCTAATTAGTTGGTTAGACAAAGCAAAACAGAGATGGCAACCGTGTCTTTGAGTGCTAGAACTAGCAGATTTCAACTTCAACCTCTCTTTTTCATTTATACATTTAAGAAGGCAAACACACTTTTCTCTCTCTTTCTCAACAGCCAACCAATCTTTCAGTTGTGAACAAATCTGTCACTGAACTTGGCTGGGTTTACCCACAGGAAAACAAGAACAGTGGCCTCCTAATACGTCCTCATAGATACAGTTTCCTGCTCTCAGACTGACAACTTCATAGCATAGCTGTGAAGCAAGCAGTCAAGTTTCCTAACCCAAGATGCGACAGGAAAAGGGTAGGAGCCCAAACTCTTAATAAATCTCTGCATCATATGAATCAGTGAATAATCACCAGTTCTAGCAGCTAGCCCAAGGTAAAGTTTTCACACAGCACCTCTGCAATTCCCCACTGCTAAAAACAGACTGTATTTTTCTGGGCAGGTTTAACTAAGCCTGTGCCAAGGTCATAAAAGCGCTAGTAGGGCCATGCAAAGGTCATAACATAAGCAGCAAGTACCTTACTGTCAAGCTTCTTCATGGTGACCAAGTCTAGGGACTTCAGCGAGTGTCCAGTTGGTGCAATGAAATATAGGCAGGCATGAATTCTGGTGTCGTGGTAATTGAACAGGGATCGTTTGATCTTCAGCTCTTCTTGCAAGTAGGCTTCAAACTGTGCATCAATATATTCTACTATAGGCTTGTAGCTAAACAGAGAAAACAGGGCATAGAGAAAACTAGAGCATTCACTACTGGGACAGCATAGGTCATTGATCAAGGCTTCATGGGTGCTCTGCACAACACAGGGACAAGCACTGGGACCCTCCCAGCCTAACCTACAGTCCCTTCTTAGCAAGTGTGGGCTTCCACTTGGTGCCCAGGGAGAGTACTATGGGCATATTAGCAAGATAAAGTGGCACAGACCCTGGAATTTAGGTGCATGGGAACTACACAAGGCTGCTACCCTGAAAAACAATGTATTTTACAGTCTTCCCAATTAAAGTCTGAGCTGCTGCTCTGTCAATGTTAACGAGAATCATCCAAGAAAATGTAAACATGAAACCACCACCTACCCTAGCTTGTCCAAAAGCTTGTTTGTGATCTTAAAAGAGGGAAGGGAGATTCACAAGGGGACAAAAGGAACTTTCCAGGAACCAAAGTCTGTGAGCAAAGCTCAGCATACATCTACACTGTTTGAGTACTTTGGGGGGACTGTTTTGTTAGAGAAAAAATGCTAGTGCAGCGTAACATGCCCTGATCTGACTGATCGTGCTACTGGAAAGGGAACTTTTTGGTTTGTTCCTCCCTCCACCAAGGGCAGCCTCAGGCCCTCTGGCCCAAAGAAGCTCTTGAAGGAAGGCATTGAGACCAAGACAACACTTCCACTGCCTTCAACACTGGATTCACAGCAGTGTTAATACCCTCCCTCAAAAGCAGTTGTGAGGAAAAAAAAAAATAAAAAAAATAGACCATCACAAGTCTCCAGGTCCTCCAGAAACACTCTCCTAACAGTTAGCCAGCAAGGCTCTGCTCCGGCCGCTCTGCTCCAGATGCCAGTGCAGCTGTTTGAGCAGTTGCTTAAAATCCTTAGCAAAGGAGAGCAGACGCTTGATTTACAAAGCGAGAGCTATAGCAAGACAAGCAGCGCTGCGTGAGGGCTGCCAACATCAGAGACCCACACAACAGTACCGAGCACTGCTTGGCAATTTGCAGGCACAGAGGGTATCATGAATCTCACCGTGTGGGTTTGTAACATGACTGCTGCTCAAGTTTCTTTGCTTTCAGACATTCTGACTCTGATCACGAGCCCCCAAAACCTCAGACACATGCACATTGCAAAGAAAGCAGTAAGGCCTAACACTGGGAGATCATATTAGAGAAAGCACCATAAAAAAGCAGAGCAAAAAAAGACTGAGAGGTCTCAAACCAGGAGCACAGAGAAAATGCCACCCACTGTGGCCATGTGTGTCAGGACACAGCAGGATAAAAGCTGCTCCTAAGTGCAGCTGCCCTGTGACTGCCCCTCTCTCCAGCCACCTGAGAGGGAAGTTGGGGGGGCTTCACCACCAACACTGCTGGCTCTTCTCATCTGTCCAATGAAGCAAATGCAAAGTGACCCAGCAGTAACAAGCTACAGAGCATCCCTGCTCTGAGCACCTGCTCCTTCCTCCTCTGAGCAGCTTTTGTTCTCGTCCGAGAGCATATGGCAGTGGCTGAGGAGCAGAGCCCTCCCTCCAGCCAGCATGCCCTGCAGCATTAGGTAGGAGCAGGAGCTGCAAAGCAGGGGCAAGAGTTGTATTTTGGGGTCAGGTCAAGAAGCAAGGAAATGTTACAAAAATAAAGTGCTATAAAATCTCTTAAAAAAAATAATCTATAGAGTTTTCCTTATGGAACAGGCAGCAGAACCTGCTCAGTCTCCAAGCTAACAACGATCTTGGTGAAAACTTTGATGTTAAGCCTGCATTTTCAAAGAGCTTATTCTGTCTCCCTAGTGCCCTAAAAGCTTTGGTCAGCGTGCAGGCTGCCAGCCAGCGTGCCCTCACTCGGCAACGTGCAGAGAAGAGGATTGCAAACAACCCTTCAGAGGGAGCCGGGATTACTGCAGCAAGGGAATGTATGCCTCTAAGATACAGGAAAAGCATTAATTTGAGTATTAGTATGACTAGTTTTTAACACTACAGCAAAAATCCATATTGATGGACATGGGATTGTGTGGGCTGCCCAGAATATTTACTTCATGCACGCAACATGAAAATCAGCACCCAGGTAGAACACCAAAGTAAAATCCACTTCAACTTGAACATTGTAGGATGTTGTGAATAGGAACTCTGATCCGAGTCCCAGCTCCCTAAAAGATGCAATGTAATTGCAATTCGAACTCATACTTTCAAATATTTACATGTTTCAACTCAAACAGACTTCAACCAAGCTGCACAGAGACACTGAGGGCAGAAAGGCAGTTTCAATTCTGTAGCCTAGTTGTGTTTGTTCTTCACTGTTTCTACCTGTCTCTTGGGGTAAGTGATGCTAGCTGCTACACCGGGATCACAAAACACCCCCAGCAACAATAAAGGACCTACTCCCCACACAGGGTCAGCCTTCTGATCTCAGAGCACATCAGCACAAGGATTCCTTCTCCTGACAGAAATAAATTTACCTGTCATCTTTGTTAATTTGATCACCAAATCCAACTGTGTCGACAATAGTCAGCTTCAGACGGACATTACTCTCCTGGAGCTCATAACTCCTGGCTTTCAATCTCACACCAGGCTCGTTGTGCGTTGCAGGTTCACTTTCAAACTTGGTATTGAACAGAGTGTCCATCAACGTTGACTTGCCGATGCCAGTTTCACCTGAGCAGACAAAGGCAATGTTAGTACAGTCCAACCGCTTTTCCTCACCTGATTCTCAGGCACATTTGCCAGGCTAAGGCATTATTTCCACTTGGGTAGCAGTGGAATTAGGCTACGTGCACATGGCTAAGCAAAATAATCCCTGCAGGAACAGATGTCTTTTGAGACAGTCCCCACCTTTACCAATCCCCCAGGATTGAACCAGGGACTTTGTGGACCCTGGGAGGTGACAGCAGCTCTGGCTTCGGCTGCTGGGCTCCGACTAATTTCCTCCGCAGGTCACACCGCCAGGGTCTGCAGCACACCTTGCAGCCACACCTGATCAAAGCACCACACGCTGGGGATGCAAATCCAAAATGAGCCCCTGTCAGGCAAAAGCTGCTACCCTGACAGACATCAAGATAATGCAAATGTCTTCAGCACTCACAGGTAAAGAGCTAGGCTGCTGTGCTAGGAATGGCAAGAGAAATTTGTGGGCTGGGTTTTCAAGGGAGGTGTACCACAAATCACAGGCAAGGACACTGAAAGGGGCATCACTAAGATACTAAGCACCACTGACCTCAGGGATTTTTCATTATTTTGGGGAAGGAAAGGGGCTTGTTTCACATACATTCTTTTCCAGTAATACTACTGTTAATGTTTTCCATTGGAAACAGAGAAATTGGAGAGGATAGGCTGAGGCTTAGGAGACTCCCTGAAGAAAAGGTACTAAACTGGAAGGAAAAAAATACAAACTAAAAAAAAGCAACCTCCCTCCAAAATCATGACAGTTTTAAGAACTGTTACTTAGACATTTGCCAAGTGATCCCCCCCTTCTTGAAGAAGGGAAAGGGCTCCTTCCATGATAAACCAGCAAATGCTGGACTAGATGATCTTAAAGGTCCTTCCAACCTAGATGATTCTATGATTCTATCCTATGCCTGCTGTTGCTAGAAACCTGTAACTGGACTTGCTACACTGGCAGCACAAGAGACAATCAATCATTCCTTTCCCATAAAAGTGTTTGTTCCCAGTGGTCTTCACATTGGTATGACCTGACTAGTGATGCAGGCTGCCTCCTGCTTGATAGCATGAAGATCCCCAACCTCCCCACCTTGCAAGCAGTATCTATAATTCAGAACAGCAAGAAGCTGTTCTCACTTGAAAAATACTTAATTATATTTTTAATAGCATAGACTAAGTCCTAATTCTGATACGATTTTCTTTACAGAAGTTGTAAAACTCTCAACTCCAAATTTGATTCCCGAGGAGGTTATCTGATT
Organism: Tringa solitaria; assembly: GCA_026413425.1. NCBI lineage: Eukaryota > Metazoa > Chordata > Aves > Charadriiformes > Scolopacidae > Tringa > Tringa solitaria. Next base: position 2,304,471 of record JAOXJM010000033.1, on the reverse strand, counting down.
CTCTACATGGTTTTATGCCTTTTTTTTTCCAGCTCAGTTTCCACTTCTGTTCCAAGAGAACCACAAAAAACCCATAGTGAAACTTGGGCAACGAAAGTTTGAGACAGGGATACATGAAAAGTTTTCAGAAAAAAATCTAAAATAGCACACTGCTTAAATACCAATTTTTAAAACTATTACAGGTTCACTAATCCCCAGTGCAATTAGTAACATGGATGAAAGCATTAGCCTAAATCCCATTTTTAAGTCAAAAGTGTTTGCTTAGCAATTACACTGCTACTACTACCCATGCTGCGAGCACGGGGTGAGCTGAGGTAACATCCTGAAGTTGCTCCAACCAAAGAGATGCTGGGATTTGGGACAGAGCTCCTGGACCGCAGTGGGCAGGCTCTGGCATTTGCAGGTCAGGCTTGTGAGGAGTCCTATTGCAAGCTCTTAAACCCCCTAAAATGGTAAGTAGAACAAAATCACAGAAAAGCAAAGCAAAATATCAGGTAGGAGAGAGGAGCCTGCATCTGGGATTGCCCTAAGCATCTTTCTAGGGTGTACGTAGCTCTCCTATCACGAAAAACTCTTGCAAAATATGTAAGCCCCCTACTTAGGAGGACTCAGAAAACCATATAGCTTTTGTGTCCACAAGAGAAATTAACACTACTCAGCAACTACCTGTTGCTCTGCGATACTTGATAGTTCATTTTGCTGGCTCTGACTTAAACCACTTTCCATGGCAGGCTCAGGAAGGTAAGTGGTTATATGCAGCCCAGTAAAATAATCGAGCAGAGATATTCTTGTTGCACCATTCCTACCCTGGGAAGCTGCAGGACATAAAGCAAGTTTTTAAAAAAGAATGAACAAATAAAAGAGGGGGAAGACTGAAAGTCTACATGACAGTATAACTCAAAATCTAGGCCCACATAGAGCACAACCCACATGAAAAGATCCATCCTAAACTGATGGCACAGATTGTTAATCTCTGAAGCTACATATTTTAGCGAGCTCCTGATGTGAATGCAGCACTGCTGCACGCTGCGCTAGACAGGCTTCGCAGCATTTTATCCATGCAGACCACAATTAAAAGCCTCACATTACAATGCCAAGTTAATTGTGTTCTTTCTCAAAATACAATTTCAAAAGTTTTGTTTTGGTTTTTATTTAAAGGGGAAGATTTCTATTCCTTGGACAACTGCAGCAATTTGTGTGAAATTTTTATTTGGGGTGAAAAAAAAGGTTGATCAGCACATTTTACAAGAGAAAAGAGTTGGACCAAGTTGCTATGTTAATGGAGACATATAAAGTCACATTAAGAGAGGAATATTTACTGCAAGAGAAAAAGGCAATTAATTTATGCTATTTTGATCAAAGAGCTGCCTGCTAGCCGGGCTGTTCCCTGCTGAATTTTAAATGGTTTCATGCTGCTAGGAGAGAGTCACGTGAGGGTTGGTAGCTTGAGTATGCAAAAGTACAACTATTTTCTTATCTCCTTCTTCGACATGCAAAGCTATAGAAAGGAGTCTAGTTTGTGTGCCAGATTTCTTTTCAGACAGCTCACACTGCACTGCAGACAGAAATCCCCAACTTGTTGTAGAAAAATCAGTCAGAGGGTTGTGGGTTTTTTCCAGCTAATAATGTCACTAATTAGAAGGGACAATATTCCCTTCTTGCAGGCTTAAAAGAACAATGAATGGAAAGATGATGTTTGTAGACTGCTCTGCCAAACTAAGAGTAAAACCCACCATTTTTGTCAGTTTACAGAACTACATCCTGGGGGCACCTTGAAGAGGTCGACCTATGGGTCAAAGCTGTTTCAGCACACAGCTCCCTAGGGCTGAGCAAGGGATTTCCAGTTGCACAGTATCCATAGAGTGCCAAGACAGCAGGTATCTCTCTACAGCCAAGAGAAGGAGTTGCCTCCCGATATTTCACCCTCTGAAAAATTTGGGAAAAGTAACGTCAACTCAGGCTATACAACCAACTTGCACCACTCCGATTAAATACGGCAGATAATAGGTGACAGGCTTTGTTCTCAAGTACATCATTTGGAGACTAAAAATGGCATCGTTTCCAACTGGAGAAACTAAGAATGTAACGAGACAGTCAGGCAAAGCCCGGAAGGGAAGGAATGCAATTTTTTTGAGAAACAGCCTCTGCACCCAACCCAGAGAAAGGCAGATTTAAGTTAAAATTCTTTGAAAAATACATTCAGTTCCCAAGTTAGCTCACTTTCCTTATGGGCAGCCCTTGGGGAAAGCAGAACTGCAGGACCATCAAATGGGTAGATTTTTTTAACACCTAGAAAATTCCATGTTTTGAGTCAGGGAATGGGGTAGAGAAAAGGAAAAGAGGGATTCTAGATTTTACCCTGCAGCAGATTTAGGAAGAAACTGTCACTTCCCTGCCACTACGGTCCCCACTGGCTCAGATCTCACGCTTCACAGGAGGTAGAAGGTGCTAACTTGTGGATGCATGTGCATTCCTCGGCATGAAGTGACCACCCAGTGGTGCAGGATGACTTACCCACACAGAGGATGTTGAAGCAGAAGCCCTGTGATGTTGACTTGTTGACCAGCTGATCAGGGAGGCTGTCGAAGCCCACATGGCCAGAGAGGGACAGGTTCCTAAGGTCATCACTCTGTAAGACCAAGAACAAAGCCATTTAACAGGGTTGCAAAACCCCACCAGAGAAGGCGTCTGTGCTTAGTCCTGTCAGAACTGTGTAACACCAGAAGAAGTTTTGGGACACAGGATCTGTCTCAGGTTCGCCTCCCAAATGTGCTTTACTTTTACTTCTATCTACCTTTCTGCTGTGGGGCTCAGGAGCTAAGAGATCTCTAACCCCAAGGCATACAAACACCATCAGACTGCTTCTCCATGATTTTGTACCAATTCACAACACCCAGACATTGTTTCTGAGGCCTCAGCATCACATATCCCTAGGGTTACCTAAAGATCATTTAGGCAGACACCTGGAAAAGAGAGAGTGAAATGCAATCATAGCCACAAGCAGATCAATTCCTGTTTAATTGCTGAAGCAGTCAAGTCTGCCTCCTCCATGAACACAGTACAGCTCTATGGCAGAAACCAGCCAACCTCCCCTATCAAGACTCCCCCAGCAGGGTGGGAGCTTCCCCAAACCAGCCAGCGAGGCCAGCTCTCCTAAACAGCACACGAAAGTGTGACACAGGTTGCAATGCAGTCCTGGTTGCAACTCCAAAATCTATTCCTGACAGAAACCTGTGCAGGCAAGCAAAGAGCCAAGCCTGTGCTCCCCTTGGCTCAGTTTGCCAAAGGGAAGGATCAGCTTTCTCAGGCTTGCTCTACTCTCCCAGCAGTACACAGGAAACGTGATGCTCTTGGATCTTTGCTCCAACCCTTCAGCATGGCCACAGGAGGACATAGTTTAGATAGCAACAGTGCCTGTAATGTCAGCTAAATCTCTTTCCAGCTTTTATAGGCCTTGACGGGAAGGGAAAAAAGCATGCATGCTGTTCTGCAGATGCCTTGGTTTACAAATAACCCCATCCAACACAAGGTGAGAGAATAGGGCATCGTTCCTGGCATTTCCTGTGTGACCTTCAAAGCCTGCCATGCTGCCCCTCCATGTCTTCAGCAGGAAAAAAAAAAAATGCCAGGCCAGGCACCCCAGAGGTCCAAGTCACCCCTCCTGACCTGCTCTCTTCCTCCAGGCTGCCCAGGGGAGCTGGGCTGATAACATCAAACACACCAAAACCATTTCATGAAGGGTAACCGGGCAACACAGACCTCACAGAAGGGAGGTTTGAAACACCCCCAAGATTGTATTTAAGGCTTTTCCACAACAGCTGTACAGTAATTCACAGAGAGGCTTGGAGACAGAAGCCCACCCAGTTATCTCTTCCCTGGCAAACTGCAGTTTTGCCAACAACCTGAGCACAGATTAAAAAATTAAGAAAAACCTCCTCAGTAGCCCTAAAGCAGCTCTGCTATTATTTCACACAACATTTTTCTCCAAAAGTTTGTTGTCCTTAAGATACTAACCTTTCTCCAAACCCAAACATTTCCAGTAGAGTCACTCCACCTCGGCCATACTGTTGAGCTACATTACAGCTATGGGCAGCCTCAGTCTCATTTAAAGATGCTGGAAGCACCAGCTGCTTCTCCACAAAAATCAGTGGGCTTTGGACCAGACATGGATAAAGACACTCTTTGGTTGTTAAAATAAGGAGGAGGACTTCCTGCTCTCTGTGCAATTGCTGAGCATCCCCACTTCCCTCCTCAAAACACACAGCCTAGCCACCAATTGCAGGAAGAAATAAGTTACATCTGAGTCAAGTGCTGATGAAAATACCACACAGACTTTAAAAAAAAAAAAAGAAAAAACCACCACAGAAATTCTCTGAGAAAGGCAGTATCTCAGACCAAAAAATGTCTAAGCCTGTGCTATTACCACATGGCACAAATGCTCCCTTTTGCCGTGCTGGCACACAGCCCGACACCGGTACTAGGTACCTAAGCCTTCTCTTAACATCTGAACCAGGCTTGTCTGAAGGCTTAATGCCAGACTGCTCACCTCCATCCTTCCATATACTGGACGAAAGTTACATGAAAGTTACAGTGATTAAGAGTTGCCATCTCCTTCACAGGGGCAAGCAAAAAAAAAAAAAAACCACCACCAAAAACAACACAAAGGAAACTATCACCTCATTTACCCTCAACAGTGATTTTCCTGGAAAAGCCCCAGGCAATGGAAGACAACCCTGAGATTTATTATGTGAATGGGTTAAATTACATATTTGTAACATTGGTATTTTTAAAACGCCAGTGGGCTTGGGTTTATCATTGAGCAAAGGGAACTCGGAGCAGATCCCAGAAAGCAATAGGTGCCCATGACTCACAGGCTTCACGGCTTCACAGAAACTGGTGGGTGTTGAACATCTCTCAGCACAGCACCAGTATCTCTTTCCCTGATATATTTTGGGAAAGCAAGTACTGCCTCATCATCAGTTACTCAGCAGGAACAGGAGTTAGACTCATCTCTTGCATCTGTGTCAGTTATTTTTTGCTGCGTACCTTCTTTGGTTTAGTCCCCTCCCCTTGCTATTTTTTTCCCTCTGCAAGTAGCAAACATCAACAGTGGAAAAACCAAAAACTATCTCTACAGTTTTCAATGCCAAGTATTTTCCACAAGCTGTGCTGCATAACAGGAGGCAGAAGTGTAGTCTGATATCTGCCTGAAGCACCAGAATGCTCATGAAAAGCTCAGAGGCCCAAGGCATGGGCAGAGATGAAAAGCAAACCCAAGCCTCCGCCTCCCTCACTATTCCCCAGGCTGTAGCACATCTCATTAAGTGGATACAGAAAATCCGTGCATTTCTGCAGAAGTATCACAGATATGCATTTTGGACAAGGCAGGAGAGCCAAAGGGGCTAGAGTTTCTGAATATCTCCCTCCACACACAAATGAAACAGTTCTGTAACAGCCAGTTCCAGTGCACACAGATGGACTCAGAGCAGACGCTTTTTTGGGAGGGAGATGCAGGCTGCTTCTCTCTGAGAAGAAGGATTAAAGGGAGGTGCACGCACTGTGTAACTTCTTACCACTGCAGCCATGCCTCTGCTCTTGCTTTCACCCTCTTCAAGAGGGTAGCTTACTCCTGTTCAGTAAGTACAGGGATGCTGACACAAGGAGAAAAACCCTGTCTCCTTTCTCTGCTCTCCCCACAGCAGAGGTTCCGGAAGCAGGCTGGAAGCTGCAGGACTCCCCATGAGGCTCTGTGGCCCCTTTAGCCGTGGCACAGGTCAGTCAAGGATGCCAATCAGCAAAACCACAATGGGCAATTTTACTAATTAGCCCAATGGCATTGGACTGGACAGTTCGGTCTTATTAGCTCAACAGTGCTACAGTTGTCAGCCCTTGGGCTGCCTGGGGAAGGGACAAGGACTGAAACCACTGCAAACTCAGGAGTAGCTCATGAGCTCAGGCTTTACCCATATGGAAAGGAAACCTTTGCTGGAGAGCAACAAGCATGATTGCTCAGCGTATAATTAGCAGAACAGACAAGTGATTCACGCATTCAGTCTGGCAAAACAGAAGTGTTTTAAAAACAACGGGATGCTAAGTCAGATGGCCACGCTGCTCTGGCTGTGAATCGCTGTGACAAGCCCCTGAGAAGAGTGGGCTGGGTTTTGATCTCAAGTGACTCATCCCACCAAAAACTGGGTGCATCCAGCTGAAGAATGGTCAAAGGCTGACACAGGCAAAGGCTCCTGCCCCACAGCAATGAGCCCAGAGCTCCTGTACACACCCAGCAAGCCAGAGGAGCTACCAGCATTGATTTATTCCTCCTGCCATGAGGCTCTTCTTCTGGAGAAAGGCAGTAGGGCTGCCCAGGCACTTCGCCCCAAGTGGAAAGGCATATATCATCACCCAGCCTCACCAACTTCTTCCCAAGGGTACTCCTCGTTTTCCCTTCTGATGATGAGCAGAGCTCAGAATGCTTTTGAACTCAGCAAAACCCCGCTCTTCCCCTAATACTGCACCTAAATACACTCCTGGACTAAAACAACTCCTCAGCTGTCACTCACAGTAACACAGTCCTAAGAGATGCCTTATTAATGCACAGACAAGTCCCTCTATCTGTAAGCACTGACCTCTTACAAGCATGCCAAGAGAAGAATTTGCCAAGCACCCCTCCTTGCTTGCAGCTTCAGAAGCAATGGACAAGATCAGCATGGATAAAACTCCAGCTTCACAGACTTCTATAGAGATCAGCCAATTTACACTAGACACGCTGGACTTGGATGTCTGGATATTCTCAGATGTCAGAGAGCTTAAGACATCCCAAGAGCAGTCTTTATTTTTAAACTCTTCCTTAAGACACAGTCATGTCTCCTCTACTGAACTCCACATTACATGGCAAACCCTCCCTCCCTCTTGACATACTACCTGCATGAGGGTGAAGCCATTCTCAATGTCCAGAGCTGTATAGTAACCCCTACAAAAACTATAGAGTAACATGAACAAGTAAATACTTGTTTATTGGGAAAGATGCTAATCACTTTACTTTTCTCTGCAGAGTGACCTACAAGGCATCCCACAGTTAATATTTCCTGGGTCAATAACAGTCTTTCAGATGCTGTTACTGCAGCTGCTGGTTTTAACTCTAGTAGGACAAGGGAAGGGGTAAGTAAAGCAGAGACAGGCCTCCAGAGATATAGCATCTACTATGTACCATCACTACAAAGAGATTAATTTTCAGGACCCTGTGTCCTACTGCTTTTAATTTTAAGGAGATGGGGGGGAGGGAAGCTTGCAAACGCCAAGAAATGGTTTGCAGTGTCAGTGTCCTGTAAGTCTACTTAAGATCTGGTTTTCTTCATACACAGCTCCTGGTGGCAAAGGTTTTATAGGTCAAGCAACGCTGTAACAGATGCTCTGTGGCCAACGGTGGGTTTGCCTGGATGTAATTCAGTGAAGCTTTATAAAACAATTTGGCTGACGAGACACGTGCAAGGAGAGAATCAGCTCATTCCTCCTAAGCCACGGTGGCTTGGCAGAGGTAGCAGGAATAAGGGGAAACTTATTTCCCCTCACTGGAGTCAGCAAGACTATGCCTACGTGCAGATGGGGAGGTGGATATAGAGATGCGTCCCATGATCAGAAGTTCATCACTCCTCCAGAGGCAGCATGTCCTTACACTTCAGAAGGTCTCTGGAACCTGATCCGAAATAAAGCAAAATTACTCTTCTCCTGTGTAGAAAGAAGAACATCACTCCCAAAAGGCTGAGGAGAGAGGGTCCAAAAGGACACCTTTATTTATTGTCACATCTGCTCTCCTCACTCAGGACTTAACCATGACAACGGCTGTTCCCGCAAGCCAAGCAAGCTCCTAGCTGAGCCCCTTCTGCTTTAAGGCTGCCAGCAAAATATTCCCCACTGCTCCTTGCAGCTGGGGGTCAGTTTCACATGGCCTCCAAAGAGTTAAAGAAAACAAAAATGAGCCTCAAATTCAAGAGGGGAAAATTCTGGTATGCAAAATATTGAGCTGAACCACAAATATGAAGCAAGTGTTTAGTTATTTGAGGCCACACGACTTAGGAGGCACCTTTAAGAAATTCTGAAAGCTTTTATTGTTGTCAGCAGCTCAGGCCAGCTACATTTTTGCCCCATTACTAGGGACACATTCTTGCATTTCTGAAGTAATCTTAGATGCTGCATCCAAAGCCAGGGACCTCAGAGACACTTTAGTCTGCTCAAACAAAAAGGTGGCTCAGGAAAGAGCAGTGAGTACAGAAGCAAAGAGCAGTTAGCGAGAGATGGATCTATCGTACCCTCTCCCCACGTTAAACCTGAGAGCTACAGTCCCTGCCAGCACAGCACAAAGTATTCCCAGCACCTACACCAGAGCCACACTCACTGGTAAGTTCTTTGAAACAGCACCCACAACCCCCGTTCCCTTTCCTTATACAGGCTTAAGTGATGGTTAAGCCCTTACTTCTTGGGCAAGGGAACTCAAGTATAATAGTATGGGGGACCACAAAAAGAAGGAACAATTGCTTTCCCCTCGTTGCCACAGCTAGCGCAGTCCTGCCACAAGAAAACAGCCCTATAGCAATCAATCAGTTAATCAAGAAAGGACAGACTTTGCTGTTGTTTTAGGCTAGGATAACCATCAATGTCACCAGCAGATGAGGGGGAGTTCCTGTCTCCATGCTTCTGCTGCTGGCTGGCTGCATACCAGGTAGATGTCTCTGTGAGCTACTGAAGTCTGGGAGGTCTGTCTTCCCCCCAGCTTTCTTCCTCCCCCTTCTCTCTTCTCAACAGGGAGAGCAGACTCCTTTGGAAGACATATTCTCATTCTGTAGAGTGATGTGTCAAGCAAGCCACAAGGATTCATCAGAGAGGTGGGCAAGCTGGATGGCTAACACCTCCCACCCTGCCACCGACCCACTGAGTGGCTTGCTGCCACAGCTATTGGCCCCAAAGGCTGGAGCTCAGTAAACCATCTTGTTCTTCCTAGATAAAAGCTGCTTATGGGCACAGAGCTCCTCAACAGAGTGTACTTCATTCAGTAAGTCCCCAGCCCCCCAGCAATGTCTAAGACAATAGCAAGGAGCCAGGTTTTCCTACTCCCAGGAACAAGAAACACTGTTAATATTGTGTTATGCCACAGCTGGGTCCCTCACTCAGTAACCACAGAGGTCACTGGGAACACAAAAAGGCTCTTCTCACATGTGCTGCTTTCTCCTTTTAATCCTGGAGAATCAGGATAGCAGAAAAAGTTATTTTGCAAGGAGGAAGGCTGGAAGCAATTTGGGCAACAAAGCACCAGGCAGCAGGAGACAGAGACAAGGAGGTATGGGTCTTGTGCTGCCCCTCCTCGCACAGAGTATTGCTCTACAGATAAAATATCACGTGTCTGGGGAATCACTAGCCAAAGGAGGCTGCCAGCAAGACAAATCAAGGAGTTCCCCTGAGAAGACACCCTTAGAGACTGAGTGATGCTGGACACGCTTACATTAGCCCAGGCAGTAACATGCAGAAGTGATGGGGAAGGAAACATCCTCTCTCTCCAAGGCTGGCTCCCTAAATGAATCGCAGGAGATGATACCACAGAGGGAAGCACAAGGCCCATCTCCCCAACATCTAGCACCAAATACCCTGGTTGCCAGCAGCTTGCAATTGCAAGTTGCAGTCCCTGCCACGCAGCAAGGACACGCTCCCTGCAGCCAACAGAGCCGCTGCTGTTCCCGCGCTTCCAAGGCACACTGGCAGGGAGGGGAAGGGAATTGCTTACATTGGCAAGACGCAGCAACTCAGCAGGAAGATGGAGAAAAAGGATACAGTCACATTCTTCTGGGAAGAGGGAAGTCAGCAAAATCTGACAATTCAGAAGCGGCTGTAGAGAGTGGGAACGAACATTTGTCTTCCAGGCAAAATGTTTGGCTAACGGTCAGCACAAGCTCAGAGCACTAACGGTTCCATTTATGCCAAGAACTGACATAAAAGACATTTTCCTCCATAGGTTTCCAAAAACCACGGCCCTTTCTATTTGGAGTAAAAGTGACTAATGCCTCTAACAGCCCCTGATGTCACAAACTGCTAACCAGCAAAAAAAAAAAAAAAAGCTGGACTTTAGGGATGATAAGGACCATATGTGCATTCCAGCAAGGCTTGTAAACTCACTGAAGGGAGGGGGGAAAAAAAAAAGAGAGGAAGAAGGAAGCGGGGGGGGATGGGGGAGAGGAAAAGAGACATAATGTGACAAACAAGAATGAAGACCATCCAAAGGCAGAGCCCAATGAGAACCAGATGCTCTTGGCTTCTCTGGTCAATCTCTTTCCTGACAGGGGGACGACATGGAACTAAATGCCTTTTTGACTGCTTGGATGAGGCTGATGAAATAAAATGGAAGCTATTATTCAGTGCCAGGATCTCCAGGCTGAAATGCTGTACTCCTGCTTCAAAAAACGGTGCACAATTTATTGCGATTTCCTCGCCTTTTGTCTTGTGAGGTGCCACGTGCGGGGAAAGGCAAATATATCCCTTTTAGCATCCCCAGCCATCCTCTCTCAGCCAGGCACAGCTGAGAAAGTTGGAGGATCCTTCACACCAGTCCTGAACAAAATGTTTTCAGTGGGAACCGCAGCCCAGCAGACCACCAGCTGCTGCACAGAGATACAGCAGGCAAGTCAGTCGGTGACACCAGGCCAGTTTACACTGGCAAGTATAGGAGAAGGCTGAGTTTTTGTTAGACTTGAGAACGTATAATCTTAAGAGTTAAAAACAACTCAGATCAGTAGGGCAGAAGCTAACTGGGAGATGGCAGGAAGGCATGTTGCTATACAGACTTTAGAAATACTTGTTTTCCAGTTCTTTTGCCCTTTTCCAGCCGTTCTGGCTTCACCGTCCCACACCACCACAGACACAGATGTAGTCCAGCAAGACAGCAGAGAGGAAAAAGCCAACAAAAGCCATTTCCTTCTGTCTTCCACTGTCGTGCACTTAAAATAGCCCTGAAACAGCTGCATCACAGGCCATTAAATAAGTGGAATTATACTTTGATAAAAGGCTTTAGCTTAGAGGCACAGTACACTATGGGACTCAATACAGAGCAAAGTGTGATACAGGAACTCGGCGGGACTCCTAGTTACTCCTACTCAGAGGCAGTTTGCAGGGAGCTCTCTGGGACCCCCGTCCTGAGAGCAAGAAGGTAGAATTAACAGAAACCCAGGAACAGAGTACCTGATCCCATTGCCAAGTTTTCATCAAACCTTCCCCAGGCTTCCACCAACTCCAGTCCAGTTAGGAGTGTGAACACAACCAGAGCAAAATACAGATATTTTTTAGAAAGGAAAGCAGCCCATAGGGCTTGCTTATAAAACTGTAACAAGGCAGCACTGTTCCAATACCTGAATCAAATTAAGGGCCACTCCAAACAAAGAGCAGCAGCTTTCCTTGTGAAGTTGTGCAGGCAAAGCTGAGCAAGGCTGGCTTGCACTTCCTTAACCCCATGTTTTCTTTCCTGAAAAACCATAGACACACATCAAGGGCCCATTTTGTCAGCTCCCATTCAGCAAGTTCCAGGACTGAAAGGTGCCCCATATCGTGCTCTGGATAATTAATTAGCCCTGGGACCTACTAGCAGGATCTGCATTAATACTGTGCTTTGCAGGCTTGCTTAGAGGTAGGTGGGGGACGCCATGGCATAGTGCTGCTCTGCACGCAGACGTGCCACAGCTGTCTGCACAGGCCCAGTTTCAAAGTAGGGCACAGAGGTATGTATACAAAGGTGTATAGCTTCAGATCATTTATTTACTAGTTCTCTTGAGCCTGACCTAAAGAGTTTAGATTTATCACAGTAATCGTCTTCATATCAAAATCCTAAGACAATGCTGATGTACATACATGGTTTCTTCAATGCCCAGCTGCCATAGCAGCAATTATCAACAGGTCTTGACTTAAAAATATATCATCTTTCAGCTATGTGATTTCACACAGTCAGCGCATTGGCAACTTGTCTTGGTGTTACTGAAGGACTTAAATGAAGCAGGTAGATGTATTCCTTGGAAAATCGCTACCAGGACTTTTAACATCCCAACAAGTGCTACATACTCACTGGAACTCCTCAGGGAAACTTGACCAGTCCAGCACCAAGCACCAGTATCGACTGGATTGAAAGAGCTGGCTCAAATCAGCTCTTCTTAAATTCATATACAACAAGCACATACAAGTGTGACACAGGATATTAAATAAAAGGCCAGAGGAAACATTTCAGATTTAGACAAGCCCAATGTTTTTACCCTCACTAGAAATGCATACACTTGAGTGCGTATCTGACAAAGTAATGCAGACAACAACAACAAAGCAGGAAAAATATTTATCAATGAGTTCATAGTGGGGTCTAATTTTCTGAGTGTTAAGTCATAGCCCTCACATCTGCTTAAAAAAGGAAAAAGGAATGTGCATATCCCCTTATGGTACATGAAGCTCTTCCAGGGCACCACAGAAGTCATTCATCATTAATAAGAAAAGGTCAGCAATCAAAGAATATAGAGGATACAAATAGTGTTGTTTGCCTTAGCATGCAGTTTTCTGCCTTCAGCAGGAGCAAAAGCAGAATTAAGTTGAACTGAATCTGCACGCAAAGGAAAAGGTCCAGGTTTATTGAATTATTTAGCTGACAGTTCTGAAACATTAGTCCATAGACTTCAAGCTCTCAAATGAGTCCAAAGAAACATTTCCCACTTGCCTTCAGCAAGTCTTCATTTTCCTGCCTTTAACAGGGAGAGCCCAGAGAAAAAATTTCATGAATAGGACATAGCTTCAAGGAACAACTCTCCATTTTAGCTGAAGTACTTCCTTCCCTCCACCTCATTAATTCCAAATTTTTGTGGCTGCCTTGAAATACTGTGTTTTGTCTTTCCAAAAATGTTAATTGGCCAGAGTAAAGCACATCAGATCTAGGTCTGCAGCATAGTCATAACACTGGTATCATTAGGAGGAGATGGAACTAGAAGGCCACTCTACAAGAGGATTTTTATCCCCCTTGTGTTTTGCTGCACTGATAGACTGCTACAGAGACTTCACATTTCTGGACTCAATAGGCAGTGCAAGACAAAACATTTTTCTCGCATGCAGCCCGAAGACAGGAATGTTCCCACAGTCCTTTCCATATCTATCACTTGCAAAGGGGCAGTATCACAAAGGCATTTGATGACCATTACAATCCTGGTGATGCTCCAAGTCATAAAGAATCCCCGGACAGGACACCGGCAATTGCCCAACATACACTCAAAAGTGTTTGAACTCCATAAACGGGTAAGAGAGATGGTTAAATAAACATTTACAGCACCAGAAGAAAGGATTAACTCTCTAGTCACAAGAAATCCAAGGATGAGCTTTACAGCTCCAGGTTTTGGGTTGTGGCAGAGATATAAGCTTTTTATTCTAGAGACCTAAATCAAGTCCCATAAATACAGAGAGGTCCCACACTTCCTCATACCTATTCTCTGCACTGGAGTCTAAATTGAGCTATTCCTGCCTACACACCAAAAAGGCAAAGGCCTTTCCCTGCACTCTAGCTGCTTGTGACTAACCACATGTAACACAATATGAAAGATGTTACAGAACTGTAAGTTCCCACCACTGCATAGGCCACCAAGGCCTCTTCCACAGCACAGCCAAACTCTCTTTAGGAGCTGAACATTTCTCTCCTCTCCAAAACACATCCTCAGCCTCCACTGCAAGCAGACCAGCAAGGAAATTCAACTTCCATGACTATTTTTTTTTGCCTGAGAGGAGCTAGATATGAATTCACAGAGATGTTCCACCAAGCTAATGTCTCCAAGAGGGAGGCAAGATACTTGAAATCACATCTCCCACTGGAGTGAGACTGGGCAGTCCCAGCTAGCACCAAAGTAAAGAAAACATCACTTTTTGTCCCTGCCCCAACCCCCATACATCAGACCTCCATGACTGCAGACAGCAAAGCATGGGTACCATCAACTCCATCTGCTAATTAACTCAGGAGGAGCTTTGTGTCAGCAAGCAAGTGAAGACAGCCCAAATTAAGCCAGCTACCTACCATCTGGAACAAGTCAGCCGAAATAAGGCTTTGCAGACACTACAGCCAAGGCAGAGAAACCCTGTGCTGCCTCCCTGCCTTGCCTGTGCCACAGTACAATAATTCAAGGAGATCTTCATGGTGTTGCCCACCAGCAAGAGACTCCTGCAGCCCCAACTGTTCTCACCTCATGCTTCCCTGGCTACAGGGATAAAAAAAGAGCAGGTTGCTAGTGAGGCTGAATCCCTCTGAAGGCACTAGAAAAGAGGTGGTGTTACCATAGAAGCATCTTTACACCATCCACAGAGCAGACACTGTTCCCTCCCTCCTCTGGACCCTCCGAGTGCTCTCATCGCCAAAGATGGCTCAGGCAGACAACATCACCCTAAAACAAGAGTGGGGTACTAGGAACTTGGCACAGCAGAGAGGGATCCTTCCCCCAATTACAGGCAATGACACCTAACCTCAGGCTTGTCCGACAAGTTTCTTTTGCAGGGATCTATTTTCCAAACACCTCTATTAACAAGGCAGGAATTCCTGGGGAATAAAATTAATAGTTTCATTGATGCAATTGGGAATATATTATAAAGGCAATGAGGCCACACCAGAGCTCATTGGATACATCAGGCTCCCCGCTGTTCCAGCACAGCTTCCACCCTGGGGCCACCTGGCCAAAGGCAACCCCCAGCTTGCTAAGACACACACCAGGAAGGTAGGGTCAGCACCAGACTCCCAATTCCTGCTGTGTGCCCAGCCCTGGCACATGGCATGATCCTGACAAAACCCTCTGACACCCCACCCCCCGAGTGCCCCCTTCACAAGCACGTGCAGCACTTGCATGGCTCCTAATTGTACTTTAGCTTGCAGCTCTCAGCCCCTGAAAGGCTGGGCAAGCTTTCCCACCAGAACAAGCTCAGATCACACCAGGAATTTCAGCTCCTGTAGTCACCTCAGCTTTTCTTACTCTTTACACAAGCTGTAATAATTTCCTTAATGCAGCTTACTTCACAGTGAGGTACTTCTTAGCAGGAAACAACATGTCTTAAGCGAGCCACAGAACTTAATTTCTGAAGGCTTCAATTTTATCACCTTGAGTAAAAGCAGCAACTTCATCTGTTTAAGAGATGTCTAGAAGGGAAAAGCTACAAAGGTGAAAGGACCTGGAAGAGCAGACAACTCCGTAGCATTCGGAATAAGAAATAGCCACACAATTTGCCTTTATTTTCTTGGGTCTTTATCTGTAATCAGGCAGGAACAGCTACTGAGGCGACTGAAATAACAAAGCATACCTGAGCTGGGGGAAATCCTGGCCTTAGCTTCTCAGGAAAATACACGAGCACAGACAAACCTCTCATTTTGTAACTGCTGTGGCCACACACCCACCAACTTGAGTGCTATAGGGAGGCCTGGTGATGACTAAGAGGTTTGGTATCATGAACTAATACTGGTTGTGGCCTCAGCTACAGCTCAAAGATTACTTTACCCTTATCCCTGCCTCTGTGTTCTGTCCTCCTTTGCTAGGGTTCATACTCACTACCAGGTTTTCCACCAAGATGCTACCAATTTCTAAACAGCCAGGCTCATCCTCCACTTCAGTCTCCAGTATATTTCTGTGGTCTCCAAGCAAACATACGCAGAGTTTTGGACATCTGAAAACTGTCTCCCAGTTGGCACTTAAAAAACCCGAACAGTCATGAAACAGCACATCTCAAAGATAGACAAGTAGTGGTGGTACTTAACCAGCAAACCACTGCTCTCTCCTGCAACAGCACTCAGTCCCTTGCCTGCTGACCATGCAGTACTTTGGGAGAACACAATAAAGCCCACTGCCTCAGTCTCTGTGGGCAAGACAGGACTCAGTGTGTGGAGGGCCTTCAAGCACCGGCAAAAGCCAAGTGATCATGCAGTCATGCTTAGTTCAAGGGCAGCTTCGAAACTAGCACTTCCCCAGTCTCCCTGGAAATCCAGAGAACAAGACACTGCTTTTGCTATGATGTTAAGCTCAACACCATAAATAAAGTTGTCTGTACACAAATACAAGCCAACAAAATAACTTTTTACCAAAACCTATGCGAAGTTCCCAACAACTACTCATTTTATACCAGGCACTATACTACAGAAATCTCTAGAACCTGTAAAAAAAGCAAACATCAGGCTTAATATAAAAAGCTAAGTCACAGGTGATAACCCACTAGGAAAAGAAATGACAGAGCATGAGTGTGTGGTACAAGCTTTATGATCTGTCGTGCAGACCAGACATCCAGCCTGTTCCTCTGCAACACAGCTCTGGAAAATGGCAATTTCCTATCACCAAGGATTTCAAGCAGATTTATTAGTTTAATCCTAATAATGCAAATAAAGTCAAATGCAGAACTGGCATAAGTTGCTACATATGGAAAAACCTGCCCATAACCCTCACTTCATGAATCTCTCGTAATAAAGCACAAGCCTCTACAGTTTTCCCTTTCCTCCTTCTCCATGCTCTGGAAACTGAGCCACCTTGGTGCTACCAGCCTGGGTGTGAGAAGAGGACAAGGGTGTCACTGATTACTCTCCCAATAAAGGTCTTCTGCTCTTGTATCTAGCTGGATGTCCTAGTACTTGAGACCAAACTCAATGTTTGCACACACGGATATACCTTCAGGGGTTGGAGTTTCTTCTCCCTTAAAATTCAATCCCTAACAGAGAGGCTACAAGTCCCCCTGTTAACAGCAAGGGCTTTGAAGGCTCAAGCAATACCCTCTGATCACACTCCATTTCTCTTTTCCTCATCCCACTCTCTGGGGTCAGACTACCACCAGTTAGGATGCTGCTGGACACTGATTACTGTCAGCTAAAGGATTCCCGGGGTGGTGGGGTGGGAGGGCTAGCATAAGCAAGGAAAGCACAAAGCCTCTCCCAGCCCAAGCAGCTGCTTGCTCAAGGCCAAACGTTAACTCCCTGCCACCACAGAGTGCCCAAGAGGCTCAGGTGCTCTGGGCATGAAGCACAGCACCATGGCATTGCTACACCAGATCTGGTAGGCACCAGCCATCATTAGAGGTTGTGTTTGCTCCAGGCAGTTTCATATTTTACACCCTGCAATCTGCTTGCACATATCTCAAGCTCAGCAGTGTTAGGGAATACCCTCAGCAAGTTTCTAAGAAGCATATTTAGATTTCGGGGGAGGAAGCTCATTCCTTAAGAGATGAGACTAATCCCACGTTCAACTTCCCACAAACACCAGCTATGCATCAGCAGTCACGAAAAGACAAAGCGCCACATTAAATTCCCGGGACTGGGAATGGGGAAATCTCTTCAAGACTGTCCAACATAAGATGAAAAATAAGTAAATAAAGCATCAAGGTCCCACACTTCCCTTTCATGCAAGTAGATTCAGATGCTACCAGCCCGCGAACCTTCAGCCAACTGGTATGTTTTCTTAGGCTTAGCTTTTCTTGGCCAACAATTTTTAAATGTCACTCCAGAAAAACCAAAATATATATCCCAAAACAAAGCAGCCCAATAGGAACAGTGTATAAATGCACAACATAAGGAAATAAGCAAGAAAAAAAGTCATTTTCATTTATTTTACTGTTGCTAAGTTTTATTAACACTAAGTGTTATTTTGAACAATTACATGTAGAAAACAAACTTCTAAAGGAAAATACTAACAGCATTTCTACAAACAAAGTCACATTTGTGGCTAAACTCCAGACCCTAATTAAAGGTGTCCTGTAACCATAAAATCCTTTTCTAACTTACAAATAGTTCTGAGACCTTGATCCAAAACCTACTATCAACTTTAGAGGGCTGACTGTTCCAGTCATACAGAGTTTATTCCATCAGGAAAACAAAAAAACCCAACCAAACAAAAAAAGCAAACAAGTCCCTTGCAGCCTCAGGAAGCATATTGCACTCTAACCTGACAAAACACACAAAGGTTTTCCAGAATTAAGAGTCCCACAGTCAGCAAGTCTTTCTTCAGAAAACAGTCCCAGGGTACCCTGGCAGGAAAGGAAATGTCTCTGCCTTCTGTGGGCTTATTCTTAAATTTCCCCTCGTGTCAGCAAGGGGAACGGGGCCCTGTTGCTCACTCCAAGAATACATCCAACATCACCCATGCAGTAAACCGATGAAAGACATTGCAGCCACATACTTAAAAGCACAGAAGAGCAAACTGATTTATATACTCAGGGGCAGAAGCAGCTGTGTATTAACACCACCATATACACTTAATCAAATTAATTCACTTAATGATGAATAATTGCCTAATAGACACAGCTATGCTCTGCACGGTTTCCCATGACTACTCTAACATCCCTTTGATAAAACAAAACGTGTCCGTAACTTGGCAGCAGGTTCATCATCAGTCCTATGGGCTATATCAGCGATTTGCCATTTTCCAGGTGCTTAAGAGAAAAGGAGTCCAATTGCCTTTGGTCAGCACTCAGAAGCAATGTAAATTAGCAGGGACAGTTCTCATTCAGTAACTCTCTGAGCTCTGGACATCAAATGGAAGACCCCTTAGAATTTGTTACAAAATATAACACACAGCTTTATACCTTTTGACCTGATCAAAGTATGGGGACCTGCACCTCTAAAATGAAGGAAACTTACTTTCTAGTCACTGGATTTTTTTTCCCCACACCTATTACCATCAGTAAGGGGCTTTGTGCTTGGTTCCCCTGCCCCATGGTTCCAGAAACAGCCCTCCTATAGTTTTTTTTTCCAAAAGCTCTCTGTCCCAACACGGTCCCTGGCAGAGCTGCGTGTTCAGTGATCTCATGGTATACGAGAGAGCTCCAGAACATTTGAGGATTAAGTTGCATTTCACCCTGTCCACTAGAAACACCGACATTTGTAACAAGCGAGGCAGCAAGCAGCCACACACCTCCCAAGGGCAACACTCAGCCTGGGAATGAAGGGGGATATTTTCACGGCAAGCAAAGGCATAAACTGCTCCCCGAAAGCAGCAAACAAGTTACCTGAGGCTTTGAAAGCAGCAGCTGCCAGCGCAGTCAGGGCTGTGCAGCCCCCGGGAACCCCACAGCTGGGAGGAGCGGTGCTCCTCACTAAGCACGCCAACTGCAGACCCAGCTTATTTTGCCAAAGCTATACAAGAGAAAAATGTCATTTTTCTTCCTATGAAATGGGACATTTACTGGCAATGTTCCACTGGCCATAAACACTTCATCGTGCTTCCCAGCACCATGTCCCTGCCAGGAAAAGGCCTGCAGTAAAAGCATGGGTTGGTTATCAGTCTCCTTCAAAAAAAAAAACAAAACCCAACCCTGTACATTAGAGCCAACACTTATTTAAAAGATTACATACTTTACGGGAACATGGGGTCTTTAACTAGCGAACAGTGACCTTGCATTTGAGCTGGTCACTGACCCCCCCCATACGGGTAATGCAGAGGTCCCCACTGCTTCAGCAGCAAGCTCACACCACTGGCACAGCCTCCACAGAGCTGAAGCAGCCCCAGGGTAAGGTGGGCAGCACACTGTGATGGCCGTTTCCCTACAGGTGACAACTACAGGCTGAGCTACAAAATTGTCTCCTCTCGGGGAATAACGCCCTACCAGTCCCTGTGGGTCTATGAGGAGTTTCCGCTTGGCTGGTTTCCATATCTGATGCAACAGCCCAACCTCCATGAACAGACCTGACACGAGAGTTTCACCCTCCTGTCTGAAGGCCATGCCTCCTCCAGCCAGTAGCTCAGGTGATGAGCCACAAAACGTTCCTGGACTCTAACACCAGCAAAATAAATACCCCTGCAGAAAGCAATCACTCCAGCTCCTCAGACGCAAGCACTGCTCTATCATCACATCACATGCAAAGACACAGCAGGTAACACAGATTAACTACAGCAAGTCTCCTTGTAGCATTCTGTAATTATTCTCAAAGCAACAACGATCCTCACAGCTAAATGGCAAACATGAAATTTTGCCAAGCAAGAGAGTGAGACACTGAGGGCTCGAAGAGGTAGCTATCATCTACAGTGCTTCTCAAGTGTGAGAATATGCTTTGTAATTAAAGCCAACATGAGGGGAAAATGCCAGACTTCAGTGGTGCTTTCAGCCCTACCACAGAGTGGCTGAATGAGCAGAGAGCAAACAAACCACAATTAGTTGGAGGCAGGCACTGACCCTGCCCTACACACCGTCAAAGGCTTCCCACCCTCATACCAAGGCTCCCGAACGCCTTTGGGAGCTAGACCTTTGGTTTCTGGTATCTCAGTCCTCCCCCGTCTGCAGTGTCGCGACAGTTTAATTAAAAGCAGGAGGCTGAAAGGCAGGAAACAGGCAGGGGAGTGCTGCTGGGTTCACATCTGGCTCTCGAGATTGGTGCTGAAGCAAGGCTTCCATTTCTTCACTTGCAGAAAAGGCACCCAACACCAAGCTCCCAAGCCAGGCAGCAGGTCTGTAATGGAACCGAGCTGCCTTGGAGCTGTGAGATCAAGCCACCTGGCATTCATCCAGACAGCCCAAGTACTTGAAACATAGAGACTGTCTTCCCAAATGCCAGAGATATTGCAAAGGCTGGTTGGGAAAAGCCGGTAGCTAAAAATCTCTCCCTGTGCTGCTTCCCATTTCTTGTTTGATGCATGAAGAACGCTCATATTTAATACATTCCTGCTTATTTCAGAATACCCTGCCTAGAGCCCAGTGCTGCTCTGCAGAAAGGCTAGTCTTTAGGAACTAAGTGTGACACTTCCAAGCATCACCCTGAGCTAATCCAGTGTTATTTTTCCTGCAGCAGGCCGCTGCTCACAAGACCATTGGCAGAGATTTGCAAACCGCTGGCATTCACCCACGTGCTCACTGGAATTGTGCTCTTTCAAATTCATAAATTATTCCTTACATGGGCTGCTGCAACATCTATTAGCTGTCGATAGAGGTCTGCTGAAAGGTTAAACTACAGCCAGCACCCACCCCCACAGATGAATTACCGTTGGCCACCACATTCTGCTTTGACTGTCCACACTAGTCATGTTTGTGCTTTAAGGGAAAGCAAAAGCAGTCAGATCTAGACTTATTTTTAATTTCTATCCTCCTGTCAAGACTTGTGCTGTAGCAATCCATGCCACTGCTTGTTACAGACCAGTGTTAAATTAAACCCACACTTCCAATGCTATTCCTTGATACAACCCAAAAGCGAACAGAAGAAATTCTCTGGCACGCTACCCATCTGAACAGCCCAGCTGCCCAGACTTCTGCCAGACAGTCAAGCTAAACACTAGAAGCTAGAATTCGAAGTCTTGCAACCTTATGCATACAAACAATACACACTGCACTCCACTTTGTTGAAATACGTAGCTCAAGGACAACTTTTGGAAGAACACAACATTTTGTAAGGTTGTTTCTCCAAATAACAATAATAAGCAAGAGGACCTGCCATTAGCTTGCATCTCCTGCAGTTAATTTATGCTGTATCTTTGCATGTTCACATTACTCAGATTTTTCATCCTCTTTTTCCCCTAAGGGGCGTCACTCCAAAGAAGCGTTACCTAGTACCCAGGTCTGCCAGCCACGTCTCATCCCACTGCCTTGGCAGGAGAGCACAGAGACAGCCCATGACAGGCTGCTCTCCCGCAGCAAGATTTGCAAAAGCAGAGTGCCAGGCCAGCTAGGGTCCCATGCGGGTCACAGGTTGCCCATACTAGATCCCATTTTCCAGGCTCAATCTCAATTCCTTTTTTTTTTCCCTCTGGAAGGACCAGGATCGTCAGCAGGGCACATCAGGTATCTCTCTGTAAGCAAAGCACCGAACTGTTTAGCTTGGCCAAGTGACTGTGCCAGCACATACCACGTAACAGCTGAGCAGGAGTCGACCGCGGAGCAAGAGCGACTGTGACAGATGAGCAGAGGTGCTGCCGAGCGAGCACCACGCTTCATCTCTCTGAGGCAGCAAGGCCTTAAAGACCTGACAGAGCAGGTAAGTCCTGTCACAACTTTATAGAGCCAAACCTAAGGATTCGGGAAGACAAACATACCCCAAGGCAAATTCAGCCTGCTCCAAGCAAGCGTTTCCTGCAGAGGCCTAGGCAAGATTAGTACACATGAAGGAGCTTCCTGCTCTGACACGCTCTACAACTCCAAGTGCTGCAAACCTGCCCGTCCCAAAACTGGGGCACAATTCCCATGCGCGGTGCATGTTTTTGCCCTTGGCTCAAATTATTTAATGAGATACCAAAGCAAGCGATCTGCTGCTGCACATTCCTTATTAACCCTGCAAAGGCAGGAGATGCAACAGTCTCCACCTCTGCATTGCTCTAAGCAGTAGGCAATGCAAGAAGCCACAAGCAGCGCCCCATGGGTTGCTTATACCCCAGAGCGGCTGGGGTCTGACAGGTAAATAACTGCTCTGGCAACTCGGTAAGCCTTCAAAGAGGGAGGCTAATGCCCAGCTCTTCCTCCTTTCCTCTCACAACTGCCCAGGAGAAAGAACTGGGTTTGTACATGCAGCATCAAGGCTCCCACTGTGTGCCTGCCACAACACCAACACAGCACAAGAGCCTGGTCCTGCAGCAAGCCAGCACACATTGACCCCAGAAGTGAGCGTGGGCAAGAGACCAGCCTTTCCACCAGCACATGATGTTTTCATTCACATCTCCTCGGGCCACTCAGTAGACCCCAAGGGTGCAAACTGGAGCATAAACCTCAAAAGCAGATTTGCACAGTCCTCCCACTTGTATAGGAGCCAGGAGGACGGCATCCATCCAGCCATTGCCATCCTCCCTCCTACCATTCAGTGCCACTGAACCCCAAGGTGCTGGGCCGTGACCCTCCCCTGCAAAGCACTCCACCAGACCAGAAATACCAGGTCCTTTGCCCTGAACAGCTTTCAATTGCTGAGATATTTCACCATACACAGTCCAGCAAAAGACCCATTTACCACAATTAGTGTGGATGGGGACAGCATCTACATGCTCTTCTCTTGGGACTTATTACCATACACGTTACATAGGGACCAACCACCTATTTCACACCAGAAACATCAACCATTTTTTAGCCTGTGTGAACTTTATACCTGCTGTCATTGCATGTAAGCTGTACTACAGCTAGCCTGCCTGGATTTATACTTCTAGCTTTCTGGCTCATCCCACTGGAAGAAATCATCAGGGTGCTTGGTTAGGCTATAAAAAAATATTGCTTTCCTTAGGTTATATCAAAACCAAGTAACGTACATCCCATGGAAAAACTGCTTTTCTGAGCTCCATTCCTGGGAAGGCCAAACCCGGGGGAAATGTGGCCCGTGTTCAGTAACAGACAGCAGTCACATGTCAGACTGCAATTTCAAATAATGTTTTTGTTTAAACAACAAAACCGAAACACCTCTGGCTTTGATGTTTAAGTGGTTCTGGCCTACAGAGAAACTCTCCATGTCTTAGGAATGCTCTGTATGAAAATTGCCCTCAATTGCATTTACATAAACCCAGAGAAACAAGGTCAGTGGATTTATTCGTGCTGCTCACTTTTAAACCCTTCTTCCTCATGGAAATTACTTGTTAAATCTCCTTGAAAACATAGCTTGCATATTACCCTATTTAAATACTTATTTTCTTCAAAGTGTTTTTAATTAAAAGCATTAGTCTGGTAATGTTTCTGTGCCACAAGATCTCACTAAATTTGGTGCAACAGGGCTAGGTTTGTAAAGGTGACTGTGGCCATGCTATTAATTCATTCATCTCAGCTTTGCACCTTACAAAACAAGGGAATTATTACCTGCTTTACAGATGGAGAAAACAAAGGCACACCAAAATGAAGGTACTTGCCCAAGACCACCCAGCAAATCAGGAGCTGAAACACTTGCAGCATGCCAACCACACAAACCCTAATCCCACATGGCTCTTGTAATTAATGATCTAATAATGAATAATTGCGTAACTCCAAATGCCAAATAGCAAAAGTGCTTTTCAGCAGGATGAATGTTCAGCTACCTGGAAACACAAAACCCAAAGTCCCTTGACATTACTGCTTTTTGACAATTGTATATCAGAAACCTAACTAAATTGTTCAGTGACCATCAACTGTGCATCCGAGAAGGTAAGGCACTTCTTCAAGAAGTTGTTTAGTCTCAGCTTTCAGCCCAGTGCCTTCAAAACTCAGAGGATCAGGAAGGGTTTACCACTGTTTCACTGAAGAGCTTTCCCAGGGCCAAAGCAGAGACTTTACAGGCGCGTTTTCCCCAGTGCAAAAGAGCTCCCAGATCTGGTGCCACTCTCCACCTCCACTGGACACCAGGGACTTGTGTGGCAGTCACCAAAACCCCCCACTTTTTCCCCGCAAGACCTGAACACTTATTCAAAGTCGGGAAGGAGAGCTACCTCCAGACTCTGGCCAAGGACTCGTTTTATGACTTCCAAAGTGCATCCGGCAGAGTGAAATAGCATCTTCCAGGTGCAGAGACAGCACTGTCTGCCCTTTCTTGTGCCCAGTCCCTAGAGGGACCCCTCACACATCAGCCTTGACACCAACCAGGAGAGCACCCTCAGGCTCCCAACAGCCTCCTCACTAAAGATCTTAGCATCTCTCACCGCCACGGGCACTCAGAGGACGGGCTGGCAACAAGCACCTTCTCAAAAGCAGGAGGAAGGCTCAGAAATCCTGATGACTAACCAACCTCTGAAGACAGATTTGAGGGGGCAGAGGCATAAAAAAAAAGAAAAGCATAAATTAGGTCAAATGCTCCTAGAAAATGCCAATTACTTTATATATAGCAGATCGCACTTGGATGTCATTTAATCTCGGCTTGCCGTTGTCAGATATTAGCTGAAATTCCCTGCTTTGCTTCGCCTGCCATATTAGAGTGCCAAGTATTCAATATTAATGAGACAGATGAAACAGAATGAGACTATGTTGGCATTTTCTGTGATAAAAGATACTTTGTGGCAGAAAAGCATTAATTTAAAAACATTAAGGATTTTTCTTGGCTGGGAAATTACAAACAATATACAGGAAAGAACCAAAACCATTTTCAAATGTAACTAAAAACTTAAATCTTCTGATTCTAGAAGGTAACAAAGGCTTAATCATTGATTCATTGTTCTGTTAAAAACAACAGTGGAAGCAAGCTGAGTTACCCGGCCACAACTAGGGAAAGCTTTACAGATAAAATTGCTGACATGGATTTGAGAAATGACTGGTTCCCTCCCACCCCCTCCCAGTATCTACACCCTTGCACTTACACACAGGCAAAAAAAATTCAGAGCGCAGAACTCTGTGACTGACCAAGAAAGAAAAGGCACAGTGAGACCCACCATAGCTCAACCCGGACATGAAACAGATTTGGGGGAGGAAAAAGTAGCAGCCGACGGATGTGGTGGTTAAGTGGTGTGATTTACCACTAGAGCAAGTTACCAGACGATCTACCAAAACCCTTAACTCCTCTTGGGGTCTTGACATGAAGATTTGAGGACTGTGCATATGTTCAGTCCCAGACAGCTGCGTTAAGCCTTATTATCACTGCTAGCATTTACAGCTAGCAACATACCTGCTCACAATATGACGACCTAATCTTTTAACCGCAAAAGCTGAGAATAAATGAGAACTGTTTGCAGTTATTTAATTTGGCAATTTCTGAAAATATCAGTCTTGACATCTCAAACTCAGAACAAAACAAAAATAAAGATTATTGAAATATCACTAGCCATGCTGTTTCTAAATTCATTCTGCAGATATCCGAGAAATTTAATTCCACTGATTAAAACAAAAGGAGTCAAAGAAAAATCTTTAACCACGTGAAGCAGCAAAAAAAGGAAAATCCAACTACATTTATGCACAACCTCTGCATTGGCAACCTTGTACATTTCCTACACACATCTGGAGGATGCGGGGTAATCCACATTATTGCTGAGTGATGCCAAGAACGAGTGTCAATGATAGCCAGATACCTTCACCTTTCCAGGTTGCAAATTCTTATTTCCAAGCTAGGCTTTGCCTGCCAAATTCTGTCCTGGAAAAATATAGCCAGGACTATCATCCCGCTATTCTTCATTCATCCGAAAGCTGCCAAAAGCTTCTAGGCTGACTCAGATTAGAGGAGATGGGTTTTCACAGGGTCTGAAAGGAGACAATTTGTGTGCTTTGAAACAAAAAGATTTGGCTGTGGCTACAAATGGGAACCTCTAGCTGAAAGAATAAAAGCAGACTTGCAATTTGAGCTCTATGGTAGTTTGTGCTCTTGTACTTCACTGGGAATCAGACACTGCGCTGCCCTGTGGAAGAGGGAAATACAAGCTCACGCTGTCACCGAGCGAGCCAAGCAAGCCATCTAACAAACTTGCTCCTCTCCCGCCTTAATTTTGTTTACAGACAAAAGCCGCCACCACCAGACTGTCAGAAACTTAATTCAAGCCACAGTAATGTGCTTAAGAAAAGTATTTAGCACACTTGGTGCATTCAATACGTGTCTGGCAAATAGATTCTGTCAAGTCTCTTGCTTACATGGGACATCATACTTTATATTGCACCCAGTTACACCCCTGCCGAAACACCCGCAGACTTTGCGGAACACCTTCAGATCCACAGACAGCCCCAAACTTTCCCGTAAATCATTTACAAAGATTCCCCTCAGGATTCAGAATGCTATTTCTCCCCTTCCACTCCCATCACATGAGAGATGTTAATATAACTTCTGATTTAAATATATGAGATGCATGCAGATTTCCAGAAACAATTCCTATTAGAACTACCACTGCACGCAGGAAACGGTTCTCAGGAGCTGCTGGCAAAGCAGGCAACTTCTGGGGCAAAACAAAAACATTTCTAAAAAGTCTTTTTCTATTAGCTTGTGCCAAGTATTCTTTACAAGATCTGGTAAAGAAATAACCCACAATTACAGTACTTCAATAACACATCTCCAGCAGTTGAATCCCATCTGAAAATAAATCTGGGATGCAGAAACAGTAACAGAAGATCCAATTAGATAACAGAAAGATCTAAAGTAGCTATAAGCTGAGATGGGGGGAGGGGAACCAAAAACCCAGTAGTAGTCTGCTCTTTGCCATCACCTTATGTGGGTTGCTACAAAGAAAACGAAAAGCCTAAGCCTGCAAGAAAAAGATTCAGCTCCTCCATACTCCCAGGAACTTCAAAAGCTCCAACTGCAAATTCAGATCCTAAGGCTACTTAGCCACTTCTCTAAACACAGGTATAGTCTGTATTTTTAAATCGGGAGTCCCTAATAGAGCTCAAGACTGATCAATTGCTGAGCTCAGTAAAATTATTGTCCTACTAGTAAAATGGCAATAATAGCCTTTGGACTACATGTTTCATGCCAGCAGTGAATATCACCTATATTGGACAAGCAGAGAGTGCAGCCACAGAGAGGAAGCTTGCAGAAGGGCTGGGTATTGCTAATTGAAAACCACATGGATCTGTTTCTTCTTCTCACAGCTCTTTATCCACCGCCTCATGCCATGCCTACACCTGCATTAATGACACTTGCCTGAGCTGTGCATGAAAACAGCTCTGGCTACTCCTGCAAGTCCTGGCCCACATACATCTAAACCAGGCACCATGGCGTAGAGGAAGGGAAAAGGCATCCAGATATAATGAAGCAGCCAAGAAAGAGCATCTCTTATTCCCGTCTCACTGAATGCACCACATAGCAGCACGCAAACTAGCACTCAACATAGGGAGAAAGAAGATGATTTGGGGTAAATTTTTGTTACCACCACTCTTAGCTAAGACAGCAAAGACCCCAGACTTGGTTTTCTGCCTCCGATTTGGAGCATCCTCTGCCAGCGCTCATGCTGAATGCTAACAGCACTGTGGTATTTGTCTGAACCATTATTACGCATCACTTATTACAGTAGGCTGGAGAGCTGTTCATAGAGCTGGAAGCAAAGGCAGCTAGATAGTGTACCTAAAAAAAGCTTCTAGTAGTATTATGGGGCTTTTCTTTTTGTTTGTTTCTTTTTAAATCACCTGGTTGCACCCAACTGTTCCGAGCTGAAATTCAGTATCTTTTCCTACAAGAGTCACTGTAGCTTATAGGACTGAAGCTTTCTAAGTCAAATCAAGTCCAAGAGCTTGAACAAGGCAGAAGCATTTTCTAAGCCAACAGGAGATCCTGCCCCCCTAGCATCTCTCTGCAAAGCAAGCCACAAGCTACCAAGCAGCTCATGCCCATGTACTCGGCATTACCTTGAGAGGAAGAGGTATACTAAGGGCACAAAAGGAGCCACAACCCTCAAATCTCTCCAGAGTGGGCAGCCAGCCAATAAAGCCATCTCCCTCAGGGGCTGCAGGGGTGGGAAGGACACATGAAACATGCCTCAGCTCTGAGTAAATATTTTACTTCTCAGATTCATGCTGCTTACTTAATCAATCCCCATCATTATTTCAGAGGCCCTACTCAGACACTAAAATTGATTCCCTATGATTTCATCCACACAAAATAAGGATTTTCCAAGTATTTCCATCAGATCCTGACTCCAGGTCAACTTGCTGGAAAAGCTCAAGGTCCTGAGCTTGTGGCGGGCTGGACACAAAACCTGCCCCACAACTGAGGCTGTGCTGAAAACAAGGCAAAGAGGAGGCAGGTTCCCACCATTGTTAACATCAACAGGAGCAACAAGAATTGTCTGAAAGAATTTCCTACTGCAGACAAGGCACAGAGGTGAACAAAGGAAATGAAGAGTTCACCAACTAAAATACACTCCTGCGTGCACTGCCCAGGTCTGCTTCCCTGGCACAGACAGACGAGCCAGGCCAGACCCTAAAAGCCACGCTTTGCAGCTGAAAGCGGGCAAGGAAGCCAAAACCCACCCCTTGGCCATCTCAGCAGGCTCTGCAGTGACACCCAAGCCCACAACATCATCACATTCGCTGGGAGGAGAGTTTGCAGCCCCGTGATGCTCTTCGGCAGATGCCCAACAGCAGGGACAGCTCTCCCTTGCAGTTAGCTTGGAAAACGACAAGCTACAAAGTACCCATGGCACTGCTGACCTGTGCCTGGAGCATGACAACCCTCTCCCTACCCTAGAGTCCATTCCTGAGCCACCTCGTCCCCCAGCCTCTCAGTCTCAGCTCTCCACCTGCAATAGCTCTGCTCCCACCCAGTCGCACCTTTGTCACAAAGACAACCAGACACTCAGCTAGCAAGAACACAGAAACACCCACAAGGCTGAGAAAAGGGCATATCACCTTTCTCAGTGCTCATTGTCCAAAATCAGCAGTCATGGTGGCCCTACTCCACCCACCAACACACATGGATGTGGCTTTCCAAGGACACTGCCCCACCGCTCCTGCTGACCCCAGATCCACTGCTCAGAGAAAGACAAAGCCCATAGAGTCTTCAGCTCCATTAGCCCCGCTCTACCTTCTTGTGTCTCTCTTTCATTCCATCCCCTCCATGGAAACTGGCAGTACCTCATTATCAAGTATTTTTAAAACAGATGGAAGAATACATTGTGCTGTATTAATATCTCAGATGTTTTCCATGGTTTCCATGTAAAATTTGTATTGCAATTTCATTTTCCATCACTTTTTGTTTGACTTGGAGAGGAGTATACATTAGTGTATACATATAAGTAGACATTAGTTTTGCTCCTTTAACTAGACCAAGCTATGATTCTATAAACATTTAGGATAAACAAATAAAGGGAAGGTAGGGAGGCCCGAGCCCTCTTCCATGCTCTGAACTACTGAGAAACCATCCAGCACTGGTCAAGATGCTAGGAATTAACCCAGGAGGAGGAAGGGAGACCCCTATCTAGCACACCTCAACAGCTTCCAGACGACAAGTGGCTTACCTCACACTAAGCCCAGATGACCATTTGCATCCTTCCACCCTGATGTATATTTAAGCATGTGCATGGCTTTCATCAGCTGAGAGGTCCCGTGGCAGCTCCCAGCACCAATCCTGCCAAAACTTTGCTTATGCATGCCTTTATATTTACATAGAGAGATCAGTCTCTATGAAGTCAAATGAAATTACAGGCAGAGCATTACACATGTGCCTTCACATCTGTGCGACCAGGGCCTTAAAATGAAAGCCACCCATCCCACCAAAACACGCCCTGCTCGGCTACAATTAAACACAGACACTTTAGAGCAGTTCACTGAAGTTTTTTATGCATGCTTTTACAATTAACATAATGTCATATCCTGCCAGGACGTAAAAGGTTGTGACTCAGGAATGTTATCATAGTTTTAAGTCAAACTGACTTGCTTTTTGTTTCATCTCTTTTCTTTTCTTTCCCCCCTTTCTTTAATTCTACCCTCATGCTCTCTCTGACAGGATACACACCACTCAGAGCCTTTATAAAGTTTAAGTTGAAAGCTAATAAGAAAACGTTCATCAGCCTTGCTCTTTCATACAATTGACTATTTCTTCAAACTCCCTACCACCCCTCAGCAACACAACAGCAGCATGCAAACCAGCAGCAGAGAGGATTAGATAAGAAGGATATGAGACATTACACCCCCCAACATCTACTGAATACCAGCCCACCATCCTTTCTTCTCTTATCATCCCAAGATAAGACAACTCTCTTCTCCAAAAAGCAGCAGTTCTGGAAGATGAACAGTCTGCCCCCCAGCTGCTTATGAGGAAGCTGAGTGCCCTCAACCTTCCCTCTCCCACACACACGCTTCTCACGCTGAAGGATGCTTTATTCTGCAGTCGGTCCCACTGAACTGGACTGAGTGGCACACAGATATGAATTTAGTTTAACTGGTGCAAAGCCCTGTGTGGATGCTGTTTTTAAACTACTCCTGGACTTCGATTAACCAAAAGTGTAAGAGTCTGAGTAGTGACATCACTTTAATATAATGACAGAACAATAAAGCAAAACACACACACACACATGAACAAACAGCAATCACATCTTGTAATAAGCCACGTTCCTGAACCTATTCATGTTGCAAGGTTGCTACTCCACACAAAGCAAAACCGTACTGCTTGGTGATACTCTTCAGCTTGCCCTAAAAACCAGCTGAAGTA
Source organism: Tringa solitaria (assembly GCA_026413425.1). Classification (NCBI taxonomy): domain Eukaryota; kingdom Metazoa; phylum Chordata; class Aves; order Charadriiformes; family Scolopacidae; genus Tringa; species Tringa solitaria. The sequence goes on along the minus strand of JAOXJM010000033.1, from coordinate 2,273,492 downwards.
GCTATTTCAATGCATCTTCTTACAATGAAATTGTAAGCTAAAATTTCCAAGCATGCTTTAGACCTTAAGATCAAGGAATCATTTCAGAAGAAGCTTTACAAACAGCTGGTATAATTTATAGGTATTCTGTTAACAAACATCAGCTCTTATTTTTCTTATTAGCATAATTTCACCACCTCCAGTAACACCATTAACTCCATCTTCATACATTTGCTTTGCCACATCAGAGGAACCATGTAGCCCCCGCACATCCATAAGCACATCATAAATACTAAAAGAAACTGTCTCATCTTGGTGACATCTTGAACACAGACCATTTTCTTATTATGAGAAGGAGCCACATTCAAGTCCTCCACTCATGGGCAACATCTGTTCTACTCGCAAGCACTGAAAAAGTTACCGGGAAGCCGGTCAAGTCTCCCTCCCTCCCCCGGCCGATCATGCACAAAAGTGCATTCAGTTTGGTCATGGTGGTGTTTCATTCACGTTTCTGCAAGCTGGATGCAAGACTTTTATTTTTTTTTTAGAGGGGGGGTAAAGGGGGAGAGTAGCATCTGTTAGTTTTTGTGGGTTTGGTTTTGGTTTTTTCCTTTCTCTCTGTAAAGGAGAAATCTTTTGTCTTTCTCAACATGGATGTAAAAAACCTCCCGGCCACCACATCCCCCGAAAAAACGGTCACGCTGGAAGATGCAAAACATGCGTGCCCCTAGGAAGACTTTCACGGCGGGGTTTCCATGACTGTTGCCCGCCGCAGCCGAACGCCCAAAGGCTGTCCCCGGGGGCTGCGGGTACTTCCCCGCCCGCCCGCGGCTGCCCACCCCGTACGAGGCACAGCCTTTCCCGCTCCCCAGCTTTCCCACCCGTGGGAATCGGCGGGGCAGACACACGCACGGCAAGCCACCAAACGCGGCCCCAGCCCCGGCGGGAACAGCCCGGGGACCGCTCTCGGCGTCTCCCCGCTGCCCCGTGGGGCTCAAAGCGAAGGGCTCCGGGCGGAGCTGCCCGCCGCCGGGGCCGGCCCCGCTGCAACAAAGAGCCGCGGCCCCAAACCGGGGCGAAAAAGTTTCGCGCGGGCCCCCCCGGGAACGAGCATTGGCGGCGGCGCCCCGGCGAGCCCGCCGTCCCCTCCGGCATCGCACATCCCCCCGGGCTCTGCGCCCCTCCAACCCCCAGCACGGCATCCCCGGCATTGCCCCTCTACGACCCCCGGCACCGCACGCCGCCGCACTGGGGCGATTCAGCCCCGGCACCGCGTCGCGCCCCTCCGTCCCGCAGTACGGCGGCCCCCGCCGCCGCTCCCCGCCGCCGCACCCACCGCCGGTCTCCCCACGGCCACGGCCATCGCGGTGCAGTTCGCTGCGCTCCCCGGCCCGCCGCCGCCTCTGCGCTGCCTGCTAGGGCTGCAACATGGCCACCCGGCGGGGAGGGCCCATGCGCAATGCAAAGGGGCCGGGCGGCGAGGCGGGACCCCCCCAGCCCTCCCCCGGCGCCGCCCCGGTCGGGCTGCAGCCCCCGGAGACCGCCCGGGGAACCCCGAAAGAGGGCTGGAGCGGTGGAGGGGGGGAGGAAGGCTGCAGTCAACTCCCAGCGGTAATTGCGATTAATCCCTCTTTTGGGGAGCCCTCCCGGGAGGGGCCGCGCTGCCCTGCCCCACAGCCCGGCTGGCCTCGGGAGGGTGAGCTCGGCTCCCCCCAGCCCAGCCGGTGGTACCCGTCTCCTCTACCCGAAAGGGTCGCTCGCTCCGACTCTGGCAGCCCCGCAGCAACGGGGGGACAGCTGAAAGCGAAGAGACGGCCGAGCAAGCGACTGGCGAGGTCCAGCTACTACCAGTTTGGTTAAGAAGGAGGATGAGGATTTCCAACAGGGAGTCAGGCAGGAGCTCCCGCAGCCGGAGCCCCTAATGCCCGCGCATAACGATGCGGGGACCTCATTCCTCTCGTTTCTCTGAGCTTTCCCCTCCTGCCATACACCCCCATACTCTATTTAGAAACAAACTGGGTATACCAAGTAACAGCCACGGTGGCCAGTTGCTCTCCTCCTCTGGTAAGCACTTCCTAAGGATGAAGCGAAGCACAGCTGGCTTCTTGTCCCTCCAACTAGCAAAGTGCTTACCATCCTGATGCAAAGCACGATAGCCTTTTACCTGCAAAAGTGGAAATCTTATGACTAAACACAACTGCTCACAAGTCTTGGAACCAAGGCAGCCATGAAAGAAGGGCCCTGCTGGGTCAGATCCTGCAGTATTTTACAAAGCATAAGCCCCCAAAAGACTACAAAATACAGGGACCTGATTCGCTACATGCACACAACACATGTTAAATTACAGACATATCAAAGCTACCCTCTTATGCGGACATCCACAGAATCAAAACAAATAAGTCAAAAGGATAAAAGCTGAGAACACCTCCTACAAGCAAATGGCCAGGATAGTAGGTATTTGAACATGCTTCAACTTAGAGCCTCTACTTTTTCATTCCAAAAGCCATTTTTATACTGCTATGAAGAAACACACAGCTGTTTGTAGAGGGCTACAAAATCCAGTTGCTTCCTTCCTGTAGCTCTTCTAATCATGTTTTGAAGGAATCAGGAGCTGGTATTTGAGAACAGTGCCTGTTCCTGCAGCCCCCAGACTGAAAGGGAACCCCAGAAAGCACATGAGCACTATGTAGCACTGCCCCTCACCTGGAGCTGAGGAACTGCTCTTGGGGCATCAGCCCTTAACTGGGCACAGGTGCAGCCATCATTAGCAAAGCTGCTAAAAGCAATAATGGGGTTTCTACCAGTAAAATTTTGCAAGCATAGTTGACACAGTGATTTTATTACACTAATGCGTTAGGCGTTACTGCTAATATCCTAAGGAGGCTGCTATATTAGACTCATGTTCTTGCTCTTGTAGCAAATTCCTCCTGCATGCATGGCTCCAGGTGAGGAGGTGCTGAGCGTGCCTGTACTGGGAAATGTGCTCAGACCAGTGCAACCTCTAGTGGAAACCTGACGATGATGATATCTAAGGAGTTACCTTCGTTGCACCTGTGGGTGAGGCAGACGTAGCCTTCCCTTCTCTGAATTAGAGGCACACATGATACTCCTGCATCAGCGTAATTTAACTAATACAAAGATCACCTGCATTTGCAAAACCCTAACGTGACTCACCGAGTCTTTCCTTGATCCAAAGCTGGGAGAGCCATGGCTGAGTTTTCTCTGTGATACTCATGCATGCAGACCTTCCTGGGTATGGCTGTTCATGCTGAAAGAGTAGGAGGAAAAAAAAAAATCCACATCAAGACAAAGAAATGTTTTGCAATCTTTCTAGATCTCAGCCAGCGTAGTTCCTTGCATTCCTGCTGTTCAGCGTGAAAAAGTAGACCCCTCGCTCCTGAAAGTTTCATAACTGCTGCTAACAAATCGGTAGCCATGCAAAGGGAATTGCCAGTCCCTCATTCTAGAGACCCTGCAGGAACCACTTCCATTTTTCCAAAGCTGTTTTACATCATTTTGCAGATGTGGCAAGTCAATGCTTTAATAACCTTTTGTGTCAGCTGCGGGGCAATTTGTGAGATTACATGGGACGAGAAGCTACACAAATAGACACAGAACTTGGGTTAACTTACCTCCTGTTTAAAAACAAACACAGGTATATAGCTCCCTAAAGGCAACATCTTCTTGCACAACAATAGGAAGCTACAAGACTAGGTGTTGGGCTTTTTTTTTTTAATGTCAAGTAATGGTTGACGCTGCCTCGATTTTGTGATTAGCACTACTCACAATTTACTCAAATTTCACCCAAAGAATCAAGAGACCTGCTGTGTCCAAAACTGCCCAAAAAGGCAAGACTGGGGTAAATTCAGCCATTCTGAAGACTCCTACCCACAACCAAAAGCAAACAATTTGCAGACAGGGTAAATCATTAGAGCATAAGGGGAAACGAGAGACTCTTTAAACCTCTTAGCGTGAAGCAGGCAATGAAGCAACTCCAGGTAACAGGGCTGCACTTCTCCTTGCCTGAATGCAGCATTATATCCCCTTAATCCCAAAAGGTGATTTGCAGCTTGGGCTGTAAGGGAGGAGACGCGTGCCAGTGTTTGCTCTGCCTCTGAATCAATGTCAGCTACTCTTTCAGCAGAGTTTTGTATGTGCCTACAAAGAGTATCAACAGACAGTCATAACCAAATGGATTACAATCAACCGCTTTGTTGTCCATATTGTCCATATTGTTGTCCATCACCTGAGCTATCCCATAAGCAACACGCTCCCAGCCAGTAGTGACTGTCAAGTGAGGCGTGTTAGTTTAACCCATTTCACTAGAACAAGCTCAGTGAGGCTTTTCCAAGCTCAGCAATGCAAAACCATCAGCATTCAGTGCTGGCCTCAGTCCTGCAGGTGCTTCAGGTGACACTTAATGTTACCTGGGTGTGTTTCACTAACTTCAAGAAATAAGTTTACAGGATGAGAGCTGACATTTCTCAGGAGAAAAACCTCTATTTTTTTAGTCAAAGCTAATCTTACAGTGAGCAAGATAATAGCTCCAAGGGTGTTTAAATTAAAATAAGGTGTCGTGGAAAGCCTCCTGCTTATGCCTTAGTCCATTAAACCAAAACAATACTTTCATAGTAGTGCTGTCATTTGCCACTATTATTTACTTGGATATTTTATCTTCACCTCTCTTACTTGTGACCACAATTATATCATTATGCTCCATTCACTTCATCTAACCACTTCCACTGAGAGTGTGCTGCTATCAAACACTGAGTTGTGATTGCAATTCAGGGATCATCAGAAGAGGAAGAAAGGTATTTATGCCTTGAAGAACTGTACCAAAAGCACATGCAAACTGATAAAATATTAACATGAGCCTTATTGTCTTCCCAGCATCTGCACCCTACTCAGATGAACACCACTGATGGGATGTAGCCACACTCTCCTACGATACACACCACAGGGAAAGCCAAAAGCAAGATGCGGCAGAGCATGCAGTGGAGTTTCTCTTACTGTGCCAGCCAAGCAACCCAAATCTTGGCATATTGAAAGACTTTTCTGATACATTGCCTAAATTGTAACTTCTTACATAGAAACTTGAAAGTTTCTATTAGGGCTGCTCCCTCTACTCCAGAAGTTACAGTCTAGCAGTCCTGCAGCTCCACAGGACAATTTACACTGCAAACTAGTATGATAATGTACTTTGTCAGAAACTAATGGTTCAAGAGTCAGCAATCCAAAAAGCACAGACCTGAGTAGCTTGCTTACTCGAGAGCAATGCTGCCACACACACCCATTCTTGTGTCTGTTTGCAAAGTCTGAACCTTAAAAGCTACCCTAAGGTTTTGGCTACCAAACCAGAAATCACCAGCCTGTACACACCATCTATTGCAATCTCTGCCTGGGCTTTGTGAAGGTTGCATACACTTCTGGGTTTGCAGCAGGCTGGAGGACATTTCAGCTGCCTAGATGACAGGCAGCTAAAAATATTTATGGATAGCCAGGAGCCTGCAGTAGAGATGATTTCTGGAGCGTGATTAGGGCCTGATCCAGACCTCTTCAATGCCAGTGAGCCTATATTGACCTCAGTCCCTCCAAGCCTTTGTTCCCTGACTGTAAGATAGAAAAAAGAGCACACCTTCTCTCCCACGCTTTCCACCCAGCATTTACTCCCCAAACTCCTTGGGGCAGGGTCGTCATTTGTTTAGTGCATACAGGGCACATACCCCACTGGGGCACTGGTCTTATCCATCCCTCTCAGCTGTAACGTACCCACTCCAGATAATAGGATTAAAAATACAGAACAACATTAGATGCCCACTCTAGTACAAGCTATGTCCTACCTACCACAGCCACACAATCAAAACAGAGATGATATGAGATATAATTTGACTTCAGGCACTCTTGGTATTTGCGTGTGGTTGTCATACACGGGTACAATCCCACACACTTGTAATAAGAGCTACCCTGAACCACATCACATTCATGTATCTTTATTGGCTAAATCACAGAATCACAGAGCAGTTCATGTTGGAAGGCAGCTCTGGAGATGATCTGGTCAGTTTTTCTGTCAGGTTCTCACACACATGGAGCAAGATTGCATCCACTGAAGCTTTGAATGTCCATGAGGCATGACCACGGTCACTGTCCGTGACCAGAACCTCTCCGGGCAACCTACTTCAGTATTTGAACACTCTCACTGTAAAAGAGTTCTTCCTAACACACTAGGAATTTCTTGCGTTTCGATACAAGGCGATTTGCCCGTCGCCTCCTATCTGTTCACTGACATGATGACAGATGAAGTGCTCTTTCTTCTCGACCTACGCCACCCGCTTCTCGGAGCACTATCAAGGCTCCTCCAACCCCCTCTGCCCTGTTTCCCTCCTTCACCGCCGCCGTTTGTCACCGCTGTCACCCCAGCCGCGCAGCCCCACGGGCCGCCACCCCGGGCAAAGGCAACCGGAGGGTGGTGGCCCGGCTGCGAAGGAGGAGGAGGAGGCGGAGAGGACCGGCGAGGCGGGAGGCGGGTTTCCCCGGGTGCGGCGTCGCGCACCTGGGTGCAGCGCCGAGCACCGCCGCACAGCACCGATCACCGAGGCGGAGTACCGGGAGCCGGCAGGCGCGGAGCATGGCACGGGAGCTGAGCCAGGAGGCCGTGCTGGACTTCCTCTGGGCGGCCGGGGGGCGAGCCCCCAACACGGCGCTGCTCCGCCACTTCCAGACCTTCCTCCGCGACCCGGCGCTGACGGAGCAGCAGCGGCGGGAGCGCCGCGAATACTTCAAGAGCCTCGTCAATTCTCTGGCCACCGTCCACCCCGGCGCCGCCCCCGGCGCCTCCAAGGACATCGTCCTCCGACGCAGGTACCGCGACCTCCTCGATGAGGAGCTGCCGCCGCCGGAGGGACAGCAGGAGGAGGAAGAGAAGGAGCCGCGGCCGCCGCCGCCCCCCCGACGCGACCCCGACCGGCGGCGCGGCCCCCCGGGGAAACCGGACGAGAAGGGGCAGCCCGGCGGGT
>JAOXJM010000033.1:2185152-2265290 GCA_026413425.1 Tringa solitaria | reverse complement strand
CACCCACCCATCCCAGTCCCTGCAGCCCCCACCTGCCAGGCCACCCCCATCCCAGTCCTTGCTGCCAGCACAGCACCCCACAGGGCTCCAGGCCCCAGAGAGCGGCCCCCCAGCACCGCTGCCTGTCTTCAGGAGCATCAGGTGCCAGCTTGCTTTGCAGGAAGTACAGGGCATCACCTCTTTGCTGCCCGATGACTGTGGACGGCAGCCTCGCACAATGTCCACCAAGAGCTGCTGCAGGAATGTCACGAGCCGGGGGCTATCGGTGCCACTGGGGCAGCGGGAGCACACCTGGCTAGTGGCAGTGTCAGCGGGGCGCTGGGCTCAGGTGCGGGCGCTGTTCCTGGAAGAGCCGGAGCTGGCCCTGCAGCGGGACTTCATGTCGGGCTTCACAGTCCTTCACTGGCTGGCCAAGCACGGTGATGGGCCAGGCCTGCAGGAGCTGGCAGCGGCAGCGCGGCAGGCTGGGCTGGCCCTGGACGTGGATGCCCGCTCGGGCTGTGGGTACACTCCGCTGCACCTGGCTGCCATACACGGCCACCAGCTTGTCATCAGGGTGCTGGTGTTGCAGCTGGGGTGCCAGGTCCAGGTGCGGGACAGCAGCGGGCGCCAGCCCTGGGAGTATCTGGGCAGCTCCACCTCAGGGGAGATCTGGCAGCTCCTGGAGGCACCCCGAGGCACGATTATGTTCCCCACCAAGCCCCTGGCCCGCAGTGTGTCCTCTGTCAGCAAGGTCTCGCTGTCTGCTGGCAGGGCAGCACTGTCTGCCTGCCTCAGGCCACAGCACGGCCATGGGGCAGCATCCCACCGAACCAGCAGCGAGAGTGAGTGAGACACAGCTCCCTGGCATCCCCTGCCAGCGGAGATGGGACCTTGGTGGCCATCCTGCAAGAGGAAGCCAGGCAGACAGAAAAAAGCTGTGAAACAGATTGAACCTATTGAAGAATGTACTTTTAAATTAATCCAATGAACCGTTGTCTGAGCCTCTCTGCCATCCCTCCCATTTCTTGTTTTTTTACCAGTGAGAGGATGCAACAACTCTGCTGGAAGCACATCTGAACCCTTGGTAGGCAAGTCCTGCACACTCCATAGGGCAGGCACCAGCTTCTGGGTGCAGCCACAATCACCAGCATTAGTGGGACCATGGTTTTGGGGTCTCAAACTCTGGTGTGAAGCTCACAGCCTGGCCCCAACCAGGGTGGAGTGCTTGCTTTTGCTTGCAGCAACAGATTGTTGTTGGTCCTGGGGTTTGCAAAAGACTTGTTTACACCACCTAAATTCTGGGGAGCAGCTAAAACGGCGTCCCTTTTTAATCCCAGCGGATTAAGGACGAGTCCCGTGTTGAAAAATGCGGCTGATCAAGGTCCAGCCTCCCAGCAAGTCCTCAGAGAGTGACTAGCTTTGGCAGAGGATGGGAGCCGGAGAGCCCCGAGTAGGGGAGGGTGTAACACACCCGCTCCATTTCTCAGCCTGTCTTGCCCACCAGCCTGTGAAGAAAGGAATGTAGGGCAGCACTGCAGCCCTGCTCCTCCCCACCACTGCCCCAGGCTGCCCGGCAGCACTGATACCGCCCCCTCCATCCTGCACCTCCAGTCCTTTCCTCACACCACAGGACTGGGAAGTGGTACCCACGTTGTGGCTAGAGCTCCATTCCCATGCCTGGGGCTGGAAAGAGTTACTGTAGGAATCTGAATTGGGCAGAAAAGGAGCCGCACCACAATACAGGTCCCCAGCATGTAGGGGGAAGGCAGTTTTATAACCAGAGCTGCATTTCCCCAGAGACCCCAGCCCCAAATTGCCTCTTGGGTGTTTATGTGATGGGAGTGGGTGGAATTGGGGGCCAGGTGTGGGGAAGAGATGTCCAGTGCAGTCATTCCTGAGAATTCACAAATTACAAGCTGCCTTTAGGAATCTCACTGGCTTACATGGATCCTATAATGTCCTCAGCTCTTTGGTTTAGCATAAATGAGCTTCTGTACAGTCAAAAAATGCAGTAGGTTAATTTTACACCTAATCTGTCTCTCCTATAGATCCTTTATGAAAACAGGAAGAGAGCTGAGATACGTGGGAGAGGGGTTCATCACTGCCTGGTTGATGCTCCTGCTGCTGGGTGATCCCAGACATAGGACCAGTGGGTGTCAGTGCTGCTGGCTCTGCTTCAGTGGGATGCTCTGGGGCAGACCAGTGCTGTAGGTGGGACTACTCATGTATTTGAGGCATGTGCCTAAATGCCTGAAGTTTCGGGGAGGAACGGGAATCAGGGCAGCAGAACCTGACCCTTGCATAACACACATGCTGGGGAATGCCTCGAGTCCTTGCTTAAGCATTAATTGAGGTCTCCACTTTGCTTGGGGTTTATTTGAGGGAGGAATTCTTCCCTGCAGAAGGGAAGCTACTCTGCCTGACTCCGTGACCACAAAAGGTTGTGGCCTTTTCCCAGACTGGTTTTCTCCTTTTACAGGGGAAAGAGCTCAGTAAACCATGGCAGCATTCTGTGAATGATCATTCCCCTCTGAGAAGACAACACAAGCTTGAACTTGTAAGAAAATTCAACTCTGATGTGGCCTCTGAGACACTGGCATGGACACCTGGAGAGCCCTCCAGGACTACCCCACAGCAGGAGAAGAAATCCTGTGTATCTCCCTTCCTCTTAGATCCAGCTAGGGGCTCTAGCCTAGATCAGCACCAACATGAATGTGTCTGTTGCCTGGTAAAATGCTGAAGTCTTTTCCACCACATTCAGAGCCACGACCACAATTCACATCATGTACCAGGCTCCCTTGGGAAAGTGTTTGCTAAAGCCTTCCATGAATCTCAGCTAGTGTTCTTCAAAGCAACCTGTTGACAGGGGGTAACACAAGTACCACCAGAGCCTTCACGTACAGTGAGCTTCAGGGAAGAAACCCCAAATGAAAGAAGTTTGTGAGCTGACCAAAGCTGTCTGGTGGGAAACATACTTTTACCCCACAGCCATCTACAGCTTCCAAAGAATAAAGTTTTCCCCTTACTATCTCCAGCTCTGAGACAAAGACTGAGGAGGACAGCACTACATTGGGAGTCTCATTTTACAGCCTTTCCATGACCTTTCCCCATGACGCAAATCGAAGTGCCTCTTTTTTTTTTTTTCTGCACACTGTTGCAGACCTCGTCTCTCATCTTTTTCAGAGCAGTTTTCTCTCCCTGGCAGTGTCCAGTTCAGCAGTCTAAGAATAAGCTGCGAAATCATTTTGTGACCACTGTTTGCTCACCTGTTGAGATGACACAGACAAGCTGCTTGCTGCAAATTTTAATTTATAAAGCAACCCTTAGGAAGTCTGAAACTGCAAAAAGCCTTTCCCTACTGGATCCATTCACTCTGATTTATCACCATGGGATTACTTAGGAGTTCTTGGACTGCTAACATTGGTAATACTGCACAGCTCCTACACCACACTTTTTAAAAGTGGTCATTTACTGCTTGTGAGAATAACCAATCTTTTAACTCACAGAAAGTCTCATCCTTCAAGTTTTCTCCTGGTGAAATAAGCAATAGATAGGGCAAAACCCATCTCCAGCCCATTGTGGAAGTCAGGGCAAGATCTTTCATCAGCCGTTCCCGGAGGAATCTACCACCCTGGAGCACCGGGCAGGCAGGGCGATGCAGACATCATAGGTCCAGTCTCTCAGGAATAATCCACCTCTTGATACACACACATGCAATCTGAGCATCTCCGTTTCAAAGCGCTCCTGACCTCCTTGCTCCTTACTCTTCAGCCTGCCTGGCCCCTTCCACACCCGTGCCTGCTGCTGTTTCCTCATTGCAGGTAGACGTGGCTCCTTGTCACACACCCAATCCAGGCATCTGATTTTGCACCACCCTGAAACACAGGACATGTCATGGATTAATGCACAGCAGGACTCTGCCCTCTCCTCTCATTGCTTTTGAAAACACACCTCCCGATTGACAGCTGATGATGATAAAGTCCATGCCTCTGCTCTCCAATGCTTATCTCTAACCAACTGCTTTGTACTCTGAAAGCTACGTCCTTCAAACGAGCAGAGTGTTTTTTCACACAGTAGTCTTTGCCTATCCCATACTGACAAGCCTGCAAACTCTAAGCCTTACAAATGTATGGTAAAGGTAACCCTGAAAGCACAGTACCCCACTTCTCACCACCTCCCTGCTCCTGGGGCACATGCTTTCACACCCACTCATTAGATTGCTAAAAGCGGACAGCACAGCAGAGCTGGATGTTGATCTTGATTCATGTGGCTTCTGTTAAGGTTTCAATTATGTTCCCAAATTGTGGCTCTGATTAGATTCATACTGCAGCCTTTACTAACAGAAGTTGCCCAGGTGAGCTGGCAGTCTGATGCTCAACTACTAATGAAGTGTCTTTGTTAGTCACCAACCGTCCCTTACCTATAGGGTCTTTGCCACTTAAGCCAATAGAAAGGATTCTCAAACCACAGCAGCTGGCAAGGCTAGCAGTTAAACTAGCAATCATTTATGCCAAATGAGGTTAACACAGCACAGAAGTCCAATTTTGTGGCAGATTTATTTTTTGAAGATACGAAACTCCTCCCACTCAAAGATCAAAGCTTCCCATCTACAAGCACACCAAATGTACACCAAGCTTCCCAATCTGAGAGCAGCAAGCTGGTCACAAATTATCATGTTTCAACCTTCATTTTTTACAAGCCTCTGGGCAAGGACCAAATGCTAGAGCAATGGTGGGATCCCAGCTCAAATAACCCAAAAGGCTTTTATGCAATTAAAAATTGTTCTCGGGCAAAGCAGATGAACAATACAGCAGAACATTGCTAACTTAAGCTAATCACCAGAACATCCTTTGTATCACAGCACTTTCTGAAGCAACGAGAAAGAGAACTTTTAGAATAAAAAAACCCAAAACCCAAACACATTGAAAAGTCCATCACACAAGCTTTCTTCTTCTGTGACAAACACCATTTGACTTAAATAATTTATATAGAACTCCACAGGGAGAAGAATGTCTTGCACACTTTAAACAAGTAATGAGACAACTCCAATTGCTACTAAATTCTGTTAAAACTAGAATTTCTCATGACTACATTTACTGTAAGTAGTACCAGATGGCAAGTTAGCAGGGTGGGTTTTACAAGAATGAAAAATGCCAATTAAATGTACAATTTTCTCCAACCTACGTTTCCTCATTAAAATGAGAATTGTTAGCCCTTCGGGGGAGAAAAATATTGTCTTTGGAAACTGAGTCAATCTGGAAAGCACTAAAAGTTGAATTCTCAGTTTAGCTAAATTAATATGCCTCATCCCCAACATAAGGCTATTTAAGCAAACAAAACTTGTTTTGTTGTTAATAAGCAAAAAGAAAAATACTTTAAAATATCTACTTAAATTAGTCTAACAAAAATATTTAATGATAACACATCAAAGCAAGCTACCAAAACGCTTTTTCTGCAGCATATATATATATAAAAATAAAAACCATTAAAACAAACAATAATAGCACCATCTCAAAAACCTGAAACATACCTAAGAGCACTCATCCCTAGCCTACACATCTCCAATCAGAGATATAGCCTACACACCTGAACATAATAATGGTTCCTATCCCCTTATATATCCTCAGTGCTGGGTGAGACCTGCTTAAAAGGAGGCTGGGAAAGCTTTGTTCTTTTTACACACAGTGGTTTTCTGGTGAGGTTGGAGTCTTGTTGCAGTTTATCTGGGGAACAGGAGGATGGTAAAGTAGGAAGAAATAGATACTAGGTAATTTTTTGGGTATTGTTTTGTGTTGGAGGCAGTACAGCTGAATTTTAGTTGTGTTAACTTAAAAAGACCCAAACTCTACAAAAACACCTAACAGGTTTTTTACCTGTCTCCTTTTTAGAGAAAGCTTAAAAAAGATAGATGTGAACATAGGAAACTTGTAGTGCAAGGTATTTCATTGTTGAGTTAAAAAAATACAGTGAAAAGAGGAAGATTCTAAAAGCTAGAAGGGTAATAAGTAAATGAAGGTTTGAAAAAGGATAGAAAGCTAAAAGAAAAAAATGTAAGTTTTTCTTAAGAGCTGGTGAATGGGGAAAAAAGATGCAGTTCCTTGTATGACTGAAGGGTTGGTTTTGGCTGACTCTGAGAGAAGTGTTACTGCCTTATACAGGTGACCAGTTTGGTACATGAAGTGCTATGGATAGGAGGCTCTGTGCTGAGGCACCAGTGCGTTAAGTGCTTAACCAGGCACAGCAGCTGTAAGTGCAATAGCTTGTCTGTAGAGGCACAAATGGGTGATCTTGTATAGGTTATGATTTTTATTTGTTAGAGTGGTTAGTTTGACCTGGTAGAGCAAGCCTGATTCTGGATGGCTTAAGTAAGCTTAAGGCTTATAGCACCATATTCGATTTTGGCAAAGTCAAGATACTTAAGCTCTGAATGTCCATTAGGACTTCCCTACTGTCCAGCCTGTTCATAAAATACAAGCAGAACAAAATTTGTGTTTGTGGAATGTGCCTTTAATCTGCTATTAGTTTTCTTTGCTCTGATAGCACTGAAGAAAATGATAAAAATGCTCATGGCAGACTGGTCTGATAAGATTTCTGATGCTTTGGTCTCTGTGGGATAGTGTTTCCTAAGCAGATGTGTTCTAGGTGTTCAAAGGCCACGCAAGCTCTTTAAAAGGAAATTTTTTAAGAAGTCATAATGTCTGTTGTGAAGGAAATACCCATCAAAACTATTCACAAGTTCCTCCACACAGGTATGTCAGTCTGTGGGAACTGGCCTCAGTCTGCATGTCTAATGCTGCTGTGGGAAGCAATGACCAAAGCCCTTTAAGATGTCACAGTAGCTTCCCCCTTGCAGCTGGGTCTTTGGCAAAATGTTTGCTTGTTTAAGTCTTTCTTTCAGTTTTTGAGACACAGCTCTAGACTTGAGGAATGTTCTGATTAATTTAATACCAAAATAGGTGGTTTATGGTCTTTAATGTTGCCCAGAATATTCTAGTGAAAGTGGGAATGAAAAGAATTTGCATTAGTATGTGTCTTGGGCCTGGAGTCCCATAATAACGCCGCAGGGGACAAATTGCTTTGCACAGCCAAGCAAAGAGCGGGCGCTATCACAGGTTGTCCAAAGTCCGCATGGGAGTTGCATGCTGCTGGTAAATAGAAGAGATTGCTTAGGGGAAATGGGAAGGTCTTGAGCCTTGCTGACAGAGAGGGCAAGAAACACCCCTCAGGCCTTAATAGGGAATGTTGTTGCCACAGCCATGCAGAGCTGTGCTCTCTCCAATAACAAGCATTTCTCCCTCCTTACCTCCCTAGTGCTTTTTGTGCTGCCTGGTGATGGTATCTAAAGTGTGAGGATTTGGGCTGCTCTCTTATCAGAGGTAAATGAGTGCATGGGGCTGCAGCCTTTGTCTAAAGGGCCGACAGCAGCCTTGCTGTTTTGGCACCCTGTCCTTGGCCACCAGGAGCCAGCACTTAGTACTGTGGTTTGTCTCTGCTCCTGGCCCTGAAACAAAACAGGGAGCTGATAAGGGTGAGGGCAGGGTTTGTCCTCAGAGCCAGGTGCTTTGCAAGCCTGCTAGTGGTGAGGGAGGACAGTGGGGCTCCACAGCAAAAGCCCAAGGGAAAGTAAGATCTGCTGCTTGCTTGCAGCCTGCAGTGCTTTGGTAGGGGCTATGGAGAGCTTGGGGGCAGCAGCAGTCCCTCCCCTGTACCATCACTGGCTTTCTATTTTGCAGCTTCAGTCTCCCTGTGACTTTACCCAAAGGAAAGCCTGCCTGTCACTGTGGATTGCTTCATATTCCTGACTGGCTATGCCAGTGCCTCTGGTTCAGCCCACACATATATCCGTGTACACAGGCTGGGCAAGCAAGGCGGGATACTGACTTGACCCCCAAAATGCTACTACATCCTGTGCCTGAGTGATGCCCTGTTCCTTCCCCGGTGTCTGTGCTCGTGCCAAGTGGCATCAAGTCACCCCAAAGGCAGAAGACCTTCATTAGGCATGTGCTGGATGTCACTGAAGGGAGTAAAATGCAAATCCATGCAAACATGGGAATGGGATTAACTCTGATATAAGAAAACATGCATAAAACAGTCCAACTGCATTAAGAAATAATCTTGCTCTTTTCCTTCCTAGACAGCTTCCTGTATTAAAATATTTAATCAGCTGAGTTTTCAGCTGTGTTTGAGAGTCATAACATCAGTGATAAAGCCTGAATCTTGTCTAGCATATTTCTTTTGGTGGAGGTTTATAAGCCACAAGCCTATAAACTTGTATTTGTTCTCCCCATCTGAGTCCTGCTCATTACAGTCCATAGGCAAAAGTAAGAATGTACTACAGCACCAGGAGACACTAGCTTACAGCAAGCAAAAGAAGTTGACAAAAACCATCAGAAATTCCAATATATAAAGCCTCTTTTCTCAAGAGAGAGTATGAGCAACATTGTTCCATAACATATAGTATGTATATGTCAAAACACATCTGCTTCCAGAAAAAGATGAGCCACTGCATGGCACTGTAGAAAGTTGTACATATCATTGACTAGATACGGCTTACTTGTTTTGGGGGGGGAGCAATGAAATGCTCTTGCCAAGGCAGAGCAGCTTCCAGGCAAGGGGCTTTAATAAATACCATCTATGGGAGGTCAGCAAGCCTGGCAGTCTTGCCTCCAGATTAAGACACACAGATGGGCATAGTCAAGGAAAGCTGCACATTTTTCTTTGCATAAACGATAGAACTGGCTTAGTCATCTGCTGAATGGCATGCTCAGGGGAAATGCAGAGCTCTCAGTTCAGGAGTTATTTGCATCTCATTTGGATTTTTTGTTTCTTTGCTTTATAAATACTGAATACATGATTTAAGCAAACATCTTGCAACTCCCCTCTCTCACTGCTGTCTCACACCAAGCCCAAGGTTGCTGTTCCTCATAGTGCTCACCTGTTGATTTAATGTTGGATGGCTTTTTAGCTGCTGGGTCATCTGTGTAGGGGATGAGCAGCAGCCAGTCATGGATCCGCATGTCCATGCATCAGACATAGCATCTAGAAAGTCCTGTTCTTCCTGCCTCTGGCCAAAGGGGAGGGCAGATACAGTGGTACTTCCATTGGATTTTGATATCTTGCAGACTTTGGCAGGTGTGTGGCTTGTCTGTCTTTGGGCTGAGATTTCCAAAGGTGCTGTGAAGCTCTGTCAGACCGCTGACTTTCCTCTCTGGTTCTGGGCACACCTTGCTGCAGCCTCTCATTTATCATGGGAAGGCAGTGCCTTAAAAGTATGCCTTGGTGGAGCCTGCCACCTTTTGCTGACTAATGTGGTGGCGGCTGCGTTAAGGTAGCCAGTTGTGTCTGTGCTCTCCCATGGGACCTGAGGGCATGCTACATGTTGTGAGTCATGGTGGAGGCCTTTGGCATGAGTCACACACTCCCCATTTCCTGCTGCTGTCAGTGTGAGAAATCCTGTCTGCTCTCCTTTCCCCTTGCATCCTGCAGTGCCCAGGGCCCCCCACCGTGGCTTCATTTCATCATGCTGTGGCCAGAATCTTTTTATGGACCCACCCAAGAGCTGCAAGCAAGAGCACCACAGCCTTCAGGGGGTTTAGGAGCAGGGTTTCCGATCTGCCCACAGTGCTCGGTAATGATGCTCTTGCTTCCAAGCAGAACTCACTGAATTGCCACTTGTGTGTTTCTCAATGTGTGTGTGTATTTCTAACTGTCTCTTTCTTCTTTAGCTACCAGATGAGATGTCATGTTCTGCTTTTCTGAGAAACGGCCTGTTTCCAATAATGGAAAACAATCCAATTATCTGCCTGCATTTGATACTGATTTACAGCTGTTGTATCAAAGGGATCCAGTAATGTTAATCTTAAACCTGAGTGTATCTTCATTTATTGCACTTCAGCAGCCAGAGAAGATCAGAGCTTGTTTCTGAAGCAAAGGAGCCCTTGTGACCCAGGAATAATTTCAGGTGAACCCTAAATCTGGCTGATAAAACACTGAAGGAGAAGGTGGAAGAAAAAGTAAAGAAGTACTTCACCCTAAGTAGCACCATTTTTGAAGGCCCTTCAGTATCTGGGGGCTCAGAATGGACAGTGTTAATGTTTCTTCTGAGTTTGTTACATTTTTTTAATCAGCTGCTTCTTTCCAAGGCATTTTCCAAATAGTTATTGACAATTTTCTTTTGCCTAAAATTGAATTTGATAAATTTGAGCCAGCTTTTAATACAATCCCTTCTCACTGTGGGTGGCTCAAAGGAGATAAATTCTGGCGCACACATGTTTTTGTGGGAAAGAACTCCAGATGGCTTGAGTTTCTAAACCATCCTGGCATGTTTTATGTGCTATATGTCAGGCGAGAGCTCTTCTAAATTCGTTCAGCTTAAGGTTGCTGGAATGCTTTTGTGGACACTGGGTTGATGCAGAAGGCTTGGTCTGACTTATAAGTCTGAATAAGTTATTCAAAGTCATTGTGAGGTGTTTTCCCCCATTGATTTGAGCAAAGCTCCAAACCCAGAAACCACTTTACAGTCCTTGAGTACAAGGGAGACCTTTGCCTTGCAAGATAGTAGTGTCAGGTAACTAGAGTGACATAAGGAAAATCAAGCCTTAAAGTCATAAGGAGAAAATATAAAAAGACCAACCTATTATTTGTCAGCTGCTGGAGAAGGGGGCAGGAACCCATAGCCAGTACCCTCTGCATGTCTGATATATGGAGAAGGTGGAAAGGGTGACTTGGCTATTGCTAGTTTTATCAGTATTCCAGGTTTTCCTGCAGGTCTTGTGACAACTTGAAGATGTGCAGTCCTGTCAGTGCCACTGTACCACAAATGGGCCTGTGGTTAAGCCACACTGGCAGAGCAGACAGCTCTTCAGCTTTAAGGACAGCACATCTTGCTGTTGCAAAGCAGGTAAGTGATGCTGGTGTCTGCTGTAGATGACCATATAGCATGGAAGCAGTTTGGGGAACATACTGGTGATGATGGCTCTTGCATTTGCAGATGCATTGCAAGGTGCCAGATCTGCTCTAGGTACCTCCAACTCCTTTGGCCTGGAATGGGGCAAATGTACAGTTACGTTCCAGAAAAGCATCCCAGGTTTCTTGGCAAAACCTGAGAGCTTTAACTTTAGGGATGGCATGAAGTAGTGAAAGCTGATTTGTGAACAGGAAATTAAACAAAGGCTAGACCCCTAACCTGTGCACAGTCACCATAGTTCAACACAAAAGCTACCTAGAAGGCATGCTCCAGTGACAATCCTTCTTCATAGACACCCTTTTATTTTTAACCATAACAGGCTATGTTACTTGCAATCTTTCTCTTGCTCCACTCGCATAGGGTCCAGACCCAGCTAGCCAGCTCTACTGCCCAAATACCCTGGGGAGGGCAGATGTACTCCCTTCTAGCTTTCCTCTCCTCTTGCGCACTACATAAACAACTTCAAGGCCTGTACAGATTTTATTCAGCTGGTTAAGGATAGGAAAAAGCATAGCTTCCTACCTCCCTCCCCCCTTGTCACAAGTCCCCTAGCAGCTCATCACGAGTTAAAAATCAAATCCAGCTTGTCTGGAGCTAGACCACAGGCATATATAAGGCTTGGGAAGTGCTGCTTTCCTACTGTGCTATCCCAGGGAAAAGTGTTCCAGGGTATGTTCCATGTTGCAGAAGTTTGCAATGTGGTCATAGATGTAAAGTAAACAACAATGTTGTTAAGAAAAATAAATAATTAAAAGTGCCACAGTTGACAGACCTCTAGAAAATAAGCTCTTGAAGGGTCGGTAACCTGTGGTCTCTGCAATGAGTTCCTACTGCAGCAGCTGCTATAGCTTCCAGCTTCAGGGCAAGATCTTGCTGTTTGGGGTGTGGTGTCACAGGGGAATGTGTCCCAGGTGACATGGGTCTCACTCTAGTTCAGTAAGAAAAGGTAAAAGGAGTGGCCTGGCAGCTGGAGGTGCAGCCTGGCAGTGTATAGCAGCAAGCAGCACACTGCTTTCTTGCAAGCACGATGAATTTGGAGGAGAGATCAATGCTGCTGTCTGGTGAGCTGCAAAGAGGAGGAAAAGATGTTCCTGGAATCACAAGTTTAGAGTATCGGAGACCTCCAATGAGGAGCAAAGGCTAATAGCTCCTTTGAGATGAGGCAATAAACTGAGGAGATGTGTTGGCCACCTGCAAACTTAAAAGGTATGGAGAGAAGTGCTGAAGTGAAATGAGTTCAAAATAACAAAGCCCCAGTTCTCCTGGTTAGTTAACAATTTGCTCTAGTTAAATCTCTACTGAGAGATGAGAGAAACACAGGGATTGTCAGCTTGGGTCAGTGTTAATGAGGGAAATAAAATGATGAGACATACTTTAAATCCCACTGAAGGGATCAGCGAACTCCTTTCATCACTTTGAGATAGTGCAAGAAGTTCTTTATAATTAACTTAATTTATAATTAACCTGAAATAGAGGTGCTTCCCTTTTAATGTAGGGAAGGCTGAAATCAGGAAATCCTCTGGGATAAAAATGCTGTAGTATCATGTGGCCATGCAACCCCAGCTGTCATCCAGGGTGGACTGGACCTTCAGCTCTTCTTCCTGGCACAAACTTCCTGCTGAAGCAGTGTTTTGGGAGGCTCAGTGCCTGCAGGCTTTGGGAGGGCCTCTCAACCTCCTGCCAAATTGGACTGTGGCTCCAGAGTCATCCTTTGTCTTTCAGGAGCAGGCGGAGGACTTTTCTTGAGAGTCTGGCTCCATTTCCCTGTGGTCTCCAGACCAACCCTGAAGTTTCCCCTATGGACAGCATAGGGCTGGTAGATACCATGGTGGAAAAAGCATTGTTTTAGCCAGCCATGCAAGGGACCTTTGATGCAGAAGGGTCCAGAGGAACTGTATGGAACAAAACTCTTTGGGGGTGGTCACGACTACTCAAGCAAAAAGGTAGAAACTTCTTGGAGGAGACACTAACATTCTACAGGAGAAACAGGAAGAATCAGACACATCAACAGCAGTAGCAGAGGACTGCTTAAGCTAAAGTTTCTAGATGCTCTAAGAGGTAGAAAACAGTCCTGGGTATGCATATATATATAGTGTATATCTATTATGCTATAACAGCATAATATTTAGGTTGCAAGAGTAACCAGGGGTTATTGCTGAGACCAGGATCCCATCCAGAATTCACACAAATATTCCCTAAAGACAGTGCAAGAGAAAGAATGCTGTCTTTGCTTGATGAACTGAGAATGAACTTACAGAGACAACAAATCTTCCCTAAAGAAAGTGCAAAAAATTCCCCTAACTTAAAGCAAACTGTATGCTTTAGCTCACAGAAAAGTGTGAGGAGTGTCTCTTGTCATTATTTCACTACTATAATCCTTGCACTAGTAAAAATGAATTGGAGCAGTTTCTCTCATTCCCTGGCCAGCCTAAGTGATTTGGGGGTGTGTTCCCACTGGTGCTATTGTTGAAGCAGTAGTGCCCTCCCAGGGAAGCATGTGTACAGTCCTGCTCTGCTGAAGCTGAGGCGAGTTACCATCTCCAAAGGAGGAGAAAACTACCCTTCGCTCTTCCAGCAAGAAGTAGGACCTCTTTCTCACCTACAGCAAAGACTAATTTAGGATAAGGAGCATCAGCAGCTGTCAATGTGTGTAGGTTCAGTGCAAGACAAACCAGGCACAGAAACTGAAGAGCCAGCAGCACTGGCCTCTGCACCCTGTGTCACACAGACTAGATAATATACCATAGTCCTTGAGCTAGCCAGAAGCAGAGGTGTGTTCTCAGACCTCCCAAAACCAGGGGTAAGCCATTTCTAATGACAGGAGTGACTAGCCAGGGATACGATTTGCCAACGGCTAGGGTGTATTTTCTCTCACAGAAGATTAAAAAGAGTAACAATCAGCATATTACATCCTTTTGGAATTCACACTTTTCTAAAGCAACTCTGGGTCATTTCTAGGGAGCTACAAGAAAATCAGACTGACCAGTTGTCTGACTTCAGTCTGTGCAAATCAAGAGAAGAATTAAGAGTTTGGGCATGGGACCTGGTGCTGAGCTGGCCCCTGTGCCCTCAAGCAAGCCTGCAAGGCCAGGTGCTGGGAGGGCAGCCTTAATTATCCCCACAGGAAAATTTATCTGGGCATCACCCTCTAAGCGAGCAGGGGATGACTCTTCTCTCTCTGCTTCTGCCAGAGCTGCCTGGTGGGTGCAACACTTCACCAAAAGCACGTGAGAGAGCAGCAACTCCTGGAAATGGGAACATATACACTATGTGCACCCCAACTACTCTTTCTCAGGGTCTGCATATATTGCAACCCCTTGCTACAAGCCAGGTAAAGTTAACTTGGGCTCTTGTCTGCGTCCTATCTCCTGCCCAGGGCTTCTTCTCAGAACATCACCTGCTGGTCCTGGGTTGCAAGAGCAGCTTGCATTGGGCAGCAGCATATTTTCCCCCATGGCCTTTGAAGCACACCTTAATCCTCTGCCTGCCTACTGTGAGCTTACGTTTTTCCTTAGACGCAAAACTCCCATCCCAGGAAGCACAGTGCTTCAGGGCTGAATCCCTTCTCTGTGCGCAGTGCAAGATGTCTTCTCCCTGATGTTGTGCAGAGGGGCTGGGGTCACCCTTGATGGGGTGGGGCTGAGAAGCATGGCCTTTCCTTGGCCTCTCCCTCTCCAAACGCTCTGAAAGGGAGAAAACCCACTAGGGCATTTTTTCCCACTTCTTCTCTCTGGAGGCTGCAAAAGGGTAGATGTTCTTTCTTCTGCCTCCCCACCGTTGGCTTTACTCCCAAAGAAGAATGGAGGGCAGTTGGGTACCTCAGCATTGTAGGCTGAAAATAAACATCATAATGATTTCACAGTGCTTAAGACCAGGAGTGCTTTAAATCAGGGGTAATACCAAAGGGTTTGTTGCTAAATCAACCTAGGCTGCCAGTGCAGAGCACTCGAGTAAAACAGTGCAGTCTCCACAAATTATTAGAAAGGTATTTTCCTGTCTGAAGGAAAGGGTCAGATGAGGAGACCTTAAGCCAGAAAAGCAGCTCACTAGAAATGTACACTTCAAAAGGGGAGTCAGAGTGGCCGGTGCTATGGCACTGCATGGCCCTGGCACCACAACTTCCCTGCCAGCAGCTCTGACTCCAGAAACGTCACAGCACTGAAAGAAGGAGAGAAGTCTCCAGAGATTTCACCAAGCTGAGTGAAAAACAAATACAAAAACCCAACCGACCAAACAGAATTTGCGCAACCTCTCACAAGTGGTGGGGAACAACTACACAGTAATTCAGGCAAACAGAAAGCAGGCGCCCAAAGCCTATCTATAACACGTGATCCCAGCTAACATCGTGCTAGAGACTGGGGCAAACTTAAGGTGGTATTACCTGGGCTTTCTCCGAACTGTCCATGGAGGGGCCTGCTCTGGGTGACATTTGCTACCTGCACCATCTCTGCTCCTGCAGTTAACTCCCGACTCCATCACGGCTCTTGCATATGCTTAGGACAGCCAGGGAGTTAGTTGGAGGCAAGAGCATGTGTTGGACATCCCCTGTAGTACTTTCAGTCAGCATTTTGCCCTCTTTTATACAACCCAGTCACAGGGCTCCAATTCAGGCTTGTGACTATCTAGTTCAAATGCAGCTCGGCTTTGATTTACCCAGTCATATGGGATGCTGAAATGTCTCGTGAATGCTCAGAAATGGGTGTGGGGGAGATGTGGGGCAAAGGGTGGTGCCAGGAGTCAGGATGCTGTTGGTATAACAGCAAGCATGCTCTAATGAAGTTCCAACAGCCTCCTGCGGGGCGGTATGTTTCCTCCTGCTACCTAGCCATAAATTCCCACGCTGTTTTATAAGCTGCCCTGCGCCACCCTTCCTAAAGTTATCTGAGATAGGTATCTCACAGGCTAGTCATGGCTTAACCAACAAGCAGCACGCTGCATTTATAGAGCAGCTTTGACTGAAGTCTTACAAGTGGCATTGTGAAGCTGCATGTCATTAATGTCACTTCGTGTACGAGGGAAACTGAGGCACGGAGACCTGAGGACCCTGCTGAAGCCAATCCAAAGCTACAAGTGGCACCCAGCTGATCCAGGCACCCAGACCCACAAAACACCGCAGCTGCTCCCACCTTCACCTCCCTGAGAAGACCCTCGGCACAGTGATGCTGTGTGTTTTTAAGGGACGTATTAAAGGGGAAAAGCAGGCGTTGGGGACTAGCTGGGAAAGCAGCCTCCTTTCTTGCTAGCTGCACTCAGCCCTGCCCGGCCTCTTCCTCCGCTAACAAAGCATTTCTCTTTTCCCTCTGGAGTCCTTTGCAGCTGGAATGGAACCAGCGAGATCACGCTACTTTTCAAAAGCTGTAGCCTGAATCCTCACAGCTAGTAGTGCCCCACACAAACAACCTTAACTTTCAAGCGCTTTTTAAATGCTGGCATAGAATATAAAAAACCTTTGACTTTCATTTAACTGCAAGTAGTGGTGATTTGTATCCAGGGGCTCCCGTCAGTCCAGGTTCCTTGCAGACCTGAGGCTGGGCTGGTAAGATGTGTACACACATATTCTCAGAAGCAGTCACTCTGCAGCAGTAACATGAGGACTCCAAGCATGATTTTAGACAGGGATCACTTAACAAAAAGCAGCCACTTTGCTGCAGGCACAGAGCCACACTCGGGCTCCTGGGATAAGAGCCAACATACACTGCATAGCAGCTAGAAGAGCTTACAGTAAGGATTTCTAGGATCACGCAGAAGCAAACAATCACTGGTTTTTAAAATCACACACATCCTGCCTCCAAAGAACAATATGGACAGCGATCTCCCACTGCCCACTTTAAATGCCTGGGAAAGCTCCAGCCCCGAACAGCTGCGACTGATCCCCTTCTTCAGCCCCCTCCTCCCCCCCCATCATGTGATGGTCCTGCCCAAGTGATTTAAGCCGCGGGAGCTGCGCGCTGAGTCACGCCGGGCTGCGGAGCAGGGGCTCGGGGGGTGTCCCGCCTGGTGGGGCTGGTGCCTGCGGCATGGAGCGAGTGAGTGCCTTCTTCCAGCCGGACTGGTGTGCCAAGCAGCACCGGGGTTTGGGTGTGTGTGGGTTTTGGGCTTGGTGCCAGAGGTAGGAGGAGAAAAGGATTAGCCGAGAGGAAATGTTAGATTGATATATGGCTGTGGGAGGAATAGTTAGGGCTGACCAGCCATTTTTCTTCTCATCTTCTCTAGCGTGTTATCTAAGTAGGGAAGCTGTTCTAATGCATGTTTATATCTTTCAGTGCTCTAAGGGTTTGGGGACCATTTGCAACTCTATGGTTTGAATATCCTTTATACCTTTTTTTTTTCCCTTAAACTTTGTGTTTTCCTTCTGGAAAAATACATTTTGGGTACAGGAGTGGGCTAACTTAATGTAACAGTAGAGGAAAGCAGGACAGGAGTGTATTCAGACCTACCCCCCTTAACTTTCCTTTCCTTGAAAGACCCCCTGGGCTATGTTTCAGGCTCTGCTCCAGCACTGTACTACAAACAGAGCCAGGAAGCAGCGTTACTGCCATGACGATAAGCAGTT
Source organism: Tringa solitaria (assembly GCA_026413425.1). Classification (NCBI taxonomy): domain Eukaryota; kingdom Metazoa; phylum Chordata; class Aves; order Charadriiformes; family Scolopacidae; genus Tringa; species Tringa solitaria. The sequence continues at coordinate 2,247,789 of JAOXJM010000033.1, read as the reverse complement.
TAGTGACTGGGGGAAATCTGACCTTAGCAATTTATGCCATGGGCAGAGCAGGGAGTAGACGTGAGGACAAGCATGATTTCAGTTATGCCTGACCTCACCAAACAGCATCTTCCTCTTAGCTGAGGGAAGCTGGTGATGTTAAGTGCTATTTTGGGGGTGCGTGGCTGGGGGAGTGAATAACCTGGCTCTGAGGAAAGGATCAAGCCCTCTTCTCTGCAGCAGGAGCTTCCTGGGGGTGGTGTTTGTTCTGCTGTACTGGGCTGCAGCCAAAAGTGGGCTCCACTGACCGCTCTGTCTGAGTGAAGGCTGCTTTAAGTCAAGGCAAAAAACTTTTTTTGTTGGCTTATGCTGCTTAGAGACCCACCTAGGGAAGGAGGACAGACCTGGTGTTAGAAAAGCTTTGTAATCCCATGCTAATGGTTCTGGCCACTGCTGACTTGAAGGTGCAAGCTTGCTTGCAAGGATGTCTTCTGTAGCAGCTGGTAAATCAGGGCCTGTACCCTACTCTTGTTACACTGGTTTGGATAACCTCTTTGTCAGCTTATGTTACTTAGTGGGAGACTAAAGGTGGTGGGGACCCCAAAGGGGTGGTGGTTTTGGGCTGGCAGAGGGCTGAGGCAGGCAGCTGGCCCAGCTTAGCCCTTCCCCTACATGAGACTGCAAATGTGTTTGGGACTGCCAGAGCTGGTTTTGCCTTGGCCCGAGCAGGGCTGGTAGACCTGTCTTGGGACAGACTAATTCCTGTGGTTTGGCCCTGCAGGGACTGGTCGTTACTCAGCTGGACATCCAGCCCGGTGAGTGCATCAAGGTCAAAGGGAAGATCCTCTCTGATGCTAAAGGGTGAGTGAAGAGATGACAAATGGATTGACATGGCAGTGGGGAAAGACTGAGCTCCTGCTGCATCCAGTTTGTGAGCACTGGGTAGCTGGAGCTGCTGTGCAGGCACCTCCTCTGCACTGCCTCTCCGTTTCCCCAGGTTTGCTGTGAATGTAGGGAAGGACAGCAGCACACTCATGCTGCATTTCAACCCTCGCTTCGACTGCCATGGGGATGTCAACACCATTGTGTGCAACTCGAAGGAGGATGGCATGTGGGGTGAGGAGGACAGAAAGGCTGACTTTCCCTTCCAGCACGGGGACAAGATCGAGGTGAGGCCCCAGGGATGTGTGAAGGGCCCTGGCACAGGCCACTCACAGACCAAGGGCACAGCTTTTTAATGCTGCCTTGTACCTCTGTGGTGGAGAAGGAGCAGGCATGGAAAGGGGACTAAGCAAGAGGGGAAGAGCTTCACAGCTAAAGCCAACTTACCCTCTAGACCTGCTCTGCTCAAGTCAATGCCCAACAGGTTGGCCTACCTTTGCAAGCCACACAAGTAAGAGCAATTAAAACACTGACCTGAGATTCAGAATGGGTCTGTCTTATCCCTTCCTTGCAGAAGCTTGGAGCTGACCTTGGGGCAGAGCAAACAAGCTTCCTCCCCTCCCTGCCTCCGCTGGACAGGGAGGAGGCTGAGCTAGTGAGGGTGGCCTTGACACCAGTGGCTACCTCATCTGTCCTGAACCTGGATGGAGTGAGTGGGGAGCCAGGTTTGTGGGCTGTGATGTTATAGCTTTCCTTCTTATGGCTCTCTACAGATTTGCATCTCCTTCAATGAAACAGAGGCAACGGTGAAGCTGCCTGAGGCAGAGTTCCAGTTCCCTAATCGGCTGGGCATGGAGAAAATTGAATACCTGGCTGTGGAGGGTGACTTCAAAGTCAAAGCCATTAAGTTCAGTGACAAGCTATAGCTTGGTTTGTTTTGTTTTCTCCCCCCCTGCATAGTGAAATAAACCCAAATTTGCAATGGCTGCTTCCTCTGCTGTTTTCTGCTCTAATTTGCTCGCTCCTGTGTGCACTACAAGGGTGGGAAGGGGTATATATCCATCTATGTGCCTACCTACACTGCAGCCTTGCAGCTGGTACTGAGTTGGACCACATGCCAGGCAAAGCATGATTTACTGGGAATAAAGCTACCTTAGCATTAATTGCACTCCCTTCACCCTGTCTGCTGCAGTGGAGTGGTCCCTGACTGCTTTGTTTGTAAACTCTGGGACTAGCCTCAGCCAGGGAAGCTCAAACAAGTGTGTGTTGGGTGTGCATTGTGCTATCTCTGACCAAGAAGTGCTGCACACATCCCTTTGCTGGGGATGGGAGATTGATGGGGAACAGGGCATGGCTTGTGCTCTTGCAAATAGCTTTGCTTTCCAAGAACACGCTCAGCAGTTGGGTGTATTGCAGGCTGGCACTGATGTACTTAAAGGAGTAGAGCAGGCAAGTCAGGCTAACTGCCCTTGCTGGGAGAAAGACATGGAAGGAAAGGTGAAGCCTGACAGAAAGATTTGGAGTGAGGTCTTGAGTGGATCCAGGTCTTGTGCTGCCTCAAGAATTGAGGTCTTTATACTATCAGAGACCCAGTATCATGTACCACAAAGTCCAGTGGCTTAGTAACATGGCAGGTATGGGTGACAAGCCATGTAGCAGCCTATGAGTCAGTGTCTGTAGCACTTGGCTGCTAAGCTCCAGATGCAACCTGAGGGCTGTATCAAATGAGGTTACCAGAGGTATTAAATCTGGAGTGCACCAAGCACAATTAGTTAAAGTTAGGCAGGCCAAAAAGAAAAAAGCTTAGTAAACAGTCTCTTCTGCTTATAACCTTTTTTTGCTCTGCTTGTGCAATGCCTTGGGCTGTGTCTGCTACTGCTGTTCCCCAGCTGCCTGCTAACCATTCCTACCCAAGACAGGGCTCGAGGTGGGACTGCTGAAGCATTTGAGGACCTGATGAAAGGTAAAGGAGTCCTGCGTGCTGTGAAGAGCTGGGAGCCTGGGCAGGCTGCCCGGGTTTGGGAGCTGGCTCTGTGACTGCTGAAGCTACAATAGGGCTGCCCCAGTACAGGTCAGCTGGTAACTGGCTGTGCTGGCAAGGTCTTCCTTAGCCAAATGCTGCTGAAGCGGTGGAATTTGACTCCTGTTGGCTAATCTCTCTCAGCAGGGCTGTTCTAGACTAGGGCTGCATTTGCTGCTGCTTTGAACAGCTGAGCAGCTGGGCCAGCTACTTGAGAGGGGGCAATACCACTCTGAAAAGAATTTTAGATATTTGAAGGCTTTTCATGGAGAGGCTGACAGGCTGCAAGCCTGTTGCCTTCTTAGCAGCACACATTGCTGCATGGCAGTAACACTGTCCAGATCTATACTGCAGCAGCTGCCCCAGAGCTGGGCATCCCCCTGAGTAATCAGGGAATTTGCTTTGGAGGATGGACCCTCCTCCTCTACTGATGTCCTTTTCTCTCTGCTGTCTGATAACCCTTGTTATGGAGGCCTCCTTGCAGCTCAGCCAGTAGGGTATAAGTTGTAGCTGTGTCTTGCCAGTCACCCTGTGGGCACAGACACGGTGGTGATGTGGATAGATGGGGCTCTTCCTCTTTGTTCTGCAGTACCGTTGCAGGTAGTGATAGCAAGGAACTTGGTATGCAAATAAGCAGGAGGCTTTCTGGGCACCTGTCCCTCTGGGGAGGTGTGTGTGTCTGGGGAACACCAAAGGGCTCTGCTGCAGTGTCAGTGCTCAGCAAGTTTCCACTATGCACCTGCTGGGAGGGTGGTAAGGGGTTGCTGTAACTTATCTCCTGTGTGGTGGTAGGACAAAGATAGCATGCACCCCTCATGGCATGTGCCTGGCCATGCTGCGGGACCACCTGATTTAACACTGACAGATAATGGTGTTATAATTCCTACCCTGCGTTAATTACAGGATAGGATGTTAGTTTTCAGTGGATAGGTTGTGTTTACTAGGCAAAGGATGAGACAAGTCTTGCTGATGCTTTTCCTTGTCAAATAAGTCCTGAGGGTGGTTGGGTTTTTTTGGGTTTTTTGGGGGGTTGGTTTGTTTGTTTGTTTGTTTTGTGTTTTTTTGTTTTTTTCTTCTTTGAAGGCTACTTGTACTTTGGGTGGGGGATTTAGGGAAAAGAGGATGGATTCTGTTGGTTCTCATGTCCAGTTCCTCATGCGTGTTTCCCCCTCTATCCCTGTGCCATATTATCTGAAGGCAAGCTAAATGATGAAGTGTACAAGCACTCAAAAAGTAGATGGCCCTTGTGTTGCAGAGGCACAGGAGAGCTTACAGCTGGTCCCTGTGCTGTCCCTGTTCCTGGCTGCCCTGATTAGATGGGCTATATGTCTCTCAGCACTGACAAGAGTAAAGCTGATCTCATTTTTGCTTGTTAAGCTGGCAGTCCTGATTTTTAGGTAGATTAGCCACAATTGTTCCCAACTGCTATGTTCAGGGTACAAATAGTGCCTTCATGGGGAATACTGGCTGCTTCTACTTTCCACAGGAGTTAATTAGGCTTATCCTGCTTTCTAACACTGGCAGCTACCACTAAGACTACCACAAAACAGGAGAAAGGGTAGGAAGGAAGCATGCCTTTGCCAGCGCTTCCTGCCTCTTGAGTTTTGTTCTCCCCTGTCCCAGAGCTATAAATACTCCTGTTCCTATAAGTGAGGCTGGTAAACAGGCAAGCTAAATGCAGAGTACCCTGGCTGGCTCCTGGAGTGATGGCAAGACTTCTCTTCTGCTAGAGCAATCAGGAAAGCAAGAGCGCTACGCCCTGCTGCAGGCAGAGGGTCACAGTGAATGTAAGAGCAGGGCTTGTCCCTGCCAAGTATGCTCTCCTGGAAGGGTACGGTGAACTCAGCTGTTTGCTGTCTCTGGGAGGAGCAGCAAGCACTATAGCATGACCTAAGGGTGTGAGTTTTATTTCTTTTTTTTTATTTAAATGCTCCATAGTGTGTAGTCAGTCTCGCAGTCCAGCAACGCATCTCGACAGGAGCCAAGAGCCTACAGGAAGAATCTGCCCCGTGGTTGCCTGAACACTGAGACAGGTGTGTGGGGGAAACAAGTCATCCCTGTTGAGAGGGCTGGATTTGCTGAATCCTGCAAGTTTGCTAATCTGTACTCAGCTTCCACCCCTGGCTATTCACTATCAATCAAAGCTGCACCACTTTATTTTCTTACAGCATCATGGCGAGGAAAAACTGGACCTTGAAAACCCTGAAAAACAGCTCTGAGGCTTTGTGTTATAACATGGAGATCAAGATTGGATATTAGGAAAAATTTCTTCAGGGTTATCAAGCACTGGAACAGGCTGCTCAGGCAAGTGGTTGAGTTGCTGTCCCTGGAGGTATTTAAAAGACATGTAGATTTGGCACTTAGGGACGTAGCCTAGTGGTGGACTTAGTAGTCTTAGGTGGACTTGGTGATCTTAAGGGTTTTTTCCAACCTAAATGATTTTAAGAACACAAGTTGAGTTATGTATGTTATCACCTCATGTCTAGGGAAAGGAGAACAAATTACACAATTGCAAAGAGACTAGTTTGGAAACAGTAAATGTGACAGAATTAAACTCTCATGCAGGACCTAAAAGAGGAGTGATGGCTAAGACAGACCAGCAGCTTTGTCTTCTCAAAAAATAACCTCTCCCTGAGCAGTTCACATTAACTTCACTTGACAGAAATAGGCCATCCAACCAAATGACTCTGTAGCTACACAAGCATGCGACACTCTTCAGCACAACCTCAAAATACAGTTGCAGGACACTGTGCATGGTGTAAGTATGTGCAGCGTGGGGAAAGAGAACACCAAGGAAGGTGATGGGCAATCCAGGTTGTGGTGAGGTATGGGAAGCCAGCTGGGTCACTTTCCACTGGAATTTGCAAGCAAAATGGTGCAAGACAGTTTCTTCCAAACAATAAACATAAGAAATTAACTGACATCTGTTGTACAAAATGGAAGGGTGACCGTTAGCCAGCTTTGCAAGAGCACTCAGTGTACTGCTGACAGTCATGTTCTTCCTTTGTCTCCTCACCTCCTGCTCCCTTGGCCCCAGTTTCAACATTTACAAACCAAAGGGAACTTCTGTCACTTATTTTTGGAAAGTCAGCCTCAAAATGTAAGCTGCATTAGCTGATAACTAGCCCCCCATTCCAGCACAGAGCAGGGGAAACCTTAGTCACACAATTCTCCTTTTCTGTAGCGTGATGGGCCCTCCCTCTGAGGAGGCCTCTGTGGAAACCAAACCCCTAACGTGCCTGCTTTCCAACAAACTGGGACATTTTTTCCCCTCAATCTCAACCCAGCTGCTCCACAGTGCCAGCAGGCAGGTGCAGGCTGCAGAGCCTTCCCACATGAGGGAAAAAGTGTATAAAAATATATATGTACTCACCTTTACTCAGCAGGCTTCACGTTGAGGTGTGCATCTTCCTGCAAATGTCTTGCGTGTGGGCTCTGGGCCAGCTGCCCCCAAGCCCTGCTGTCCCTTGTTAGGCCTGATTACCCCACAGGTGCTAGCTGTAAAAACACACCTGGAGGAGTGGGCAGCAAGCTCTGCTGCCATTTTTGGAGGTTTTGGTGAGCGATGGGTGCTGAGGGAGGTCTTGGTGTTCCCCCTGCTGCACAGCGCTCTCTTCAGCAAAATGGCGGCCCTGCCTGGCCCCTTCCTGAGGTAGAATGGTGCCCACCGCAAAGCCAGCTCAGGGAGCCAAGAGAAGCTTCTGCAGAAAGCTACTGTCTCCTGGAAAACCTCCTGCCATGGCTTCTCCTTTTCAGATACTATCCTTTCTTAGCTTGCCCGGATCTTTTTTTTTTCAATCACAATCCCATTTTAGCTCAGCAAAACACCTGCAGAACAAGCTGTGCCAAAGCAGGTCCACTCATAAGCTGTTTCCTCAGTATTCAGTCATGCTTTCTCTTACCAGCTCTTACTCTCCCCAGCTGAATTATGTGTCTTTTGTTTTTGTTTGTTTTTTTCTTTTTTTTTTCTGCATTTCAGTCCTGAAAAATAATTCAGTGCTGAAACAACTGTGAATGAAAGAAGTACTGCTGGCTTTTCTTGTTTTATTTGAAGGCTGTCCACTCACTGAGCAACCTCAGCAGAAAGACATGGTCTCAAGCTGCAAATCACAGAGGGAAAAAGCTGCCTGGCACAAATGTACCATGTTTTCTTTACAGTGTAGTGGAAAATGAGCCCTTTTTCCTAATCCCAAATCCCAATCTAGGCAGAGCTGTGCTGACAGCCCCTGCTTGGCCGGCTCCAGCTCACGGACATCATGCTACAGGCAAGGAGAAAGCAGATTTTTTTGCAAGTATTTTTAGCAGAAGAGCCAGAGTTACAGCTGGAGAGGCCATGTTACTGTATGCACATAAATAACAGCACAAACTGCATGTGTATAAACATCTGGCAAGCACCCTCTGGACTACTTGGCACCACGAATTCAGCCTATTTCTGCAGTTTGTATTGAAGAGGGATGGCAAAGTCTGGCCAAACCAGGCAGGGAAAGACCGTCTCCTAGACTGAGACCACCCTGGCCACATAAATACATTCAGTGGCACAACACAAACGGTATTTGTTCAGTGATGCATTGCTAGAAAAGCCCTGTAATACAGGAGAGGTGTATGGCACTCGGTTGATGTGCAGAGGCACGAGCAGGCATCCTGTAGGAACACAGCCAAACCATAACGCCATGCCACGGTCAGCACACATCCCCTCTCCAAGGGATATGAAGGAAGAAACAGCTTTTACGTGAACCAAGCCCAGATGTAAACACTGGCTTGGCGGACAGCTGAATGAGGCACAGAGAAACCTGGGGATCAGGTCTCCAGGTCTGCCCCTCAGTTGCTCATACCGATTTGAAGCACGGGCTCTCCTATGAAAAGCTCGCTCTGTTTCCCATTTTGCAAATGACAAGTCACTGCTCAGGGTAATATTCAGGATTTGTGTGGAGTGAGTATGAAATGCTATCCAGTTTGGTTTGCTTGCTTGTCCTAATTACCAGCCTAAATGATCACGACAGCAGCTGAGTTGTAGAGATGATGGATTGGGCCTGACACGTAAAGTGGTTTTGGGGCTCTGTGTTTGACCGATTTTATAGGTAACCTTCATAAAAGATGTTGTGTGTAAACTTACAACTGACAGACCCTACCACGTAAACATTCTTTACTAGATTTAGTCTTGATGAAAGCATCTGATGTGAATTCCTTGTGACCATAGCTGCCTGGGGGCTCTGATTAAAAAAAAAAAAAGCAAATTCTAAGTCGGATGACTAGATTTTTACAGCGCTTGTATCACGTGGCACGGCCCGGCAGAGCGGACTGTAGGCACAGCATGTTGCTAGAAACATGTGAGGACTTACCAAGAGCTAGGTTTAAAAGACTTGCTTTAATATCCTGGGCAATAGGCGCAAGTGCATGCCTCCATCTTTTCCTGTTCCCCTGTGCTGGGCCTGGGCACTGTGACAGCAGTGAAGTTTGATTTCTTTCAAAGCCCAGGAAAAGTGCACCCCAGCTCTCTAGTGCCATGGCTGCAGCCTGAGCAGGAGGCTGTGGAATGTTGATTTATATCTGCCTCATTTTCCTGAGGTCCCTCTGTTTTCCTGAGAGGTCCCTCTGAAACTGACTGGAAATTAAAGATAATAATTAAGGAATGCTGACTCAGGAAAAAGGCTGTATTTGCAATTGTGATGTGCAAACACAATGTAACACAACAGGCAATGAGGCACCTTGTTGCTTTTGCACAACTTGCTTTTACTTTGAACTCGTAATGCACGTCAAAAGTGTAACTGCTTTGTCCTTACTAGGGTTTTTCCTCAAGCCAGTGAAGTGCGACTGTGCCCTTCACCCTGTGCTAGGCATCGCCTGAAGCCAGTTGAGTGGGCCAGGAAGTTGTCCCAGGAGCCTTCCACAGTCAATGGACTTCTCCCGAGACTGCTTTGGAGATGGAGAAGGTGCTCAACTCAGGTACTCTGAACTGAACTGGGGAGAAGTACCATCCACTGTCACCCACAGAGGGAGGCCAGGGCTGTGCCCTCATCAGGGTGGGAGGTAGGGTATTTAGTTCCCATGTCCCAAACAGATGTTTCAATTATAAAAATAAGGCTCATTTTTAGCAAAAATGTCCACCTGTTGAGAATCACTGTTTGTTGCAAGATGTGTTTTGAATCATTTGTTTTTAACATGCTGTAGTGTTTAGCCCCTGCTCTGAAATGCACAAGACACTGCATTTTGGGGAAGGGGTAACAATGCAAATAATGCTCACTCTATCTAGCTTATGGCTTTCTCCATTGCAGCCGCATAACAACAGGCTCAGATCTAAAAATTTCATGTAGCCAGACCCAAAATTCAGATTTGTTTCAGTAAGTTTACAAGGACTACAAAATAAGTGTAAAATTCTGTCTGTGGTATTTCTGTCCCATGAAATCATGTCATCCCTCTGGGAAATGAGTTTCCATTATACTCCAGTTTTAAAACATAAGAGAAAAGCAAGGTGGGATAAGGAGCAATTAATAGGTTCCCTTTTTGCCAAAGGCACTGAGAAATAAATCTACTGCCTTGGCCAATGTTTAATTACTTTTTAATATGTGTCAAGATGTGCTTCTACTAATCTCAGCACACCTTGCAATTAGGAGAGCAATTTTTGAACAAAGTTAGTTGTGCAAAGACAGTTTCCCTAATGATAAACTTACCAAAGCTTACCACAGAAATATGGGCTTTCGCTCATTATCTACTTGAAGATCTAAGCTGTTATAAAAGTGTAACTACTATCACTTGTCTCATTAGCTAATGCTCGTGTGCACAGTGGAATTTCATCATCAACCCCCAAACTTGCTGGAGTGCAGTCGTGCCAACCATCAGAATTTCCTGTAAACCACCACGAACCCTTAACCTCCAATTTTTTAGCTGGAAACTCGACAAAAGAAACCATTTTACACACTACTTAGTAAAGCCTTATATCCCACCACCACAAGGCTGGCTGACTGCCTGCCACTTGGAAACACTTGACTTGCAGCCTAATGCTGGGATGCAGAGTCACGACCGCCGTCAGTCGCGTATTCCCTGTGGGTGAAGGCAGTCAGACCTCGCAGCCTGAGCAGCCCAAGGTGCTCCCCGCTGAAGCCATTGCTGGCTCCCAGAGCAAACGGGCAGACCTTCTTTGGATGGGAGGCTCATCCTGACCTGAGGGTAGACTGCAGGACTTTCTTTTTCAGGAAAGGACTTACTACATGGAAAATGCACTGCTGGCCGGTGTCAGGCTGTTCACAGAGGGCTGCCAGATTTGCCAAGTCTTTTTGATTTGTTTGTGGTAAGCGTAGGATGGAAGGGTGGCTGCAAAAAAAAATCTAAATTAAAACAACTTTTAAATATAATAAACTAAACTGAAGGCCTGTGTAGGATTTTTTTAAGGACAACTTAAATATTTTGATTGGCATGAAACAGCTCCCCCCACTGTTTTCCTGAAACTCTGCTCAAACAAACAATTATTCTTAAGTGACCCCCAAAATTACTTTTCCCTCCAAATCTGTTATTTATTCAGCTATTGAGGCATAAAAATCAGTTCCCCTGCTTAGTACTCTCATGAAATGCTGCATGAGCCTGAACAGCATTGAAGCTCACAATTAATGAAAAGGATATGTTTGCTGTCATCACAAGTAATTGGCTTGCTGCTTCTAAAAGCATTATAAAACCAGGTAGATTTTCTTTTGTGTATTGGAAAATTGATGCTTGATATGATAGAAGGGCATTGGCATTTTCTTTAGTCTGCCAAGCTCCCAGTGGAAGAGCTATGATGTGAGCTATTATAAAAAAGGGGGCTTTAAAACCAGCACTGAAAGCAATGAATGTTGTCATTTTCAGTCACACATCAGAGTTGAAATTCAAAATGGATAGTCTTAAAAAATACAGGACTAAAATCTCTGCTCTGGTCCTGGTGACAAGATAGGATGGGGTGACCAATGCAACACCCTGGAGAAAGGAGAAGCTTGAATTGCTGCTGCAGCAGGAAATCACTGCAAGGTTAGAAGAGAGGTGACCTGAATCTGGCTCATCAGACGCTGTGGTAATCTGTTGGTGTAGCTTCTAGCTGTTTTGTTTAAACGGCAATGCAGCTCATTCCTTGTAATTCCTCTCATTTCCTTAGAGAGGAAAGCACATTCCATAGAGAAAAAGGAAGTCTGCCTCAATCTGCTTTGCTGACTGCAAAATGGCAGCAATCCTCCAGCACTTGGTAAGTTGATACGGTAAAGTTCAGTCAGGCAAATTTAGTTACTTCAGGTTGCCCTGACTAGGAAATAATCCAATAGTCTTTACATTAGGCTCTTGTCTATCTCACGAAGGTGCACAACATTACCATTACATGTGCATGATTTCTGTGGGCAGGAAGAGAATATTGGATTTCAAGTTAATGCCTTGTCTTGCTTGTGAAATAATTTCTGATGAAGTGGGCTCAGACAAATGAGGTATTGCTGTATAAAAAAAGTCCTAGTGTATATCATCCCTTCACAAAAACGGGTCTATAAAATCACATTAGGAGATTCCTCTCACATCTCATGGAAATGCGTTCAGGCTGCAACAGTAACACAGATCACGAGTTGGATTACTCAAAATGACAGACTCCCCCCCAGCTCCTGCAGTGAGTCCGGACCTGAGTTCATTACTTCATGCTAACTTGGACTCCTGAGATGCAGGTTCTCATAAAAGCATGTTATAACCCCAGAATCAGATCCAGAAGAGGAAAGATCACATTTTCATGGTCAAAATCTTGTTCACAATATATCTCCTTAATGGTGTATTTAGCATGTGTTGAAACAAGTTGAAGCTTCTTCTGGTAGCCTTTTATTATATTAAAAAACAACAACAACAGCAACAAAACCACGAAGAGAAGTTCCAAGCTAATGCATAACTATCTTTGGGGTTCCCTCTTTTTGTTAAGGTTTTCACAAAATACAAAATTAAATGTTTTTCTACATACAGAACAAAGTAGAATCAAGTAACTGATTAGCTTATGTACAAAAACTTACACATTCTGTCTTGTTCTTTAAAAAATATAAATATCAATAATGTTCAGTAGAATGGGTTGGTTTTATTTTTAAGGCTTCATTCTTTTAGATCCTTCATTATTTAACGAGGTGCCAGGTAGGCAGGAAAGGGAGGGAAAAGAGGAGGTCATGTTTTTTATTAAAGGTAATGTGTTTAATTCTCATGAAACTCTTCCTCATCTCTGTCAGGAGGATATTTCCCTCCACATTGATTTCAGTTTCCAGGAAGCAAAGGTGGAAGGAAAGGAAAATAAAACCTTTATTATTGCTATTTTTTTTTCCTTCATTAAAATCTTGTTTTAAACTTGTCTGTGTTTATTGTCTTTGTAGAGAACCATCTGCCAAGTACTTGGATTAAAAAGTCTCAAGCAGGAGGACTTTATCCCAGGTCCACCTGGGAGAGGTTAGAGTGAGGAAGAGACTGCTGGAGGTGTTTTACCACCGACCCCAGCGGAGGTAGCAAGTGCCGCAGCAAGGGCAGCTGCTGCTGTTGCATCCCTGGGCGTGAAGTCTGTGGGGAGGCTTTCCATCAGGCACTTGAGCTGCTCCTGACCCAGTTTGATTTTATCGTCTAGCTCTCGCTGCTCTATGAGAAGCGCAGACTTCATCTTTACAAAGTGCTGGTAATCCTGGAGCTGTTCCTCAGAGAGATAGTTGCCCAGGATCTCCAAGACCACCCGTTCTCGACGGTCAAGATTTTCCTTCAGTTCCCGGGCATCTTCATGCTGGCCAGCCAGCAGTTTCCTCTTCTCGTTCAGTGAACTCTGCATAAACCAGAGAGAGCGCTTCAGTATCAGCAGCACCAAACTCACTGATCACCCCTCTCCTTCCTCCTGACACCATGTTTGACACCTCTCGGGGAGGCACCTCTGGGCTGCTAATCACCCAGACACAGCCAAAATCCTGGGGGAGGTGGATGAGTTCCTCATCACAGATTGAATGTGAATCAGACTCTGAATGTCCTTGTCAACAGAGGGCAGAAAGTGCTCTAAGAAAGTCAGTAAAACTTGCTTGAAAGCAACAACTACTAGGAAAATCTGGCTTTGTCTCTCACAACCATCCAAAGTATGTTAAAATGTGCAATAGGCAGTGGGTTGGTCCACAGTGCACAGCACCATAGAGCCTCTCCCCCAGCCGTGGGTCACAGACATGCTGTCCTGAACACGGCCATTCTGTTTCAAAACAAAAGCTGCAGGATCTGACACATTTACACAAACCGGGACCAAGATTCCCAGGGACAGAACCATGTTTGCTACTGCTGATGTGTGAGTGCAAGGACACCTGCCTTCCTGTGAGCCTTTGGAGGTCCCAGCTTATACAACCATGTTCTTGTGATTGCTGCTGTCCCACGCCCTGAAAAAGGCCAAGATGTGGCTGTGCAGATACGTACCCGCTCTTCACTGTTGGCATTTTCCCCCAGACTATTCAGAACGTTCTCTACACGGGCCAGACGTCCCGAGAGGGAGAGCAAGAGGTTCACCACCTTATCCAAATCGCCAATGAACATCTTGTACTTGTCGAACTCGTTAGGTTTGCATAGCGTGCTGATCAACAGCTCCACCTCCTCTCCGAGAGCATTATTCATCTTAATGTCTGCAAGCAGGCCCTCCTTGGCTTCCTTCAGGATTTCCAGTTTCTGGGTCAAGCTCCCAATGAGCTCAGCCTGTCAGAAGGGAAACACATTGCCACATCATCTGTTACCACGATCATCCTGGTCATATGGATGATGAAAACAAGAGGATATGGATGACGAAAACAAGAGGATATGGGTACAGTTCCTGAGGAGCAGAGTCAAGTCAGCAAGAGCTAACAAAGATGACCTTAAGGAGGAAACAGAGAAAACTCCAAAGTTCCACATCTAGGTGATAATCTGAGTAACCAATAAGACTGCATGATGATATATTTGTTCTACCATCAATGAACATTCATAAAACAGACATATGATTTGATGTACCGCATTCTGATACCCAGCTACCTACACCTGAAAGATGTAGGTTCTTTAAAGTCTCTGAGTAAAAATAGCTACAGCCACATCTCCAGCATATTTCTCCACTCCTTGCCCAAGCCTGAAATTTCTTGTTTGGATGTTGTATTTTTTATGACTGAAAACCGTATAAAACAACTTGCAGAAAAATTAATTTAAGCTGTATTAATGGCATGACAGGAGGCTGAGCTGACACTTACTGGTTACATGTGGATTAGTAAGAAAGATGAATTGCTACGTATTTCCCCCTCCTATAGTACCCTGACCCTACTGACTGCTTCCTACTTGGCTGCCTCAGTGTTGAGGTGCAAGCCTCAAATTCAGCCGTGACCAAAACTCCCTGCCTGTGCAGGCACTGCCTCGTGCAGAGAGGCATCAAGTGAGCATTTACACCGAAGATGCTCTAAATCTACTTAGTAACTGAGCTAAGACATGGAGAGCACACACCCATTTTGTGAAAATGCTGGCAACTGTTTCATTACTGAAGAAAAGGAGGCCCCCAGGGTTCAGTTTCTCCAGAAACAGCAGTGCTGCACATGTGCTGGAGATCCTAATTTCTGTTAGGATTTAGGGGAAAGACATATGTAAAAGCAGAAGTCTATGGCCTGGGGCTTGAATTCTTGCTTCCGTTTACTCAGAACTGAGAGCATGGAGAGCAGGAAAAGCTCTTCATACAAGGGTTGGGTATTTTTGGTCTCTTCAGTTTATGCCCTGCTGAGGCACCATTACATGTATGTTAATCTGCTCTGCATGTAAACCCTGCAGAATGAAACAGAATAAATCACAAGGTTGCCTGAAAATATTCTCTCTAAATCTTCTTTCCATCAAAGCTGATGATTGATTCAAGTAGGAAAGCAGTCTACTTAAAAGAGAAAAGATCTTCAAACCCAGGTCAGGCTGGGGGTTGCTCTGAATTGGCCCTTATCCCCAGGAGTGGCCTGACAGGATGGGATTTAAAAGGCTGGTTTTGCAGCTGAGAAGTCACCAGCACTATTTAGCCAGACACCACTAGATGGTACACTTTGCGTGCATCTTCTGGAGCACACGGTTTTATGGCTGTACTACAGCCTACTGTCAGCTTCCACATACATACAAAAGCTGAATAAGATGCCAGTAATACTCTCTTAAAGCAAACGTCAGCCATCAGGCTGGAATGGCTGCTAAGTCACCCCGCTTGTCAGCAGTGCAGTTTAGGGGGAGAGGAGAGCAAAGGTGGTACTAAATCCCACCTGCTAAGATAAGGGGCAACCAAAACTCCTTTACTTGGATTCTCCCCTCAGCAGGACAGGCAGCACCCAGAGACAAAAACCAACACTTGCCCTTCCCTGTGCCTATGATGCTAATGCCGCCTTCAAAAGAAAGATCCGAGGTCATCACCAGTTGATCGCTGGACCAAATCCTGAGGAGCAAAAGAAGGGATCCGTTTTCAATGATTAGTGTGCCAGGGGAAAATACCCTATAGCAGGACTCTATGGGCCAGACACAAAGTCCAGCATTAACCTCGACAGGTTTTCAGGAGGAGCGAGCTGTTCACAACTGGCAGTTGCTCCTCCCTGCTCTGGGAGCTTTGCTCAAGGTGCAGACCTGTCCTCCAGCTGCAGCAGGAGGCTCCAGGACTGCTGGGACTGACGCACCTTTGCTTGGAAGGGACTTAGAAATACTTACTTTGTGTTCATTAATCAGTGACTCTCCTGCAATCCCAAATGCCAACCAATATAGCTCCTCTGCATACTTACAATGGAAATGAGCTTGGTTTATCCAAATGACTTCTCAGAGTAGCAGCCTTCTCAGATAATGCCTATGCAAATGTTCTTTCACACACACCATGAACAAACATGCCAGGCAGATATTGCTGTCTGGGCCTAGTCACTCCCATCTATTTCTGTTTTTCCATGCAAATGTAACCTTTGAGGCCTGGGACTTGTCCTCTATGACAGGCTCACATCTACTCGCAAGCCTGTCAGATGCTTGCAACATGTCCACTGACTCCTTGGAGCAGCACCCTCGTCTTGTTTAATCATTCCTTACCTTTCATGATGGAATAAAGCAGGCAAACAGTTTTTAAGTGAACAGTACCCCAAGAATCAATCGAATGCTTCAGACACGGCAGGGGTTGGGACTACCTTTGAAGTTGGGTGCTCTATAACCAATAGCTTGGGACAGATAATTACAGCAACAGACAAAGGCCTTAGGCAAATGCTTTTGATTAGCAACACATGCATGATCTATCTGTGTCGACTTTCTACCCAGAACTGGTGTAGAACCACAGAAATAAGACATGGCAGGCACAGGGAGTATCTCTAACCCATTCCACTGGCATGGTGTGACAGCTCCCGAAGACTTTTCAGGGTCCTACCTGCACCCCAAATGCCGCACAAAATAGGGCTAATCTACTCACTTAGTACTTATAAGTTGTATACTTATATTTGTATACTTGTAATTTGTTGATGGAGGTCCCATTCTAGCTGTCATTGTATTAAAGCCTGGTAGGGAGCAGATTTTGCTTAGCAGATAAAAGCTGAGAACAGAAACAATAAGGATTGTCTTATTATGAAAAAAGATCGCCTTACTATGAAAAGATTGCCTTATTATGAAAAAGAGGGGTGAGCTCTGTCCAAGTCGGGGTTGCAGGACAAATTATATCCTCACGAACATCACTCAGCCTCACACCTTCTCTCTGCTTTTTTACACTTGGCATGGGGATGAGGACCCAGAGAGAAAATGTGGAGTTGTGCTGGAAATACATTAATTCTCTACACTTTGACAGAGAGGCTGAGTTTGGGAGTCTTTCTTTAAATCCATGCCTGATTTCAGTGCAGGAAGAATTAAGTACTATATTTACAGCAAATGGGATTTGCCCAAATATTTGTATCCTTCAGTATGTTTAAACTCTGATGTTGTACAAACAGCATGAAATACCGGCTGCGTTACTCTGCCCAGTGCAATGCTGGATGTTTTAAATCTACAGGCAGGCTGGCACAGCTGCTTTTGACACGAAGGTCGTAGGTGTGTGAAGAGAGGCACAGACAGGCAAGTACCTGCCTGTGGCTCCTTGGGATTTGTGAGCTTCGCAACATGTCTGTAATTACCAGGTAACCAATGTGAGACAACCACAGGGGCAAATTAAAAGGCCCTGCAAAAGCCCTGGAAGACAGAGCACCCAAGCCCGCAGCAAGAACTGCAGGGGCCGTTCCTCAGTGAAATGTGGCTGCAATAAGAGGAAAACGTTTCCTCCTCTCCTGCCACGCTCTCCTCCCACCCAAGTCATCACATCGAGGTTGTGCTGACTGAGCTGCTGAGGCGCACGTGGCTTTCAGCACGTCAGCGAAACTATAAAGCGTGGGGGGAAAAGTAACCAATGTTTCTTTGGAGGCAGCGAGTGCAGACAGCAGGTAAAATGGGTAAATTGGCTTCACTGAAGAGGAAAATCCTAGGGTGAAACCTCATGCTCTCAGAAAGCACAGTCACTAGCTGCACTCTGTTCCTGTTTCTAACTCAAGCTGTCCTTGTCACTTCACCTCTCCATTTTCCTTCCTTGCTGAGGGACAGGGATGGCCTCTTACAACCTGTACGCTCGGCATCTGGAGTACTGCAGGCCAATTTCAGGGTTATGTAAGATTCGTATTCAAATTTGCAGAGAGTACTCAGATTAGATCTTTGTCATTCAATCTGTGTCACGCTAACAGAGCTTTCTACAGTAAATGCACCCAGCCCCCATGCAACTTGGAACTGCCAAAAGCTGACATCAAATAGAAATGCACTTTACTTTAGGGCTTATTATTATTTCAGGAATGTAACCAGAAAATGGTGTAGTACCTTCTTCTCATTGATGTCCAGCAGCTCCTCTTCCTCACCTTCTTCTTCTGGCAAGTCCTTAATTTTATTCAGCAGTTCTGCTTTGGGTGCTGAAACACTGTAATAAGCAGGACAGGTGACCAGGGTTACAGGAGCTTCCTTTTCTTCTCTCCTACACCACAGTGAAGAGAAAGGAGGAGTTCAGTCTGAACCTTTTTCCCCATGCCTAGATCCATGGTTTTCCAGCACTCCCTCTGGTACCTCCCCAGTGTTATTAACCACAAAGGAAATGGCCGATTCCTGCCATCAGAGGGTGCAGGTCAGTTGCTTTCGACAGAGCAGCTGCTCCGTTTAAATGTTGACTGGTTAAAAACTATAGGGGATCAGCTCCTTGCTGAAGGTAAATCAGCGCAGCTCAGCTGGTGATGGCTAGTCGGACCATCTTATCTGGCAAGATGCAATTCAACTTATTTCTATGTGGTTCTCCAGCTGTCACTTGGAAGTCTCTATCTTAAAAAAAAAACACAGTGGAGGACTTGGGCTGATCTTTGCATCCCCCTGTAATAAGGAGGCACCCTCACCCCTCCTTCCAAAATTTGTCTCATCTTATCTTTCTGCCTGCCACTGTTTTGGTCCTGATTTTAGTCCTATATCTCTGTTACTGTGCTTTGGACTGAATTGCTTCAGATCACAAAGGTTAAGATGGCAAAATCAAGTAACACCTCCAGAGATGGTTCATTTCCCGCCCTGTTACCAAGCTCAGCATTGTTTCTTACACAGCCCAGAGAAGTGAGCTCAAAGGCCATGCACACAGCTGAGCTTGGGAGAAAAGGCCTTCAGAAATGCCCTGCCAGTCCTTATGGCTGGGACCCGAGGAACTCGCTCTCTGCCAGCATCCACCTGTACAGACACAGAAAAATTCTGCATAGCCCTTGTCCTTAAAAGCAAGCAAGCAGTGAGTTCTGCTGTGACACCAGCCCACAACCCAAACAAGCAGCGCTTACATGTCATCTTCAACTGCTGTCCTGATAGCTTTCTTCTGCGTCATCTTTCTTTTCATGTTATTCTCCTTCAGCAAGCTGGTTCCACTGGGGAAAAGCCCTTCCATTAAGTCCATAGTTGTCTTCATTTTGGAATCTGGATCCAGGATATCAGCCAGAGACTTGTCTTTATGGATAATTTCTTTTGCTAGAGCCTCTGACTTAATATCCTCCGGGGTCTTTTTCTTTGCCTTCACTGGAGGTGCTGCGCTGAGTACCCCGGAGTCCAGGTTGCCGTTTTCTGACTCTCCAGTGATGACTGCTGGCTCTCTGTGGTTGCCTTCAGGTTGAGTTATGGGCTGGCTATCAGCACTTTGAGGCCCTTCAGAAGAAGCAGGCAACTGATGCTGCTTATCCACAGCAGATGGAGAGCTAGTCCTCTTTGACGCAGGTGGTGAGAGGGGGCAATTATTTTCACCGATACTGGTGCCCAACCCTGTTATGTCCCTCTCGGCCAGGGCTTTGGGAAAGCTTTTGAAGCTGCTATGGACAGAAAAATTCTGTGAGATGAAGATAAATTTACCACACAGGACCATTGTGAACACATGGTGAAGGGCTATGACAAGTTAAGTTTTCCTTCTCTCTCTCTCTTATTTTTGTTTCTTACTTCTCACTTCAACAAGGAAAGGAAAGACCCACAGTGTGAAGCTACTGGCACCAGAAGCATATTGTCCCCTCAAACTGGACGCTGCTGTTTTGTCATTCCAACACAGAAGGAACTAGTGAGCAACAAGTCAGTTTGTTTTCTGCCCACAGGCTGGGGACATTGCGTCTCACCACCTGGGAGTAGCAGTTTATACTCCTTTGTTCTTTTCATGTTGGAAAAACCAATCACTACCACAGCCCCAGCCAGATTCTTCCCAGGTGGAAATCAGAGCAGCTTCCTGGGAGTGAGGGAAGCTGTGCCAGTTAAACTAGCTGGGCACCTAGCCCAAAGTCCTATCCTTCAGGAAAAATTCACTATACGGTGTTACTGTGACATATTTGTGTTGTTGCTTCTTGGCAGATGGTCACTGTTTCATAACAGCATTATTTTTGTGCCAGGTTTAAAATGTATTCTGGGAAACTCTAACTGTTTGGAAAAACTGTCATGGATTTTCACAGTTCTCTCTGAAAAATCAGTAACTGGAAGGAGTCAGCAGCGAGCAAGAAGCAACTCCACTGAAATCCATACAGTAACTGCAGGGAGAACGAGACCAGGATAGTTTCTCACCCATAACCCCCTTTGCCTTGCTTCCTGAGCACCTGTCAGTGCATCTGCTGCTGGGCCACAAAGCCTTTGGCCTTCTTACTTTGTGCCTTGCCCTGGCCACATCACTTGACAATACTTTTGGCAGCTAGCAAAGCCTAGCAGCAGCGAGTCTGTCTGTCTGTCCCTCTCCCCTCATAACACGTGTGCTCCTCTGCAAGCTCCCCGCTCAGCCAGCAGCTGTGGGTTGGTCATCGCAGCACGCAGAGCTGTGGAGGTCAGTCACATTTGTCTGGAGCCCCACATATCTTACTGTATATGGCCCTACAACGCCCGAGAGGCTGCGTTACAGCCCTCACTTACCTCACTTTGGTCTCCTCTGTGAGCCTGGTGGATTTGTCTCCAGCTGCCCCATTCCCCTCAAGCACCGCCGGTGGGGGAGGAGGTGGGAATTCCTCCGTGCCATTTGCAGAAGTGCAAGAGCTCAGCTCGGGAAGAGGACGGGATGGCGGTGGGGGTGCAAAGGGTGGAGTGACAACACTGGGCTGGGAAGGCATGACAAACACCTCGTCGTCTTCATCGTCCTGCAGCAATGGTGGGGGAGTGAGCTGCAGGCCCGACTCCGAGATCCGGAGATGAGTTGTCCCCTGGGGAGAAGGAGTGTCTGGGTCAGAAGAGGTGCTGCTCTGTGTCAGCAGGGACTGCCACCTCTGGGACAACTTTGGCCCCGCTGCTGGAGGAGACACCGGATAGCCATTGTCCTTGACCGAATGTGCCCACACCACTTTGGGTGGGAGGGATCTGTGAAGCAGCCCGGCTTTCCTTCTCCATATCATTTCTTCTGTGGGAGTCTCGGGGGATCTATCCTGGACAGCATCCAAAGGCTGTACCTGAATATTACCGTTGCCCTCAGGGGGAACAGCATCTCGTTTGGCATGGTGCTGTCTCAGAGCCTGGTCATCACCTGCACTCTGGAAGTCTGAGGGAGTCTGAGTGGCTGTATTAGGGGAAGACTGGTCAGATCCAGAAGGAGTAAGGTTAAGTAACAAGGGTTTAAAGCCTTTCTTTTGCTCAGGATAGTGACTCATTGCCTCTGTTGCAGATGCGGCAAATACAGAAGTCCTGCTATCTGGCCCGGAAAGTTCTGAGACCTTGTGATTCTCAGTCAGTGTGGCGGACCCAGTGACAACCTCGCTGCTGTGGTTAGGATGGGGATAATAACTTGTGAACACCATTTTTTCTGAGTGGCTCCTTTCTTGCTTGCTGAAAGACCTAAAAACCAAGAGACAAACCATGATAAGATCAATACTTAATCAATAAGCAAGAAAAGTTCTCGTGCACCCCCTTAATGAGCAAATTATGCCCAGAGGCCTGGGTCAGTGCCTGCTGATCTAGGTGAGGTACAGTTGTGCTTTGAAGCTGGTACTAATTCCAGTCTACCAATGCTAGGGGCACAGAACCAGATCCATACCCACTCACCATCTCCCGGCATTCTCAGTGTGTGCTCGATCACACACACATGTACGCACATGTAGCAGCATCACATCAATAACTTAATAGAAAAAAGAAGTTTTGGAAAACTTAAGTGCCTGGTGTCCTTTCCAGTCTTGCTTTTAATTTGGTTTGTTACAGGTGGGGCTAGTAGTGACTGCTGTAAGAAAGACCACTTGACATTATCTACCACCAAACTCTATTCACAATTGCTGATAATTTTAAGAACTTCAGCTTAATGGGCCAAAATTTCCCATAACATTACCTGCTCCTTTCGGAAAGGTGCCATTAAAATGATTCAACTGTCTCCAAGAAAAAATTGAGGTCAAAAAATGCACTATTTTGACTGCGGAAAAAATAAAAAAATGTTCTTACAACTTTGGAATTCTAAAAAAAAAAAAAAAGAGCTTCACTCAGATAGGCAGGTGTTACAAAAAACAAAGCCAATACATTTCAACCACAAACGGATGTCAAGGCCACAAAGCCAGCAGATTAAATTATTCCTTCCAGGTCTTTTAAGATGTTCTCATGTGAGTCTGAGAAAAAGTGTCTTGGCTTTGAAGTGAGGATCCTGCTCAGAATACACAACCAAACCTACTTGCCAGTATGGCTATTTAGCCGGAAAACAAAATGAGCAGTAACAATAGCACTAGCAGATGCAACAGAAGATGGCCTAAAAACATGAGGCCATACCATAAAACAATAAAATACAATAAAGATCTACTGCCAATATATTTTCTGTTCTTGAGATGCATTGTTCAAACAATCCAACACTGCCAATCTGTGACGTTTCAGACTTGGGACCCAAATTTGCTCTCAGATGTACTGGTACAAATTAAGAATAACTCTGTCAAAGACATGGGTCGTTCTGGCTTTATTCTGGTGTGACTGAGAATAGAATTTGGCAGCCTTTGCCTGGGAGTGGGGAAACTTCCCAGACAGACTGCTCTTGGTATTCTCTGTGGTTCCTGGACAGTAGCAATGTGTATTCTTTTCAGATGCTCAGTGTTTATCAGAAACACCAGATGGTAATTCTCTAATTGAACGATCTCTCCTACTGTGGAAGCAATTGTGGATTCTAAAACTGGTGAAGCAACAACCGTTCCCAACAGTGCTTATGAGACAGCTATTGTATGACACCTGGGGAGCAGCATAAGTCATGGAGCACGTGTGAGCAGACCAAGCGATTGCTGACCAGGGTTTCTGTAACTTCAGCATTTGACAGTTTTCCTACTTGAGCAAGAGAGGCGGTATGGATGGTCCCATCTCCTCTCCAGCACATTAAACAGCTGTTCCAAGGAAACCTAGAAGCATAATTCCTACTGCCTGCTATTGCCTTCCCCGAAGGGCCCGTGCACGGAGTATGCTGCCAACAGCAATAGGATGGTGATAGTTAGATGTGAGAGGACCGGCTAGAAAAACATCAATTTTGGGCTGACAATCACAGGATGGATAAAGGCTGCATCTCTTAAGGGTTGGATTAAAGATGCTACAGTAATCCCATATGAACCAGACTGTGAAATACTCACTCACACTGGGGTAGGAGAATGTTCACCAGTATTCTGAACAGCAGAACTGCTTCTGTGAATCATCTACACATGGATAAGGTCCTAGTCTACCTGTCCATTTCAGTCTGTGGAGGATTCAGATCTCGTTCTCACTGAGAGTTAAATGTAAAACTTATGCGGGCTGCAGCAGTGCACGTTCAGAACCCCCTGGCTTCCAAAACTCATGCCCATTCTGTTTCAGGTCACTTCAGGTGCAGTAACATAAGAAAAATCATCCAGTAGCTAAGGCTCATCAGCAGTGATTTGCAGCCTGTGTAGTGGGACCCTGTGTCCTCAGAGCCAACAGCTTTCTCCCATCTTCTCCTATCCTTTCGTTCTATCTTTTGGGAAATCCAATTCTAATCAAAAAGGGAAAGCAACCTCACATCTCCCAGAAGAAGTGTGTTTGCAGAGCATGCAGAATGCCTACCCAGCAGAAACATCATAAGACTGTTAAGTTAATACCAATAATCTTTGTGCAGTGAAGCATGAAAACGAGAAACCTACATTTCGTGCCCCAATAAACTTGTTTTCAGTCCGGGTGTTCAATCCCATTACTTGGAAAATAGGTTGGGGGGGGGAGAGAAGCAGCAAGTAATTATTGAGAAGAATGATGAAATGCCTTCTCTAGAAGAAACGGGGAGGCAGGATGAACTAAAACAGTTGTATTGTTCTCTTAGGAAAAAAGATGGAAAAAGTTATTCCAAATTAAAGTAGATAAGCATGTTTTTAAAAATTATAAAAGGATGTGCCTGAAGGCAGATTAAGTCCCTCTAAAACAACTTTCATGTCTTCTTAGTGGCAAAAATGTCCAGCCAGTCAGAAGTAAGATCCAGCTAGACTAGGAGCCTTCCTCAAATTCTAGATGTTGCTCCCTGACCCAGAGCTGCATGGCGAAACCTTTGGAGACAGCAGTGTTAACTCCCACTGTGACAACAGAGTGGTTGACATTTACTGCAAGTTTGTGAGAAACAGAGCTCCTTTGTGAGTAATTCTTTTAGTCCCTCTTGATGGTTTTTACTGTAATATGAGTTAGCTGTTTGGGCACTCAGAGCTTAGGGCAAGCATCTATTTATTATTTAAATGTAAATACAGCAAGATCAACTTCAGTTCTACTTAACTTCAAAACAATTCGCTGCTAAGTGGATAGTTACATAAGTCCTAATATTATGAGTTTTATGATTACACTTTTCTATTTTTAAAACCAATTCTCTCTCCCCGTTGTTGAGCAAAATATCCTGCCTGCACAAAGGAAAGCAGCCTAAACGCAAGCTCCCAAATTCAGCAAGATAAATGAAATCTCCTGGGTTAAGTCTGTGCAAATGTTCACTTGTTTTTGAGAAGGCAGCATCCTGGACTGGAGAAAACCAGAGTGGGACATCAAGGTATTTTTTCCTTTAGAATCCTTCTGTTATGATGGCATCTGGATGTGAGTTTCAACAGCAGATCAAACACATTTTAGAAGTTATGTAGCTGGAGATCTGCTACAGAAACATGCTCCAACATGACATGAGGAGGACTTGATAGTGATTTAATGTCTATAGTGAAAATTAAAGCTCACAGCAACTTACTCCTAACTCTGCTGGGCACAGCACACCCAGATGTTTTCTCTAGCCTGTCATGATCCATCTGTTTACACAGACAACACATAACAACTGCTGCTGGCAGCAGGATGGCAAGAGCTCACCCTGCAGTGACAAAGGGGACATTAACATATACTTACCTGGCTCCTGCGCTGAGCGCATAGAAAGGGTCTCTCACCATGGGGCCAAATTCACTGCTTTCCCTTCTCAGCAGGTCCTGGAGTGCAAAGACAGCATTAGCAGAAAGCAAAACAAAATAACAAACCACTGATGCTTCCTAGTAAGAAGAGAGTACAGCATGTGACATATACAGACAGGAGGAAAACTCTAGGGTAGCATACCACTCTCCAGCACCCTACCCCTGTTTAGAGGACCTGTCTGCCTTTTTCTGGATGGATTGTGAACCAACAGGCAGACTTATTAAGAGAAATGCTTTTTTAAAAACTCTCAGCAAGTCCTTGCCTCTCCTAAAAATATGCTCAATGGTATCAGTGGGGCCTGGGCGTTCACCTCCCTTGTACATGCAAGTGAGAAGCTGAGACATCACTGAAGCAGCCTTAACCAGGGTAGCTAAACAGTGAACAATCTGTGCCCAAGCCCAGTGCCAAAACAGGACTAAAACCCTGCAAAGATGCTGAATGCCACAAAGGTTGGCAACTCCGGCCACAGGCAGAGGTGCTGAAAAACATCACAAAGTCTGGCATTCAGTTCTTTTGAAAACCAAAGCACAGGAACTATCTCCACTTTAGGTATTTATGTCATATAAAACCAGAGAAATTTTGCAGCTGAAATGCCTTTGTGAAACTGACTCTCTCTGCCCTAGAGCTCCCACCATAGGACACCAGACTATTATGAGACATGAAAGCAGATGCTAAGCCTGCTTTTGAAGAGGTTAGTATTTTCTCCCGTATGATCTTTCCAGCAGAGAGCATTTCAGTGTTCCCCTTTCCCCACACCCTTAGTAATTTGACTTTTTGGTCAGTGTTGCTGCAGAGGGAGGGTTAGTGCAGATCTTGATTTAGGAGTCTGGGAGCTGGGAGATATGCGGGTTGAGACAGACGAAAAAAGCAGGGAGGAAGGAAGGCTGAGAATGTGTTCTGAAGACTGAGAGCTAATAATTCCACATGGCTATCAATTTCCCTACATCTTTAAACAAATTCCTACAGTGACATTGCAATGTGATTTATATGCAGCCTGAAAGGAACATTAGACACTGTACACAAGGCCCTGAAAAACATACAGTGAGGCAGAGAAGTCTGCTGCTAAACTGGAAATAAACATTTTCCACAAAAAAATCTGAAAAGGCCAAAATTTAAAAAAAAATAATAAAATTCACCCTGTTGCTTTGGCTACGTCCACCACTTTTATAGCTGTGTTTTTGTATTGGAGGCAGATCAGAGACAGACCTAATTAAGAGAGCACTTAAACATATACTTCCCTTTCAAACAGACACTTACGGATTGGTGTATATATTTGAAGTCAAGCAAGCTTTCTTGAATTAGGATTTAAGAACAGGATTTTCACAAGTGCCTTGCTGCCTATGGGATTAAATCCTCATTCCAGAACTGGATACAGCTAAATCACTCCAGGAAACAGCAGTAAGGAGTCTCCCCTCTTCTACACTAGAACTAAGACCCTGTGAGCATGTCTGCACTGCTGTTCATCATCTTCCACCAGTCAGCTTCCAAGAGGCAGAAACTCTGGGTTAGCTGCTGAATGCACACAGGATTAAAAATGAGCCAACAAGGGGGAAATAAAGAACTTAAGAACTACTCTGTATGTCTCCTGCCCAAGAGAGGGGGCTGGGTAAAAATGAACAAGGTCTGATCGTCATCCAACCTGTCGTTTAAAAGTACATTTTAGTGATTTTTCTCTTCCTGTGACTGTGCCGGAAGGCAGAGAAAGAGTCACAGCTTGGCCTTCACCCCAACTTTCTTAAGGACTGTCCTCTTACTGAACTGGCAAGTGTGACAAAATTGCACAAATGAGCCTGATGCCTGACTGGTGTGGAAAAATACTGATGATGGGATGAGGCAGCAGTGGTTATGGAAATGCATTCCAGTCACTTGATATTCACAAGCTGCGTTTTTAATTGTCTCTATTTAAAAACTAGCGTGGGATCCGAGGTCTGTCGAGGGAGGACATTTAGAATGAAGCACACAATGAGTTTGGGAGGACCACACTTTCCCCCGCACCTCAGTTTGGCCTGTTTTTGAGATGCTGCCCAGAGCCTCCTTGATGTTACTTGACCCAGTACCACTTCATTGCACCTAGACAATCTATTCTGGGCCAGCAGCAAGTGCAAGAGTAGAAAGAGATATTCTGCATCTCAGCTTCCCCGTAAATATGCAAGACTGTCCAAACTCTCAGAGTATGTAGAGTGAGGAGCCTGTCCACACATCTTTTTTTGTTTCCTCCTTCTCCTCGTGATGAATGGAGCCTGGCATGGAAACAGGATGGGGCAGCAGATCCACCACTGCTGTAAATCCGTGCAGCTCAACCAGCTGCAGTTACCTAAATAGGTCTGAACAAGATTTCAGCCAGCTGAAGAGCTGGCCTGGGCAGTTGTTCTTTAAGACGTTAGGCTGTTTCTACTATTTACCATCATCAGAGTCAGTCAAATTCCCCATTTGTGACATCAGTGCAATGTTCTCAACTGCCAAGCAGGGGACATGGAAAAAGCTCCAGGGTCTCCACTAAGTTTTCTCTGCAATGTTTCCCTCCAGGGCTGGAGGCAAAACATAATGGTTACTTGGCAGTGCCTCCACTGAGCATTTCCCAGCACTGTCAGGCACAGTGGGAACCAGGGCAATTTCAAGTAGTCTTTAATCTTCTTTACTTTGCACCAGGAAAGTGGGCTAAGGCAGAACAGCGTACCACCACCTTAACGGTGGACACCACCAGAAAGGTGATCAGTGCTTTTCTGTTGATGCTGGCAGGTAAGAACAGGACAGCTCAGATGGGATGTTGGGAGCAGCAAGAACACATGCACACTACCAGCATACACACTGAAATCTCGGCATCTCTGAAATCCCTGAAATAGCCCCAGCAGTAAGAATGCTGAACAGAAGCAGTACCCCACTGGTAAGCACTTAAAACAGCATCCCGGTAATTTAAACACAATAAACAGTCTCTATCTCAATATGCATTTAACTTTTCCTCTAACCAATAGAGTAATTGCAATGACTGAATATCAGCTTGTCCTTTGATCCCCGCTCTTTCCCTGGTTCAGAGAGCCCTGCACACATGATCCTGTTTCCACATACCTGGTGTTTCTTATCCGCCGTGGGAGATGATCTGGAACGAATATGCACAGGGACTGTCTGATTGTCATACCTATCAAGTAAGTCTTCCACAGACACTGATTTCCCAGATTTCCTGGCAGAGGAGGGTGTTTCAAAGACCTGCTCCTGCTTCCCGTAGCAAGGCCGGCCCTGCATGCCCAGAGGGTCTGTCTGCGTGCTTTTGGTGAGCTCCATTTTGGCTCTGTAATCCCGGCACCTCTCTGCTTTCGGTCGGCTCGTGACCAAGCTGTCCTGACGCCCTTTCTTCTCATCTCCACTCACACCTGAGCAACCCATCAGCCCAGGAGGAAGGGTAGAAGATATCCGCCCCGTCCTGGATATCCGCTCTACAGACTCTCTCCGGCGGTACAGGTTCTGGTCCTGGAGGGAATTCATGCTGGAGGCAGAGGAAAGGCTTTGGCTATCTGGGCCACCTGGCTGTAGGTAGGAGCTGTGGGAGCGCTCCCTCAGCAGTCCAACATCTTGTGAAGATGGCCGTCTCCCTGTTTTGCGCTCAATGTAGTCAGCAAGGGCGTTCTGCTGGAGTTGCTTGAGCTCTGGCTTGGAGAGGCTGGCCGTGGAAGAAGCTTTGCCATCCCTTTCAAAGATCTTACGCCGGTCAGCCACTGTATTCTCTGGGAAGACAAAATGGATGCTTTTCTTCTGGAAGGAGAAAGGCGATGGCTCCCCATCAGAGATGCCTACCTCATTCATCTTCTCCGGCTCAGAGTAAGACCGCTTCTTCTGCTCTGCTGTCAGCCGCTTTCGGCCCCCGATGCGCAAGACATGCTGTGTCTTGGTGTAGTCCAGGGCGGAGAAGCTGCCTTCTGTTGGCGTGACACTGTGCCTCTCCTTTGGGGTGTGGGGAGATGCTGCTGTGCTCCTCATGCTCACATGAGCTGAGGCAGGCCTCTGGGTTGTCCTCTTGGGTGTGCTCCCGAATGGGGGGCTGATGCGACGGAAGGAAGTGGCCCTCAGCACTCTGGACTGAGCATCTTTGATGCTGTTCCTATAGGCCCTGTTAAACGGTGTGTCCAGCTGCGATCCCTGGGCATCCTGGATGTTGTCTTTCCAGACGATCTCCTTCTCAGGCTCACCTCCCAGCTGGAATGTGCTTTTGCTCCTGGGTAGCTGAGCCACCCTTATTTGCACATCGTTTTCAGGACACAGGCTGTAGTATTCGTCAGGTCTTGCCTGCTTCGCCGAAGCTGCCATCTGCAGCTCTACGGGGCGCCAGTCAGCCTCCTCCAGCTTCCCATTCCTGACTGAGGGGCTGGAGACCCTGCCCAGCTCACTGGGCAGCTGGCTGGACTCACGGAGTTTGCTCCTCATGTCCTCCAGGCTGTTCAGAGAGCACCTCGCACTGGAGGGCTGGCTCGCCCTGCTCGGCCCGTAGTGCTGGCCAAAGCTGGGAATGCCAGCACTCTGGGGCCGGTGAGTGCTTTGCTCTCGCTGCTCAAACTTGCTGACCTTCTCCAGCACCGAGCAGCGGGGCTTGCCAGCGTCTGGTTTGCTGTAGGGAAAGCTTTGGGTGCTGCTAGAGCTGAGCCGGCTCCTCCCGAAATCAGAGGTCTTTGGGTGTTGTGGAGAAGGGGGCTCTTCACACTTTGGCTCGGCAGCATGGAAGGGGGTCACGCTCGTGCCCTCCTCCTCCTGCCTTGCAAAGGCCTGTGGGTCCACATGACTCCACTGTTTGTGCCCCTGTCCCCTGTGATCCTTCTCCTCTTTACCGCTGCCGTTCAAGAAGGACAGTTTGGTGCTGGAATAACCCTCGCCTGGTTGCATCTCTTTTAGCTCAGAGCTGCTTTGCCTCTGGGAGCTGTCTGGGATGTTCTGCACGGAGGAGAAGCCATACTGCTTTGCCTTGCTATGATCCCACTGGTGGTGAGCAGCAGCATCTCTCTCGTTTATCTGTGCATTGCCATTTTTGTCCGCCTGGGATTCAGCTGTCCAGTCCTCTTTGGGCTGGTAATGGGTTTTTCTCTCACTAGCATCCCTCGGCTGGGGCTGCAGAGCTTGAAAACTGGGTTTGGAGGCCTGTGCAGTACTTGGGGTCTCTTGGTTGCTGTGTGCTCCCTTGTAAGGGGGTAACAACTCCTCCTTTCTCAATGTGGTCAGGCAGACTTCTGGGCCTGCTGTGCTTGGAGTTTTTTGCTGGAGAATTTTTGCTGCAGCATCATGCTTTCTCTCAGCTGTTGGGGGCTGGTAGAAGATGTTTGATCTGTTTGTAGTGCTTTGGTTTCCATTTTCATCAAAGCCCAGAGTTCTGCTAGCTACGGCCTTGTCATAAGAGACTGGAAGAGGTGGAGAGTACCCACTTTCTTTGGCCAGAGCTGGATAAAGTGTCCCATTATTGCTTGCAGAAGGCTGGGGCACCTGGGCGTAGTGCGGCTCTGGGGAAGGTACTGGGTAGACACCAGTAGGCAGCAGGGGCTGTCCTGGCTGGGCTGGCTGGGAATAGTTCTGCTTGGGCTTCATGGTGGGGCTGCTCTCTGGGCTCTTCTCCATCACAGTGTGCAGATGCCCTTTTCCAAAAGGGTTTTTCAGCAGCGGTCCCTGGGACAGGGTGCTAACAAGTGGAGACCAGGCCCCTTTTGGATGGGTTCGACCAGGCTTGTTCAGATCAAGGCCAGAGCATGAGCTGGGCCTTTCGTGGTGCCTGATGGCTGCGTAGCTGTCGCTGCGAGTGGGAGGCAAGGGAGGTCCCTTCTGGGGCTGGCTCTTGTTGTCCAAGGAGCCCTGGCCTGGCTGCGCCCAGGAGGGAGCTGAGTTGTGCTGGCTGAAGCTGTGGAGCCTGCCATAGCCGCGACCATCCAGCGAGGCCCGGGCCTCACAGCTTGGAAGCAAGGCAGAGGACTTCACCTCATACTCCTCAGAGATCCCTCGCTCAGCGTCGTAGACTGTCTTGACATACCTGATGTCAGCTTGCCTCATCCCCTCCTGCAGGCCACCTCGGGACTGCACGCTGTCTGTGGAGCAGGAGTGTTCTTTGCTGAATGGAGGAGCAGGATACTCTGGGATGCTAGAGTTGGTGGAGAAGGAGCTGTAGGCAGAGTCTCTCTTGCTGTGGAGGTGGGAGAGCTGGTCGATGCTGTTGGTGGATTTGGCTGGAGACAGGTGACAAGGGTGGTAGCCAGGGGAGGAGTGGTCCAAGCTCTCCATGCTGCCCCGGGAACTGTACTGGTCAGGACTTCTCCTTAGATAGCCATGCTCATAGCCAGAGAGATCACTGGTTGAGGAGCTGGGGAAGAGCGAGAGAAGAGTAAAAACCCACTGTCAGCGGAGGAGAGGCACAACGACTTATAAGTGAGCTCAGAAGCAAGATGTTTAGTTTTGAGAAGTGCAGATGAAAACCCATATTTGGGCCTTACTCCATCCCCTGTTTGCAGTCATCCCAGTTCACAAAGAGGAACTGCTTGACATTGCAACACATGGCTCTTATTTACCACAGAAGGGTGGGAGGGAAATACAGACAGAAAGACAGTGCATCTCTGGAGCCAGGGAGGATCAACCCCACCCATCAAACCTATCCAAAGCACTTGGAAAGCTGAATGAGTGCTGTTGCCACCGAGGAGGAGGAGAGGAGCACGAGAAGCGTTCTGGGGGGAATCTAATCTCTTTCTTTTTTTCCCATTTCATTTCTTTTTATGGAGATGAAGGCTATGCCCTGGCAGGCTTCCTGGAAATTCAGCTGTTCCAAGGATAGTTTGTTTGCTGCAAGAAAACTAAACTGACAAGACAGAGAAGAGATGCATGTGTTTGTGCGTGGAGGCAAGCGGGGGTGCAACAACAGAACCAGTCTGAGGATGCCCCAGGAGGTCTTCACAGCCACCTCCTCACGTAGCTCAGCAAGTGCAGGTACATGTGTGTTAAAAGAGGACTTGTGGCCACCAGAGATGTATTCAAAAAGAAGGATAATCTATCAGTGGGAAGGGACCTCCTGTACCAGCCACAGTTCTTTTTACACCTCACATGGGGATATCACAAATTTATGTGGAGTTTCCCCTGGCGAATCTCTCCTCCCAGATTCAAGCAAATACACTGACGACTGGGGAGTGTAGCCTGAGGATCTCCCTTTTCTTCTCTCTGTTCCCAGCTCCCCTCCCTTAGACATCGCTTTCTCTAGTTCCCTGTGCAGCTACATGTGCTGTCCTGGCAGAGCCACAGGGAAGCACCAGGAAAGGAAAGACTGCTGTCCCACGTGAAGGGTGGCAGAGCAAAGCACACAGCTGGAAGCAGGAATGGAGGGGAGCCTGGGTTTTCAAGGGTTCAAACTGCAGTCTCAACTGGCAGAGGGAAAGGTAAGTTCCTTTTCTGTGTGCTGTGCTCCACTGGGATAACAAAACCAAACCTGCTCCAGGCAGCAGGGGAGCTGGGGGTGCACAGTAGCCCTTGGAATCACAAGGCAGCAGGTACGGCTGGTAACAACCCCCTCCCTAACAAGTGTCTGCTGAAGAGCCTAAAGCTTCCTTCAGATCACATCCCAGCCACGCTCACTTCCACCCTGCTGGATTAACACCCACAGGCCCAAAGGACAGATGGGGGGAGGAGGCTGCTAAGGACAAGAACAGGCAGAAGGAAGCCTGCCTGCGAGGGGAAAAAGCAGCAGCTCTGCAGAGAGATGCAGAGGAACACAGAAACAGGCAGAAAGAGATATGGCAAATCTCAGAATAAAGCTGGTTTACTCATTTAAATGCACCACTCAATTTTAGTTTAAAATAAGTATCTCCCTGGCAATGAATGCCCTGTGGGGCCCTGGCCAGCTGGCCACTAGATGTTCCCCGTGCTCCTCTTCAAGCACCCAGGAGACAGACACACGCTGCCAGAGGCTCTGCCCAGAGCTGTGGCTGGGACGCAAAGCCCTTCAGTGGGAAATGAATATGCTATAGCCTGATCTATGCTGAAGGCCAGTGATGAATACACATCTTTTCTGCAGCCATATCCTCACTTTTTTTAATGCTGTTTTCTTTTTCCTCCCCTCTGCCAAGGTTCAGTCTCGCCTGTAGAAGAAATGATGTTTAAATCCCAGTGGCTATAAGGAGAGTTTCTTGCTCCTGAAACCCTTCTGCCTTTCCAAGGAAAACCCTCCAAGGGCAGAATTTAAACTTGTGCCCCCTCAAGCTGCCCCAGGGCTTACCACTTCGAACCTTTGGGGGCTGCTCAGGGTAACTGAGGGATATGTCTGACCCAGGCATGTCTCATCCCCATATTCACCATACCACGTGGCCTCACAGAAACAGTCCTGGGACAGCTGGGACCACATCACTGCTTCCAACCTGCCCCAGCCACGGTCCGTGGCCAAAACGAGAGATGCCTCTTACCATCTTCTTTCGAGAGTGCTACGGTTGCTAGTTTAGTCTTTTAAGGACTGGTGAAACACTGCATTGACTTCTCAGAGAAACAGCCATGCACATGCAGTTACGACAAAGCTGACCTCTGCAGAAAGTGATTGCCAAAACCAGGAAATCCCTCGCTGAACTTCTCACCCTGGGAGTATCGTTGGTGCTGAACTACTGTCAGCTACTCCTGAGAGCAGCTCAGTTATGCTGACAGGAACGGTTGTCCTGCTACCTACACCCTTTTCTTCCTTGTTTTTTTAATAGGATAATTTTGATTTTGAATCTATTTTCCTTTGCTGTGAAAACAACCATCCTGTGTTTCTACATGGAAGCAGTCCATGGATGCAGAGCAGGACTCCAGCTCCTCCATCCATATCCACAAAAAGCTGCATTAATATCCTGACAGTGGGCACCCATCATGGTGGGAAGGGGAATTTTTAAAACAATTAATTTCCTAACTGTTAATCACCTCCCAGAGCACTTAAAGGAGGAAAACACAACCACTTTATCTGGGTAAGCAACCAGGAACAGAAGCCTTCCTAATTCTAATCCTAACCTTGGCTGTTTGTAAATATGTCCAGCTGTATGGAGGTAACTGGTAACATTTTTCCACCACATCTTTTGTCCCCTTCCTTCACTCCTGTGCTCTAAGATTTAGGCTCTGATCTTGTAGTCAGTACTATGAAGACACATCCTTGGGCACAAGGCAGAACCTCCCTGAAACCATCAGGACACTAGAAAAAGGAGTACATAGGACTGCAGTGGCATGCTAGCTTGACAGCCTCGTTTCTACACCCACAGGAGATATGTGAAAACAGGGCAAATGGTAGTAAATTAAAAACACACACTGTTTTACATCTCTCCTAGGCAGCACAAGACCACAGCTGTGCAGCGCTTACCTGGAGTGGTAGGACTGATGCCAAGGGGTGCCAAGCGTACCCTGAGATATTTGCATCATGCTGGGATCGGGTTGGTTCTCCGCAAGTTTGGTTGAATGCCAGGAGTGAGGTCGGCTTGGAGTTTCACTCCGCCTAGGTAAAAGCAGAAGGATTTTGCACATCAGCAACAGGCCAGGAAGATGAATGTGAAGTAACACGAACAGCCACGTTTAAAATTGCTTGTGCTCCCTTCTATTTCACTGCTACGATCTTGTCTCTTCCAAGCAACTCAAGCAGTAATCATCCACCATTTCTGATATTCACACAACACGCTCCCCCTCCCATTTGCAAGGCAACAGGCATGGCCAGACACGTGGGTTATCACCGAATGCGGGGGGTCTTCTCCTCTACTTCCCAGCCAGAAGCCTTACCCCTCGGGGACCAGCCTGGGGCCCATTCACAGGGATCAGTTTGCAGGCTGGGCTGCCTGTGGACTCCCACACGATGTACCAAGCAGGGTGGCTGCATGTGATTCTTACGGATGCTGAAGAAGCGCTTTTCTCAAAAGGTTCCCCTTATTTTAAAGTGATGGCTGCCAAAGTCATCTAAAGAATCAAATACCACGAGGGGGTGGAAGGCCACACAATGCCGTTTTGATCTCTCTTCAGCGTTGATAAAAATGCAGGAAGAGACGTGACAACTGAGTGCCAGTAATGTGTGTCCCTCACATCCCCCAGGGCCTTGCAGCTGGCCAGCTGTCCCCCTGCAGCATGTGAGCCTGGGTGCATCCCCAGCCACAGCACGGGGCCGGCCGTCGGTTACTTCAGTCACCAACACTAAGGAAGGTACCTCCATCAGCTTTTAGAAGAAAAGAA
This sequence comes from Tringa solitaria, assembly GCA_026413425.1. Classification (NCBI taxonomy): domain Eukaryota; kingdom Metazoa; phylum Chordata; class Aves; order Charadriiformes; family Scolopacidae; genus Tringa; species Tringa solitaria. The sequence continues at coordinate 2,212,886 of JAOXJM010000033.1, read as the reverse complement.
AAAAAGCACCACACCACATTTAGAGCACATAATGGTGCAATGGAAAGTCAAAGCAGGGGATTAGAGACCAAGTACCCTGGACATGCTGCACAGACTCTCCTTCACCCCAGCTTTAATCCTGCTTCTGCTTTCCATGGGGGATCTTTCCCCCTGCTCCAGCACTTGTCTCTGCAGTTTCTAACTCTTCCTGTGAGAAAGAGGAGCAGCACTGGACCTGTATACTGCTGAAGTCCCAAATATGACAGCCTGCAGGACAACCTCGACTACCTATAAAGCATAAATGCAAGAGGAGGATATGACACATCTTTAGAGCCTTTGTCTCAGAAAATTTCACAGTACAGCACGTCCTGAACAAGTCAGTAAATAGATTTAAATGCTCTCTGCAGATGTAAACCAGACACTAAAAGAGGACTGTCCTAGTACTGCCTAAGATTGTGAAAAGAAATAATACAGGAAAACGTATAGAGTAAAAAAACGATTGTTAGGGTCAGATCCTTCACTTAGGGTCAGATCCTTTACTAGGTAGCAAAAGTTAACATTGGCACTGGCTGATATTCTACAACATGGAAAAGTTTTACAACATGGCAGAAAGTGAGAGGCAGAACCATTTCACCAGTAGGTTTTTCATACAGATTTCAGAAGAACAGGTCATTCCCTCATCATCAACTCAAAGAAGAAAGAAAAAGGGACATTCTTTTCCTTTTAACATTGTGACAGGATTGTCTCAAGGAAAGCTAAACTGGAGGTTTACAGAGGGTGAGATGAACCAAAGCACTGTTTTACCACTACGTGTGTAGGTGTGTTTACAACAGAGCTCTTTTGTTAAGCTCCTTGCCCAGAGAAACAAGGAAGCCGAACACTGCTGGATAGGAAGTTGACAACACTGTTTATTAAGAATAACCCACATTCTTACCTTTTCTGTTGTAGAGATTTAAAGACTCTTTTTGTACTTTTGAGTAGTACAAACGCCAAGCATTATTTTTTTGCTTGGGAAAGCACACTGAATGATCACAAGCAAAGCACATTATCCCTTTATTTGATCAATAAAAAGCTGCAAGGGAGCTGCGTAGCCAGTCTTCCGAGCCACAGGTATTTTAAAACCTTTTGGTTGATATCCTTGTAATAATACAACACGTGGACAGCGAAGCTGTGAATTTAAGTCAGAAGACATGCCGTACCAGCTCAGTGCAGGATAACCTTGCATTGTTTCCACACCTACCTGATCCTGGAAACGTGGATTAAGGGTAACCAAATCTTAGCCGAGCCTAAGCCAAGAGAGGAAGCGCTGCGGTACACATGATCTCCAGCTCATGTTGCAGACTCCCGCAGGTGATCTCCGAGGAGGCGGCAGGATGGAAGCATGGAGGGTCTCTGCGCACACGTGTGCACCAAAAGGCAGAGAACAGGGGGCCTGATCCAGTCCCCACTGAATTAACCAGAAGACTCTCCTTGAGACTGAGCTCAGAGGTTGTAAAAGAAAGGTACAGCTGATGCCGTGTGTGGGTGTTCAGGGAATGCCAAGAATTTCCTACCTTCAGCCTTCTGTAACACCTGAAAATAGCATCTTGCTTCACCCTACTTCCTTAAACTTACTTGATAATTATTGTTGCCTAATTAGGGAAAAGGACTGGAAGTGGAGTGCAATATGACAGCGAACACCACAGTGTCCATGGAAGAACATATCTCTTATTACAGATTAAGGGGGAGCTGAGCATGGTTAATCTGCCAGTTTTGCAACAGCTTTTTGTTACACTTGCTTTATTGCAGAGCACAACTTCCAGGAAGCAATAAAAACCAGTGCAAGATTAAATTCTTTTTGGCAAGTGGGGCAGAATTGTTTTTGTAAAGCCTACAACGTCAGATCCTGATTCATCCCAGACAAACTGGCTGAGTGATAAAACTTGCAAATGCAGCAGCTAAATCCTGACTCGAGTGAAGACAAATAAATCATTAGATCTTTAGCCGGTATAAATTTGGCTTAGCTCAGTTGCCTTGAACAAAACCAGGAGCAAAAGCTGACACTTTGTTCCAGCAGGCTGTAGAATTTCAAAATGCAGAACTGTAATAATAATAACAACAACAATAACAAAATGATCTCATCACCTTATCCTTTATACGAGTTCCTCAAGGGCCGCACCTGTACCATACTTGCGAAAGCGTCTGGACAATCTTATTACTAAAAACTTCTCCAGATAATTGAGAAAGCGATCCCTCTGTTGTAAATGCCAAGGCTGGAAAAGAGACTCCCAATTCCTCACAGACACCTCCAGTGATCAGATGACTCGGGCATCCAGGTCAGGTTGGCATCACGACAAACGTCTCGGAGCTGAGATACCCTAAGAAGCTAGTGGACCTTGATGCAATGCTGGCATCTTAATAGACTCCATGGCAGGTGTAACACTGATTACATACCAGATACTGCCAAATTCACAGCGTAAACTGGAAAACCAAAGGGAAAAGAATAGTCTTTAATCTTGTCCAGCTGCTGTTATCTGGGTGCTCCTTGTTGCTATATTAGTCACAGCATTTTCAGACAGAAACGTGACCGGCACATTAGCAATCTCCTCTAACGCAGTCTGGCAAAGGCTTGATGCAGTCTGGGCTGCGAGGACCATACTGACAGTTCTGAGGCCTTTTACCATTAATAGCTCTGTAGCTCTCTTGTATTAGGAAGAGCTGAGCGTGTTCTTCTTTGTAATCTCTGTAGATTATTTTTATGCTTTGCATGCAAAAGAGCAATGGAACTTCTTAAAGATACCTTGGCATTAACTCTACAAAAGAATCAGCATCTATAGAACAGCCATCTGAAGCTTTCTTCACAGTATAACTGAAAGTTTGATTTATTTTTTTTCCCAAGGCTACAAGCTAAAACCATCCAGAGCAATGTATTCAGTCTAATTTACGTTCTTTACATACTGTTCCTGCCTGATGCCAGAGTACAGGCACAACCTGCAATTCAAATGTACTCTGGCCCTGTGTCCTCCAAGAACGCACATATATTTCTGTGTAAAAAAGCCCATCTTTAACCAAAGCAAACAACCTACCTTCTTCACATTGCCATTTTCATTTTTTATACATTTGCCTAGAAAAGCTTCCCTTTTCCTAAACCTCCAAGTGGAACAGCTTTGCAAGAAAAGAAAAAGGTGCTCAATAACCCTTGCAGACTCCTCCGCCCCAGGTTTCTGACAGCAGCCTCCAGGTTGCCAGCAGCACGCTTTGGCTGAGGTCAAGGAGCTCAGCAATACAGCAATACCAACCGCTGCTCTCGCATCAACTGCAGGTGGATCCTTACACCCAATTTACGGGACCTTGGGAGGAGAAGCAGGAAGGAAGCAGTTCCCTCCCTTCACGTGCCATATCCTGGTCTTTCACAGAGCAGGATCCTGGGGCACATCATGGGAAGTACTTGCTGTGCAGATTAGACAAAGAGTGAGAATATCAAAGCAAGCTGCTGTGAAGCTAGAAAAGAAGGATTTCACAAGGAAAGCATGTTCTCTTAGGAAACACAGACTGAATTTTATCCTTGCAGACAATAACATTATGTAGGCTCCTCAGCCTTTTAGAAAGCTAATGAGTGAAAGCCAGGGAGGTGATGCTGTAGCTGACCAATTAGCAACTCAGAGTCATCAATGTCCCAGTAAATTGATCTATTTCTACTGCAACACACCCACAGGGCTTGCGGGGAGTTAAGTTTTCATCAGTCTGGCAAACACATCATCCAAGATGCCTGAATAGAGACCATTTGTGAACAATTCTTCTACCACTGACCTTGTGCTCCTTTTTCCTCTGTCCCAGGAAGCTTCAAAATCCTCCTCGGCAGAGACCACAGAAGATAAAGGCAGCAAAACCTTTCAAGAAAAGCATCCCTCCCCAAGGAGAGATCCATCTGCTGATCCAAGCAGGAGCAGTAGTCGCCAGGACACAATCTCCATGACCTGCAGAGATGGCGTTGACCAGCTGCTAGCGTTAACGTGCCCAAGAAAGATGGGAAGAAACAGAAAAGAGACCTAAGACCAAGAGGGTCACGCTGTGCCATCGCAGACAACTGCAGTCCCTGTGGATGTCCTTTTCCCCAGCAGCTGTGTGGCCCAGATGGCTGTGTGGGAGGTTGCTAGAGCTGGAAGGGACAGCCATGGCCTGGCCTGTTCATCTGGGGAGATGGAAAGGGACAGGGGCCCTGCTGCAGAGACCCTCCTCTTATAGAAGAGAAGAAAGATTTGGACACAAGTGCAAAGCTTGGGTCTCTCAGATCCAATCCCAGGTACTGAGTCACAAGAGAGAAAGCCAAGAAGGCAGCTGCCCATCCTTGCAGTGGGTAAGATTTCAAGCTAGTGATATTTCTAAACTAACAAAAAATATGTGGCAGAGGTATATCCTGAGCCATACTCCGCTGCATGGTGCAGTAGGCTCTTTCTACATGGAGAGACTCCGATCACAGAGATTCATATGTAACCTCCCAAGGTGATTATGTACCTGCATAAACTTAAAGTATAAACAACAATCTGAATTTTCACCACTGTGGACCAGTCTCCAAGATGACCACACCTAAAAGGAGCACTAGCATAGCAAGGATAGGTTCTACAGACATCCTAACATGCTGATGCAGTCCCCATGCCTAGCTATTAAGCAGGAGATGAAGGAAAAACTAAAGCACTCTGAAGCCTATTAGGATTTCGACAGAGCGAGGCCACAATCTACTCAAAGCAATGTCGCTCTTAATTAAGGTTCAGTCATGGTTCTAAAAATAAGCATAACAGACGAGGCCAATTAGAAAGAAGTCGGACCATAATGGCATCAGCTTGATGTGTCTTTCACTGAATCTGTCTTTCTAGGCTCCCAGAGCCCTTCTGGTAAATTCTGGGACAGGAGAGATCTGGAGTGAACTCTGCCCTTTCATGATTTTGGCTCAAATGATGGAGAACTCATTAGAAAGACCTGAAGTATATGAAATAGTATCTCATGTCATGGATCTTGGGCAAGAGCGTCTCCTCACCTATAGAGGAAAGGGAAAGTTACACCCCCCGTCCCTCTTTATGCTCAGATTAAAACTTTCCCTAAGTTAAAAACATACTGAAAAGCCCCTCATTTCAGAACATTTAGGTGAAATGTGTGAATATTCTCATACCAGTACACAACCTGTTGACCTCTGCAATTTCTAGAGGATAACTCCCCACTCCAGAAATCTTACAGTTTTTAGCAGTCTCAGTCTCAAACAAAACAAAAAAGAAAAAAAACTTGAGAAAAATACCCCAGCTGAGTTCAGGACTCTACCCCAGAGCAGTCTGGCCTCATTTTTCTCCCCAGCCCCTTTCCCAGTGGCATAGGCAGATGTCGTGCCTGTGTATTGTTCCCAATTGACGTGTCAGATGCTATTTGTTTTTCCCCTTTGACTAGCATCACTTGGGATGTCTGGGTTGCATCAGACCAGGCCCTGAGTGCCACATCAGAATGGGGAGACAGGTACTGAGCTCCCTGAAGTCTCTCTGGGTTGAGGAAGCAGAGAATCAGAGGCTTCTGCACAGATTTCCAGATTTCCTACCATTACTATTGCCAACTCTTCGGGAAAAACTCCCTGCCATACCACTGGAAACAAAAGCCCTGTGTGAAGGCAGAGATGACAACCACGTATGTGGATGTACAGATTTTTTTACTGTTCTTCTCAACTGCACATCTTCTCTCCCTGGTACCAAAAGCAGGCAGAGAAAATGGTGCAGAAAGATTATTTTGTGCCTGGGAATGACAAAGGGCACTGCAGTGTTCATCGTGCTGTGTCTGGTAAGGGACAAGGTGTTGACGGCTGAAGATACATGAAAGCGTGAAGTGCTGCAGCAAAATTTCCCAGTTTGCAGGAGGCCAAAGATGGCTTTTCTTGAAAGAAACACTCTCTGCCCCAGGCTGCAGAAGGAAATGCTGGGATCGCTCAGAGATGATGGCAGCTGTGAGCAACGGTCGCTCCTTAGTTGAACTCAGGAACAGTCAAACATTGTAATTAATGATTATTGGTCTTGCACATCACACCTCTGTGTTATCACATTTCTTTGGTAACCCCCAGCTTGTCTTATCCAAGAAAGAGGCATTTATCCATTTTCCAGAAAAGGAAACAAAGGCCTCGAGAGGTGAAGTGACTTACATAAAATCACCCAATGGCCCTACCGCAGAGTGCAGTGCTAGGAACCGGGCTGAGCACTGCTGCTTCATTTTCCCTTTGCCCAAGCATGTATCTGACAGGCAATATTTAGATTGAGGACTTTGCCCTACACAAAGGAAGGGTCCCACTGACATTCCCTGACACTAACCAGACAACAGACTTGAATAGGAACAGAGGGCTTTGGTTATTAGTGTGAGAGGTGATGTATACAAGCTTCATTCTTGTTGATTACTGAATTCAGAGACTACTGGGATCTTCTCACAGCTTTCTTTTTTAAAGAAAGCGTTACCAAGCAACATGGTAAGTATGATTTATACTGCAAAATAAAAAGTATTTCAGATTTTTTTTTTGAGAAAGTACTTGCCACCAGGATAGCCCATCTGTGCCATTCACACAGGACCGTGGCTTAGACATGTAGAAGTCAAGACAGGTTCCTGCCTGGTACTTGGAGCATGCATAGGCTAGAATGGGGAGCTGGTGAGCATGGGATTAAAGACCCTCTGCAACTTTCCTCTACTTGCTACAATTTTACTCCATTTCCTTTGCTGGAAAAAGAGGAAAAAAGAACAGACATGGAAAAGCGACAACTAACTTACAGTCTTTGAGAAAGACCTTATTATTTGCCATCTTCTCCAGGCATTCACATCATCTCTCAGAGCATGGGCAGAAAATCTCAGCATCCAGACCCTACAGTTGCTTCCCCTGTCCCGTGGCTTTGCAGAAGTCAGAGAGCTGCATTGATTTGTCCATATTGATGAATTGGCTCAACGGGCTTAATTCAAATAATTTTTCCTCATTCTTCTCCAGTCAGTAAATTAGTTAAAAAGACAGAAAAGCAAGCATAGCTTAGATTCTTTTGCACTCTGATATCAAACACACAGCAACTTGCAACAGGAGAGACTTAGAAACAATGGAAGGAATGTGTTTTCCTAGTCTCGTTCAGTGCTTAGGAGGAACTCAGTGGCTGGCAGCAGAAATGCTGCCCTGTGAGCCTGATTATCCAAACGCAAACTGGACAATGAGTCACGGCAGGTAACCAAGGGGATTTTCAGGGCAAGCGCTTCAGACAGTAGCTGGGTTCTCTGAGTTACAGGGCTACAAATCACAGGCAACACTAATAAACTCAGCACCAAAGTGTGAATGTAGAAATGATAAATGGGAGAGAAGAAGGTCCTTTAGGTGCATGTGCTGAATGTATGTATATATATTTGTGTGTGTGTTTCTGTTCAGAAACAAACTGCTTGCTGAAGTACTGCAGGGAAAAAAAAAAAGGCAAAGCGTACAAAGGGGAGTCTAATAAGGTGAAGTCGTGATTTACTCCTAGCTGGGAATTCACCTTCTCACTGTTCCTGCAGGGACCGAGTGGGATAGGTGGCTGTCCTTGAGTATATCACTGGGACTTACACCAGTGGGGTGAGTGAAATAGCAGATCTGCAGTGATCTAACACAATTCAAGCCACAAAATGGCTAATGAACCTACCCTCTCCCTCAGGGAAACTTTAAATCCCTTTGGTAATAAACATTTTTTTGGTGAAAGATACCCCTGCATCTGGATTTCTAGAACTAATTCTTCCCGCCTTCTCATCTCAGATTGCCCTTTGCTGACGGGTAGAGCTGTACTAACGGGGCTGCACTGGCTGGCAATACCACCCTGGCCTTGCTTATTTTGCACAGTGGAAGAAATGAGGCAAGCTTCAGTGAGCAGTCATTGAGCATACACTCAGGAGGGTAACTGCAGGCTGGTGCTGTGCTGCTTCTTTCCAGAGATGCTCAACTAACCGGTCCTGAGCTCTGGATTTCCCCTTTGACTGAGGACATTCATTCATCACCCCCAATTTCAGAAACCGATGGGGACTGCTGACAGCTCGTCACCTTCATCAGCCAGGGTGAGTCTGCGGAGAGTAAATAAGCAGGGGAATTGCACCTGGTGCTAGAGGCAAAGCAAAGGCCACTGAGTCTGAAATACCCTCCCACACTCAAATTCTTGTACATTAAAGCAACTTCCTGTTTTTAACCAAAGCTTCAGACCGAGTTAAACCGAGATATGGAGGCACAGCCTCCGACACTGCCAGAAAAGCAAAGCAAAACATTGGCTCTGCATCCAAAGACAAATTAATCCAAGTGAAACACTAAACTTGGGAGCTTCTGTGAGGTTCTGCTACCAGATCGACAGGCAAGTGGGATTTACAGAGGGTATATGCTGAATAACTCACTGCTATAGGAAGGTGGTGGATGTATGGGAGCTCCTTTCCCAAATTTGCTGTGGGTCACATACTCCAGGAACGGCAGAGTCCAACACTGCAGTCAGAGATAAATCCCTCCCTAATAAAACTAGCTTGAGGAGAAATTTCAGGCTCTAAAATCTGCTTTATCTGAGAGACAGGTAATTTATGGTGCAAATCCTCATCTGGAGGAAAGCAGCACAAATTTGGTGAGGCTGCACACATGAACACTGGTGAAGAGCCGAGCCCTTTCTTCTGCCTTCACAGCCCCCCAGGCTGCGCAGGGTCAGCATCCGTAACTGTTTGCAGCGGCTAAAAGCTGGAGCAACTCCACTAAGGTCAGCCAGTTTGCTCCAGAAGTGCATCCTTGCTGATAAGATCAGAACATGACTTCACCTGTCGCACTCCCTTCTCAGCTGCTCACTAACAGGCACCAGGCCACATTTCCTCCAGCTATAGGAAATCAGTGCAGCTTCTCGACTTCAAATAAGTCAAGGTCTGGCCTGAATGCAATGTTGCCAATAAAAGTCACTGCTTTGACTTGATGGTGCAAATTTCAGAAGACTGAGACACAAAAATCTATGAGGTCATCCAGATTACCATCTCATTGATCTAAGAGGCTCTTTTGAGGCCAGCAAAAGCTTTGCCTGAATAAACGCTGTAGGATTTGGTCCTAAACTGCATGGACAAAGGAAGGAAATTAGGCTCTGCCACAATACTTGCCGATCCAGAGCAATTCAGGAAACTGACTTCTGAAGACAATAATTTAAAAATGAAGATAGGCACTTAACAGGGTTGTCATGAATGCCAAACTCCCACTGAAACTCACAAACTCACAAGAAGCTAGTGGTTTTGGAAAGCCAGGCACCTAGAGCTGGGAAACCACAGCAGGCTTACATCACTTCTGTGGAGATATTTTGGTCCAGCATCTCTGATGATCTTTACCACCACTGATAAAGTTTGAGGAGAAAGGACACCTCTTCCTGGACTCCTTCTCAGTGACTCACCCTCAGGCATACTGGCATCCAAAGCAGTAACTACTTTACACCCAGCCCTATGTAAATGCTACCAACATCCAGCAATACCGAGGCTTGACTCAAAGCCCAAAAGGTGACTTCATTTCCCTGGCACCATGCTGAGTGCAAGAAAGCCTTGGGAAAAGGTGGGAGTGAGGTTAAGAAACTGTCCTGGACCTCTTCCACCACCTGATGCCGCAGATGCTGGGGATTCATGCTGCTCTGCTCCAGCGTTACTGCTGCCCTTACTCCCACAAGAGGGAAGAGGAGTTTGCCAACCGCTCTCCAGGAACAGCAGCCGCAAAACACACACAGCAGACAGGGACACAGACACACACATTCTCACCTGGTCTTCAGCCGTAATTTAACTCCTCCCGACCACGTGGCTTTGCTGGGCTGAAAGTCAGTGGTCACGCAGTCTGGACTGAGCGGATTGGGAGACAGGTCGGTGCATCGCTTTGCTGCATGTGTGTCCCTGTCAAAAGAAACCAAGGCCATGTAAACACCGTCACACAAAGAAACCTCAGCCCTTGTATCCTACATTTAATAAGGATTTTAGGAAAGAAGGCAATACACAGACCCAGGGGGCAAGGCAAGGCCATCAGACTAGTTTTTAAAAAGTGCAAAGAAAATGTCACAGAAAGCCACATGTCTCCCTTTCTTTCTCTATGTCGTTGCCCAAGATGCTGTAAGGGTGACATTTTGCTCTCCGTTATACATAGGCAGTGCTCAGCCCCTGCGAGTGCCCCTCACAACTGTTTTGGAGGAGCTGCACAATTATAGCTTCAGAGGTTCAGAGCTTCCACTGTGGGATATGTTTTTTGCACATGGAACCACCTTATGAGAGCTCAGGGAACACTCTGAACACACAAGAGCAAAGCTAAGAGAAAGGTCCACACAGTGAGAGCAAGAAAGAGAAGCCTATCCCTCCCTCCACGGACATTTCCACAAAGTTAGACAATAAATATTTACCCCACTTCATCACACGCATGCAGAAGTCACACAAACATCACGTAACCATCACTTCAGCTCCTTCTTTCTCCCAGGCACAGGAGAGCCTGAAACGGTCCAGTATTCCCCCTTGCTCCCATTTTTAGCACTGAAACGCAGGAGAGATCTGAAATTTCTCCTTGCTCAAGGAACCCCCGCGCTGAATAAAAGCGTGTCTGAAAGGACCCCCTCCGTGCCTCCCTCAGCCCGCAGCGGGCCCTGGCCCGAGGTGCGCTGTAATTGCCTCTTGTTGTGTGCTTAGCGCGCTGCAGGCTGAGCGCACATGTCGGCATCTGGGGCTTTGGATAGCTGAGATGGCTTGGATGCCATTCCGGTGAGAGGCCAGCCGTCTTTGTGTCCGGCTCGGTCCTCCCCCACGCTCCCTCCCCAAGCCCCCACGTGCCAGGCAGGAATGTTAAGCCTCACATTGCGGATGAGATATAGCAGGGAAGCGCAGCAGCACTTTCACCTAGATTAGGGAAAGCGACTGGTCCGGAACGGCCTTTTTGCTTGCCCTGCTTATCTTCATCCAAATTTTACCCCAAATCCTGCCTTAGCTGCCTTTTCTTTCCGTGTGCCAAATCCAGTTCTGCTTTGCCTCTGCCACTGCTCTCCTCTGAGATGATGTCAAGCCCCTCACCACACTAGACAGACCCCTCTCCCTGCTCCTGTACCAGCCTAGCTATATACCAGGAGCACAACCTCCTTTACTGCAGCCCTGTGAAGTGCCAGCACCGCTGACGGCTCCAACTCTCTTTGCTTTCCAAGTTTACCATGAAAAATTACTAATTTTTGGAGTAGAGATAGATAGAGATAGGGCAGAAGGCCAGCTACGGACGAGGGTTTAAAAGATTGTACATAAACAATTTGTATATACAAATAGGTATACAATTTTGTAAGCAAAACATATTTACAGCTGCAGTGTTTAGAGGACAAAGTCCTCTGTTTAAGGCTTTGTATGGAAACACTGGAGAGATGGTCCCAGCCACAAAGAACTGCATTTCTGCCCCTACAACACTGGCCCTGAAAGATTTCTGTGACAAGGGGCCCCACAAAGCCCCTGGGAGCATTTAAGCACAGCTTGAATTTGTGGCAAGGCTGCTGCGTATCACACTGAAGCCTAATGAGGTGTCTCACTGACAGCATCGTGGCAGGATCCCATTAGAGGGGAAAGGATCTCAGCAGAGGCACTTGTCTTAACTCCGGGGCAAATCCTGACCTCCTTACTCAGGCCTCATTTCCCACACAAGGAACTACCACCCCTTACACCTCCCTGGTTTGCTAACGGGGCCATGAAGAGAAGATGCAGTTTACCTGCAGATCCTTCACAGCCAGTGCCAGGCTGGGGTGATGCGACCTTAGTCTGAAAGGGAGAACAGGCACTGGGCTGTAACCATTCCTCATTGATTTGGGGTAACCCCTGAATGAGTCTGAACTGGTTGGCGGGTCACTACTGGGGGCTGGTCCAGCAGCCTTATTTGCAGAAGTGCCGATGCCTTTTTGAGGAGCAATGCAGGTGCTGAGACCTCTTGGAAAAGGCATCTATCTGGATGTCCCAAAGTGCTGCCAACTGCCACAGCGCTATAACCCTCATCCCAACACTGAAACACTTACAAAGTCAAGGTGTTTTCTTTGAGACAGTTCTCAGAGTGCTGTTTCAACCTGTTCGAAAGCAGATACTCTCACAGTGGAAGACCTTTGCCATGTTCATAGGAGACACCTTGGATCAGCAATGACCTTTCCTAGCACACCTCCAGCAGTGCTCAATTGTAACCTCCCCATTCGTTCCCTATATAGCAGCCACTGGCTCTCCCAGGCTGCACAATAGCTGTACTCCTGCAGTGAGTAAAGCTGCTCACGTCCTCCCTCTGGTCAGCTATCTCCAAAGCAGCCAGTAACAATATTTAGGACTGGGAAATCGCCCCTGTGCCAAATACATTAAAAGGAGTAATAAGCAGTCTGAGAAACTGATATTAAGGAATAAGTGCCTACAGCTTCCCGGTCACCACAGCCTAGTGATCTCTCAGCATTTAGGGTCTTTCTTTTTTCTTTTTTTTTAACAAGTTTTCTTAACACATGAAGAAAGCAAGAGACAGCACAGACTCCAAACTGAGCTGCGAGCAGAGCTTTCTGAGTAAGTCACTTCCAAGCGTTCCCATATGGATCCACGCAGACCCGACCCTCACAATCGGCAGCTACAAGGAGCGGGAGGGTAAGCAGCTTGGGTGTTCCCCCGCGCACAGTGAGAAACCCGTGCTTGCCAGCATGCATAACTTCGGGGTTTACCTCACAGAAACAAAGAAACGTTAATTAGTGTCTGCATGTGCTCTGGGGTTGTTGTTTGGGGGTAAGAAGGAAATGCAATGGGGTTTTTCCCGAGCCTCTTAAAAAACGATAATTACTGAGCTCTGTGTGGAACAGCGGGCTCAATAAGACATTGAAAACTAATCAGCCAGTCTATAAATAACACCATTAATCAAGCCCAGTGGGGAACACAAGAGATGAGGATCCTTCTACCAGTGAAGCACACACACATCAGGGATGGAGCACAGCAACTCTTCAGCAGCCGGCGGCGGCGGGGGCTTTGCCAGAGAGGACGATGCCCATGCAGGGGTGCCTCCAGTGAGAGCAGAGCTGGCTGAGCAGGGAAAATACCCGAGGCCAGCATCAGGGCTGCAGCTCCAGAGGTGGAGACCTCCCCCAGACAAGACCCACAAACCCAGCACCCTTCCTCCCCTTGCAGCTCTCTGCCTCACACTCAGTCAAGCGACCTGACCGCTTATCCCAGAAGATTTCTGAAGACATTTCTAAATCAATTTCTAAGGCAGTTCAGCCTAATGACCAGGAGTGCACTAATCTCTATAAAGATACTTCTTCAACCGTAACACGGAAAGAGCCACCCTGGTGCAAGGACTTCAAGGGCCTACCTTGATCTTGACTGTCACCACTCATGCCTGCTCCTTTAGAGAGACCGTGTTCTAAAGCCCGAGCTGCCCCCGGGACGGGACGGCACAGCATGATGGCTCTCAGCAACAGCACCCAGCCCGCTGGGATGCTCTTTTAGGTTGGGGCTGCATTTTATTTCGGGATGTTGCAAAGTGCCTCCTCACAATCGCATAGCTAAAAAGTATCCCTGGCAAGGAGTGGCCTGCAGTTGTTCTTTTTGTTATCATGTTGTTTCTAAAGCTCGCAAACGGGAGACAGGAAACCTAGCACGTTCTATTTAAAACTCTTTTACCTCCCACCTGAGGCTGGCAGCTGCCTCTGAAATCTTTCCTTTTCTGAAAAGTTCATGTTTAATTATGAATTGTTATTTATACTTGCTGCTTCCATTGTGCCTTTGGTATTTAATACCACCCATGTTAATGAATAGCTGTACGAAGACACTCTGCTCAGCTTTTCTGCCATCTGAAAATATGGCCCATTAGGACGTTTTCCTTGATGTTTGCTTGACAAACAGCAAAAGAATACAGCACTATAGATTTAAGCCTTTTTTAAAGAAAAGCCTGCTCCTCAGAAGTTTCATTGCCCCACAGCTTGGTTGCGTCTGCCTTATGCAGAGAGCACCAGTCACCAGAGGAAAGAGGCAGCACCTCTTGACCCACGCAGTAGTTATCTCCTCTGCACATCAGCAATGCTTTTTCTGAAACCGACATCATCAAAACTTTCCCTGTTTTTTACTACCCTCTTGAGACCTCTACAAGAAAGCATGGGTGGCCTTATTTTATGTTAATCGGCGCCCTACAAGACTGGTTTGCTCGTCGCTGCCATCCGATGTCTCCTGTCCTTCCCAAGCTGTCAAAATCCCTGCAGAACTCATTCGCTGTTTTAGGGAGATCCTTTGCTTCTGACTATAGATGATTCTGACCTCCTCTGGCCGCCTTATCTGCCTCCCGCGCTGACCTCCCATTACCTGCATACTTGAAACGTTTCAGACCATTTATCTTAACCTTTTGGGCTCTTGGCTCTTCTTTCTCACTTTCTTCGGTCTTCCTTATCCTTATTTATAATCTCCACATTCCAGTACAGATTGGTTTCCTAAATCAAGCCTAGACGATAAGTGGGGATGCACGCCTCTGCCCAGCAGATCCCCCAACAATTATGTCTGAACCAGCTGACCAACTTCAGCCAGGGTCTGCAGAGATATTATTCTTAATGAATTAAACTCCATGTTTCATAAAAGTAATTCCCTGAGTAATGCAAGTAGCATAAATCATTGCTCTCATTGAGTAAACACTGAGGTGTGAGCTCAGCTGCCTGGCAACAATTCCCAAAGAGGAGAGAGGTTTTGTCTACTCATAGTGTTTGTTCTTTGGCACATCAGCCTCATATTTCTTCTTCCAGCACTACCTCCTGTACTCTACTTTTCTGCTTAGCTGTCTATAGTTCCAGGTATGAGTCCAGGATATGGCTGAGATCATCCATAAACAGCACCACAACAATTAAAGTTGGTTTTTTTTTTTTTTTTCAAAAGAGACCATAATAGGTATTCCTCTAATGGTTCCACCTCTTCAATTCATGATTACTTATTTTAAACTAAGACCAGGTTTGCTGCCACAGAAATAGAAGACTTAAGGCCCAGAGGATCAAATCCCCAAATGTTAATAGGTTTAGTAATTTTTAATGTCTCATTACTTCTAAGCCTAATGTTATTCCTAGAAAAGAGGATGGAGCTTGAATTCTGATCTGTAAATCATTTGGGATCAACAGGAATGTTTATAACCACTATCACAATTAAAAGCATTCCTAGGAAAATAACTGCTCACACGCTGATACTTCTGAAATTGAGATTAAACAAGCAGCTCCTTTTCCAAGTTCTACAGCGATTTGTAGGCATTCTTTGTCTTAAATCAGAACATGAAGCAACCCTCCTTCACTACAGAAATGGCCAACAGCACAGCACAGACACAAAAATAAGGAGAAGCAGCAACAAAGCAGAACTCAGCTCTGACAACCCCGCAAGGAGGGAGATGAAGGAGTTAAGGCTGCAGTTTTATCCTTATAGCACCCCATGTTACACAATGTCACAGGGCATCCTGAGATCCCTGGCTCAGCCAAGTGACATAAGGAGAGTTCGGCAGCTTCACCTCTGGCTATCCTCATCCTGCAGGCTATAGGCGAGCTCTCACCAGCTGATGAGCTGGAATTACGTCTCCTTGTGAATGAAAATGCCGCCTCCACAACAGTTCCCCATCTCTTGGCAGACAGAAAGCCTTCCTGCATCCTCTGTGCTGTTAAGCAGAGGGCTCCCCTGGGAAGGGCTGCAGAACAGAAGAGAGACCACACTCATCCCAGGCACCGACCTTGCACTCACCAGCGGGCACGCTGCTTTGCAGGTCCTCCTGCTCTGCCTGAAGTGAAAAGACTGGATTGCTTACGTCTTTCTTATTTTGTTACCTCCTGCGGCTGATCCAGAAATAGCCTGTAATCCATGTATCTGTCACACTCACAGAATCTCCTCTGGCTGAAGTGGAAGTGCCCTGTGTGTCAGAGCACAAAGGCCCAGGTCCTCTCCTGGACAGAACAGATGTGGGTCTTAGCTGATAGAGGCAGCGTCTGCACAGGTTTGTTACTCTGTTCTCACGGAACCCCAAAGCCAGACAAAGAGTCAGGATGAGCTGGAAATAGGTGGACAAAATTCTTTTTCAGCAGAAAAATTCTCATAAATTGAACTGAAACTTCTCTTTGGATGGCATGCAGTTTGGACTAAAGCTTGTTCCAGGAAAAGTCTCTAAGTTCCTGGGTAAAATCTCCAGTCTGCCACTTAGGACACTCACCTGAGATGGGGAAGAGCCAGGTTCAAGTCCACAGTCTAATGAGGCAGATAAGGAATTCAAGGCTGTTTCATGGACACCGCAAAATGCTACAGGTTCCACCTGTGAAAACCCCTGGAAGGAATTCCCATCCCAACGCAAAGCAAGACAGGTTTTGAAACCTCAATAAGGCTCATTGACCACATGAATCTTGGGACTGAATAAGGTATTCTTCCCAGAGCTTTGCAGCAAGATCCACATTTCAAGTAGAAACAATAATACTGACGTCTTGGATTCAGATGGTAAGAAACTACACATCCCAAACCTGTCAGAGTGCTGCTGGCTGCTGCTTCTGAGAAACAGGACTATTTAATACAAATCTTTTTTTTACTCATCACAGGCACATCCACGCTGATATCTGTTAAGACAGGATTAGTAGAGCTGACCTTAGTGCCATAAGCCAATCACCAAAAGGGAAAAGAGGTATTTTTCCAGGAACAGTGCAGAGGCGGCTTGTGCTTTTCTAGATGCAGAGGCCATTGCTTGAAGGCAAATTAAAGGGCTAAGAAATCACAGACCTGTCTTGGGATGGCAAATTTTAGACGGATAGAACTCACATTCAGTCAACCACCACTTTCAATCTAATGGCTCCTACGTGGTCATGCTGAGCATGCGATATTTCAGAGCAAAGAAACATTGAGGCCGAGAAGTCACTTGGAATTAATTCAGACTCCCAGCTTTTCTTCTAGAAGGGCTCTTCACTTATGCAACAGCAACTTAAACAACTTCAATAAGCACTGACCTTCTGGTCCACCAAGAAAAAACATGGAGAAAGCAAACTGCAGTTTGACTGTGCAACACCATCTTGTCCCACTTGTCCAGTGTTTTTCTGGCTTCGCCTTTTCTCTGAGATTGGATGGGTTTTATTTGACCTGACCTCAATCCCACAATCTGGCTGCACTGTGTTTGCATAGACCCACACAAACAAGCTGCTTCGGCGCCGTACCTGTTTGCAAGCAGAGATTTGAAAGGAGTATTCGCATTCATTTGGGTTCCTCACTTCATTTGGTATTGGCCAAGGGATCTTTGAGAAAATGAACTCCCTCTTTGTCTGTGAGAGAGACCTAATCCTCGTTTTGCCCTGGAGGATTACTGGGTACTTAGAAAGGCACTCACATGCGCATTTTTGGTTCGTGCCAGCTGCATTTGGGTCCACAATATGTAGCGCTCGCTTTGGTCTTCAGGTTTTACAATAGGCATTCCACTGCACCCAGAACTCGACCCCAGAGACTGCCACCCTTTTAAAGACACCCTAAATCACCGCTTTCTGAAATGTGGGCCTTCCCCTGCTTTGCATGAGTAGTTCGCCCTCAGACAGCGCGTGTGAATTCAGCGTGCAGGCAGGCAGCTGGGCACGCAGCCCTGAAGACCGGAGTCTTTTCTTGTGCTGCCCAGCCAGCGGCTGGAGTGCACGGTTCCCTGTGTGGCCCTGCCAAAAAGACCTGGACCCTAGCTGGAAGGAAGAACCTGTAAGGGCTGAGAAATTAGCTTTTATCGCTAGTCAATTCCTGGCTCTTTGTAAGAGAAGTTTACGGTTATACTCAATTATAGCTCACTGGTTGTGCCACGGTACCACCCAGAGAGCCTGCCTGTTCAGGCACCAAAGCCCACCATTCCTGCGTTGTACATACTGATATATAATAACAGGTCATTCCTTTTATTAAAGGAATAATAATTCCTATAATAATTCCAAATGCCCAGTGCCACAGCACCAACTCTGTGCGTAGCTGGGCTTTTACTGCTGTGCACAAGGTGGGCTTGTTGCTGGCCATGATTTTGCTCTACCCATCAAGCTCAGGAGCCTTTGCAGACTACTGGTGTTCCCACACGGGTGACGTGTGCTCTGTGCAGCTCTGACCGAAATCTTTCAAGAATCGTGGCTTAATTCTGTAAAGCAGTAATTCAGGA
The DNA here is from genome assembly GCA_026413425.1 of Tringa solitaria. Taxonomy (NCBI): domain Eukaryota; kingdom Metazoa; phylum Chordata; class Aves; order Charadriiformes; family Scolopacidae; genus Tringa; species Tringa solitaria. Next base: position 2,194,789 of record JAOXJM010000033.1, on the reverse strand, counting down.
TGTAGTTAAATGGAAGTAAAGGACTCTCATCTTCAGATGGTGTAACTTAGTACTCTGCCTGCTCAGGGGAGATCTCACCTTCTCAGGAGGTTAGACTTTAGAGGTTACAACTGTCTTGGTACCACCACAAAAAAAGTGGAGTTAAATCTGTCCTGCATCCCGACTCTACATGTAAATGAAATCCTTTCCTGCACCTTGTACAGAAAGAGTTTTAATCCCCTTAGTAAACAGGTCTACCTATTTACTGTGTCAAAGTAAAAACACAGAGAAATGACATTTTCATTCTATTCTACCCCAAAACTAACAGGACTAGCTATAGACTTACTTGTTCTTGACTATTACTGAACATCTCTTGAGTTTTTTCAGAGACACCAAGTCACACCGGCTTTTGGGAACACTGTGGGATTTGTTTGGGGAATCAGAGCATCACCCCTCTTCACAGGCTGTTCAGGACCAAAAGTCCACAAGGAACAATCTTTCAGACCTGGCCAAAAAGGATTGGGATCAACTCTCTCTGTGGTACAGAAGCGCTCAGATCCGTTAGTCAGCTGTGCCCAAAATGAAGACAAGGTACTGCAGAGCTCATGCAAGCAGAAGAATCATTAACACATCTGTCCCTTTAATAACCATGACTACCACAAACAGGTAAAACAATAATATTATCTTTACAGGTTCTGGGGTATCCCCATGCTGAATCATACCGATCAAAAGTCATTCTGTATAAATTGCAACATTTAACTTTCTTTACATAGTACAAAACAAAGCACAAGCTAGCTCTAAAGTACAAGGGTAAATGAAAAAAAAAATAATTGCAGCTCCTACAAAGAAAGGCAGCCCTAAGAAGGAAGCAAAAGTCACACTCTCATAAAATAAGGACTGTTTTCCATCTTAGGATTAGAGAATTAAAATGATTCCATGGGAAAAGACTACAAGCCCTCCATGCTGAAAAAATAGCTATGTTCACAGAGAGAGATTCAATAAGCAAAAGATATTTTCCGAGAATTACTCTTTTTACACTCACCCTTCAAAACAGTGATATTTTCCAGATATGAAAGGGCTGTCCTAGGGAGGGGTCTGAATGTCAGGCAAGACACGTCCCACCTGGGATGTGGCCACAGCGTGCAGACCTGAGACCTGAAGGCAAGACTAACTGGGAACTTTTTCCAACAGCACGTAGGAGCTGGAGCCAGACTCGATCTGCCAGTGCAGTGGTTTGCGTGAGCACTTCCTAATATGTTAAAGGCAAAACAAACTAGGTCAGTTCAGACCAACAATTTAAATGGTTTAAAGCTAAAGATTAAGGGAGTGCTTACATGAACTGTTCCAGTGGCAGATGGATGAGATCTCTGGCACTGATGAGCAAGTGAGGGCATTAATCTCTTCCGCCAGCACAGCTGGATCTCTCTTCCTGGCTTGCATACACATTGCATTTTAGGGAACATGTCCTGAAATTTTTACCTTAGCAGCTCTCATTTGAAAATATGTATCTCAGCTGTTTTTTGAAAAACTGGCCTTAGTGGCTGGTACTGAGCAAGTGACAACCTGAGCATCCATTCAGAGGGGGCAGAAGAAAGCCTCAAATTCAGATTTGTCACAGGCACGATGGACATTCAACATGAAGAATCAACTTGAGTCTGCATCTGAGCTGTCTCTGTGCTCTCTAACCTGATTATTTTGCAGTGTTTCCTGGTATGGCAGCTTTTAATTGCAGTGAGTTGAGGGGTGGAGATGCATTTTACAGGCCTAAATCACCTTCCTGGGTGTAGCAACACCTAATCCCCAGAATATGAGCTGCTCTTATGAGCTGCTTCTCCATCCCACTCACCCACCTCTTCCTGGACAAATTCCTGAATCCTTTACTCAACACAGCATCCATTTACTTCCTCAGAACTTCAGCAGGAGATTTGCTCAAGTGAGAAATTAGTATAGATCGAGTAAGGAGATAAGGATTTGGCCAGCTGCTTTAAAAACACAGTCTCTGGAGCACCTGCAGCATCATTCTGCACAGATTTCAAAGACTGTAGCTCTCAGGGACTGTAGTATAGAAAAGCAAAGAGAAAAATATGGTTACTACAGAACCCAGCTACGCCTGTTAGTTGCCCATCCATCCCTGAAGCAAGGAATGCTATCATTGATTCATCATACCTCCTCTGCACCACGTTAACTGGACAGGTCCAGTGGAAAACCAATGTACTGGTCCAGGGAGGGCACAAAAATAGCCTAGCAACAGCAGAAAGCCTTGAGCTTTTCAGGTACATACAGAGTCCACACAGTGTGGTATAAACACAGAGCAAACAAAAGCCTTCTGGATACAGCAGAGTTGCAATCTGGCTGATCGCCTCCTTGCATTTTTATTAATAAAGAGTACAATGAGTTTGCTATGGCTACTGTCCTGCTGCAACAGTGTTACCACAGCTTCTTTTCAGCCATAAACGCAGCTATAAATCAATGCAGGCAGCAAAACCCATGGAAGTGAAGCCATTCAGGTTACAGCAGTGTGCCCAAGCGAAGGCTCTGCCCTCTGAGCATTTTGTGATTCTTTGACTTTTGATGGCCAGTGTGAGATACAGAAATGCTGGCTGCTGAGCTAAAAAAAAATAATATCTGTTTGTCACTCAGATTCTTTTTAAGCATGTGTCAGTCCAGCAGAGATGAGAGCTATCTGACCAGAGTTTGGAAAAGGATGAGGACTGCAGCCACGACAAGACACATCAGATGAGAGAGGAAGCCTTGGCCCCTCTCGCCTGGTGCTATGCCTCAGTGCATCCCCGCTGTGCTCACACAAACCACCTCAAAGGAGAAACTGGCCTTCCTGACTCTGCTCCCTCCCAGCAGTCATGGAGGTCCCCAGCACCTGCGGCTGCTCCAACAAAGGCAAGGGCTGGCCACCTACCCCTGCGCTGTGAAGCCAGGTAAAGTGCTGGGCGGTGGGGGGCTGGCCACCCCGAGTTGGCTCCTAGTGGTGTGGGAAAGGCAGCCCCGCCGCCCCACCGCACATCCCTGCCGCCGGTGGTGAGGGGCACGCTCGGGGGACACGCACAAAGCAGCTAATTTTAAAAAAGAAGTGGGAGGGAGGTGAAGAATAGGGAGGACTGTAAGCGACAATGAAGCAATTATTCCAGTTTCAGCGGGCTGGGGAAACATTGTAAGGGTGGAAAAGACAAGTGGGCTTGAGTCTCATGATTAGCACCAAACAGAGATGGATGAGAAAGTAATACCAGAGCCACAAAAACCTTTGCAGTTGCCAGCAGCCGAGTCTCAGGCCCTGGTGGGACGCCGGCTGCCTTCGCAAGGCACAGCTAAGTAAAGAGTTAACTTGTCTCTGTCTACATAATGAAGTCTTATACAGCCTACAGTAGAAACAGGATTAGTAACATTATCACTGATATGTGAACAACTGCTAAGAGCAAAGAAGTCATGAACATTTTTCTTTCGGTCACAGGACTGGGGAATGTAGAAATTTCAGGCCGTTCAAGACTAAGCTCTATTGTTATGCAGCATAAATAGAACCTCTGCCTCCCTCCTGCTGAAAAGTCACTACAAGCACCTATGTACGGGAGCTCTTCTATGCTCCCTGCCAACAGGAAGACCCTTCCCCATCACCTTGTCTACCATATTTCGGATGGATGATCCTGAGTGCAGACCCAAATCATTCCTTGGGCTCAAAGCAAGATCTGAAGCTGGGACTTTGGATGTTGTACTCTGTGCACTGCAGAGCAGGGCTGGATTAGCACCCGTAGAGGCTGGGGAAAGCTCACACACTCAGCTGGATGAGCTCAGGGTCTTCCCTGGTGGTGCTGCCCTCGAGTATCAATGGGACAAAGCACCTCCAGCAACAGCTAAGAGAAATTACACTACAGATCAGCATGTGGCATTGATTTCCAGGGAAATGTCTCAAATCCTGCTGGGCTCCACGAACATGAAGGTGCTACTCTGTAGATAAAGAACCTTTCACTGCTCTTGGGAAACCCAGAAAAAAACAGCGTAAATGCCTATCAGCTTTTAATGGGACTTTCCTCACAAGTCACTTAAGACACATCTTAAAAATCCTGCCCAAACCACACTGTTTGAAACAGTATGAACTGCTTTTTCTCACAGCAGCTCCAAGCACATTAAGAAAGCACAGAGGAGATGGCCACCCACTGCAGTGCTAACTGGCAGTCTGACTTGAGGTCTCCCACAGCTAAGCAGAAGGCCGTTTACAAGTTAACGAAAGACAGCTCACATAAAAAATATTATTCCCCAGTGTGAACACCAGCACCCTCCCAAAGGACGCTGCATCTTTGCTAGAGACATGCATCTGTAGTCATGGTCTGGAAGTCTCTGCTCTGCATGTCAATAGGAAAAAGAGGGGCAATACGTATCACCAGTCTCAGCCTCTCCTCATACTTAGGACATGCTGTGACTATCCTCATTAAAAAACCCCAACAACTTCCCTCCAAAATTAAGTAGTGGTGGACTCAGTCCCAAACACAAATTGTCATTTGAGTTAAAAGTGCCAAACTCTTTCACAGAGCGAACAGCAAACCTAAATCTTATTAAGGAACCATCAGTGTCAATATTTATTCCTTACAAATCAGGTGCAAGTAGCCTAATAAATGGTGTCAGATTGAGCCTGGCAAGATGGAAGAGGAAGGGGATAGCGTTGGGGAAAGGACATGACATTAATCAGCATCACCCCTGCAAAACCCTTGACAGAAACAAGGTAGTAAACTCATTAGCCACTTAGAAACTAAGCTTCTTTTTTGCTTTGCACAGTGATAGCCCACAGTTTCCAGCCTGAAGGCTCAGCATCCTTCACAACAAAGCCACTAGGCCCAATAAAATCTTTTCCTATCAATCCACCTCTCAACACACACCTCCCTCTGGTCTGGAGAGGCTTTGCTGGCTTAACTGGTCTCTTCCCCAACGCAGAGCAGCACCATCCTGAGGTCTGGACTGCACTGCATTAAGCACTCAAATTAACACAGAGTAAGACAGCTCCCAGGCAAAAGATGTGTCTGCACAGGAAGACAAACAAATAGCACGATGATTTCACAAGGCAAACTCCTCGGCTGCAAGAGCCACTTCAAATACTGCAGACTCTCCTTCTCCCCATGGATCATTCCTGCCCCTGGGTGGTGGTGTACACCGTCTCATTGGGTGTGCTAACAGCACCACGCGTGCAGCCGTGGTGCAGCCACAAATAATCAGGGAAGGGAACCAGCCCAGCTTAACTTCTGCCAGATGACTCTGCTGAAGATGCCTGTGCCAGAGCCCGGAAAGAGACCCGGCTTTCCTCTGCATCATTGTCACAAAAAGGAGTTCATGTTGGGTGAAACATAATGACTGTGCCAGGTCTTTTGACTGATGTAGCTCAGTGAAGATATTTGAATTTATATTTGCCCCTCACTTGAGACACAGGAGAGATTTTGGTTTTGTTTATATGCTGTTCCTAGGCCTTCTTTTACCCCTGCATTTTCTTGTTTCTCTTTAAAATGCTTGCTACCCTATTCCTCATCCTCTGGACCTGGGATCTAACAATCCTTCTGGGACAGCCAGGACCAATATGTACGCTTAACAGACAAAATGTTGGGAAATCCACCTAAAAAGAAGTTATGAGCTATGTAACAATATGGTTTTCTTCTCCCTGCTTAGATGGGAAAACATACTATTAAGACAAGCACACTCCAGGCTTGATGTTTCCATCAGGGCTGTAGCTTAGTTTTTAGAGCTATGCCTTACACTACAAATTTGCTCCCATCTATCCAAGGAAACTTAAGCTGCCCTAGCACGATTAGGACACAGCCATCTTGCACAGGGGGCCCTGTCCCCACTTTAACTGTGCACCAGCCCTCAGTTATCATCACGTACTTTACTTAAATTAGTCTGAAATGGAGTCTGTCTCCAGCCTGGAGCCTGCTTGTAACTGCAGAGGAATCTGTGCCCTCCGTAACACACGAGACGGGATCAGGTCACTGCTGGAGAGCACTTGGCCTGGCTATTTTTATTGTCTGGCTGAATACTTTTCTTCAATGCCGTTTTAAGTGCTGAAACAATAGTAAAGATGAGATTTAAAAAAAAAAAAAGATACACTGATAATCCATAGGAACTGTGTTCTTTCAGCTTTTGGATGTTTCTCAAATCTTTGCCCTTGTTGCCAGGATGCTGAAGTCACAACATGATGAAATCTAATCAGGGTGAAGTGGGCTGGTTTCATTTCCATCAGATTCCTCTTTGAAAGGCACAAATTTACCCTTCTGATCCTTCTCCCTTCCACTAGCACTGAGCCGATGCAGCAATTCAGCTCTACTACATCAAAAAAAGCCACCCAACCTTCTTCCCTCAAGAACAACTGATGATTGAAATTCTTCATGTTTATTTAAACCCAAAGGACAGTGACACTAATTCAAGCACTGGTACAACCAGAATGTACAGGATTAGAGAAGTGGCTCTCATCTGAATACAGGCAAGCGTGCATCACATCACAAAACTTCACTCACATTAAACTTGATAACAACTCCCCCAAATTATTGATTTCAAAAATACATAATCTTTTCTTATGTGTCTCTTCTTTCCACTTGGGTATCACAAAGGTTTAGATATTTATATCCTCTTGCAACTTTGGGTTCTTTGGAGTGAATCACCTATTTTGAACACAGCACTTGCTAAGAAAAGGGAAATGTTTGCAAAGACAAGAATGCAAATCGATAGCTCACATCCTTCTCGGTCTCCTCTGTGTGACAGATGACCCTCGGGGAATATCCCTGTTGCATCCACAAGAGAGAGGCAGCCACCTTGACAGGAGAAGGGTGACCCACCCTCTGCTTGATTGCCACTGTCAAAGCGAGGGACAGTGCCATCCCAGAGACTGTCAGACAGGGTGGCTGAGACAGCGAGAGGCTGTGAAATCCTGCTTTTGGAGCGGAGTCAGGGCTTGTCTAAAACTGGTACAAGAATGAGGGAAACACTGCCATTGTCTCCCCTCTGGTTTACAGGAGTTTAGCCGAGCTCTAGGTATTGTTCATTCAAGGCAATACGCTTTATCCCCACTGTGCAGCTTGCTTGTATGCCCGGTGACATAAAGGTAGTCTTTGTGTGGCAAGACTCAAGACTCCCAACTGCACTCTTACAGGAATCCAGAGCACAAATAAGCTTCCACTTGGGGACATTCATGAATAAGCATTTGTAACAGGCAATTAGTACTTAATTTCAAATGTCTGACCTGTCACAGATTTGGGGCTAGGTCTACAGCTAGCAAAAATTGGCATCATTCCATTCCTACATCGATAACAGGTTTTCCTTGCCGGCAACTCAAGCATCTGAAACACTGATATTATACACAGTGTGGCTACAGCGGGCCTGATCCTGCTGACCGTAAGCCATTCTCTACTCTCACATCCATTAACGTAAGCCAGCTTGCCACTGTGAGCACCAAGAACTCATCACCTAAATGATTCTATGATTCTATCATCACGTTAGTTCTGGTGAAACCCATGCTAAGAGTCAAGCCAGCCTACTCCAGGTTTAAAATTGAGTGTGTGTTGAATCGGGGCCCTCAAAACCTTCAGCTGTCACCCCTTCTCCTACACCCATAACGCCACTCCAGAAGCAGAGGTACTGCAGTCTTCCCCAGGATGTCCAAAGGCCAGACACTGAGCCATTGTTACCAAACACCCAGTGCCGGCCATGATAACTCTTTGTCTAAACAAATGTTAGCCAAGCTAGAAATTCTGGTGGGAATTACACAGGGCTAGGGAAGAGTAGCATTATAAAACACCCCATTTGATGTCATATCCTGCTTATTTATTTACTTATACTGCCAATGAGCTGAGGAAGCCCAGGAATGGACCAGGCTCCACTGTGCCAGATGCTCTGCAAACACTGCACTGAAAGATGATTGCTCACCCAGAGGGCTTACCATTAAAGTAGGGTCCTCCCTAACTAAACAAACACAGGAAGGATGTCTTCCCCAGCGCTGCAGTTCCCTCAGCACCCTTCTCAAGTCCATCTGCTCACTGACGCTGATTGCATCCTACTGCGAGGACACAGCTTTTCTCCCGTTGCTGCCAAGAGCGAGGCCGCTATGCAGAGGGAGAAGGGCTCTAGATCACAACGCTTTTCTTCTTATAAAAACTCCAGGGTCTGTTTGTTTGCCATCTACTGAACACAGGGACATCTGACAAGGCTTTTGGCTGCTGCAGAATCACAGCTTGCCCATCTCCCAGAGGAAGGACTCCCACCTGCCACGGTAGCAGCCCTCTCTGCAGAGCGATGCCAAGGAGGCTGGAGCTGACTGTGTATATAGTCATTGGCTTCTTAGCAATCTTTATGGAAGAAAAGCCTCCGTAATTATTAAGTGGCAGCCAGAACTTTCCCATAAAAACTACAGTAATCCCTATTTTGGTCAAACTGAACTTCCCTCTGTGATTTAAGAACCACAGGTGCCAAGCACCACTCCATATGGGCCAACAAGTTCTCAATCCTCTAAATCCCCATATTATGGACCTGCAGGAGCAGCCCTCTCTCTCACCAGTGTGGGTTGGTCTGGTCTTCACCTCTCTTAGTCGAAGGAGTTTTAGGGCATTGCTGCTGCTGGAGTCAAGGAGTCTTGACAAGCACCTAGCAGGACCCAAGTCAGGCCCCCACTGCTGAGAAAATACACTGGGCTGCTGAGATTCACCCCACTGCTCGCTGGGCAAAAGAGGGCAAAACACGACTGAGATTTGGGACAAAAAATGCACATGCTTCAACAGGTGCTGCTGGTGTCACCTATTGGGGAGGAAGCACTGAAGGGATAGGAAATGTAAGGCTGGGTATAGTCAGAAGAACACGCAAAGATCAGTCTTAAAAAGGCATTATAGTGGGGAATGAGAAAAACACATCTCTGGACCTTCTGGGCAGAAGGTGCAGAGGAGAAAACTGGAGTGAAGGCAAATGGGAAAATGAGTCTGTGAGTCACGTTCCTCCCAAATTTACAAAAAAAGATGCTGGCTGATAATGCTACACTTGAATATAATTCTGTTCTTAGCCATTTTACGGAGACTGTGGGTCATTCCAAGCAGGTGATGGAATACTTCTCTCTGCTTCTGTCCCAGTATCTCACTGCAAGGTGCATACCAGCAGAACTACCTCCAAGAACACTACACTACTTACCAAAACATGCAACAGCTGCCGGCACACGCAAACAAGGAGCCTCCTGCTGTTCGGATGCCCAGCAATTTCCTCTAGAGAAAGTGCTGTAAAGGGACCCTTCAAACACCTCAGCCCTCGCCCAGCTACAGCATGGACAGAAGGATAGTTGAATGACGTGGTGTCCGTGCAATCAGAGCCAAAAAAAATGGGTTTATTTAAAATGTGATTTACACACCTGGAAAATCCCTCTGAGAAATGAGGTTCCACGTGTGGACAGAGGGAAGCACAGCACGGTGGGGTCTGATCGTACACCCCTTCCCTCCCTGCTCCAAAAACCCCGAAGAAGAAGATGGCACCTGGAACGGGAGGGGGCGGCCGACCCCAACCGCCCTCCCCCGTGAGGCTCCGCCGGTGCCAGCCGGGCTCCGGGGCCGCTGCCCTTTGTTCGCCCGCCCTGCCCTGCCCTGCCCTGCTCGCCCCCTTGTAGCGAGACACCGGCCCCCCCTGCACCCCGAGCACCCCC
>JAOXJM010000033.1:2118452-2184910 GCA_026413425.1 Tringa solitaria | reverse complement strand
GCCGCCCCCGGCAGGTGCCGCGGCGGGCAGCCCGCCCCCAGCACCGCCCCGCCGGCCCGGGGGACCTCGCAGAGCTGGGCTCGCTCTGAAGCATCGCCATCCTTTCCCCGAGCTGTCCCGGGAAAAGCACGGTCCCACCATCCCATAAATCAGAGGCTGTTGGGATGCGCTGTGTCTCTGATCCTGCACCCTGATCCCGCACCGCCGCAACCCTGCGGTCCTCGAGAGCAAGTCCCACCAGCCACGCTAATGCAAGGGTGGCTTCAACCCCTTCGGCTGTCACCTACTGGGTTTGTGTCCTACAGGACACTTAATCAGCAAAAGAACTGCTGTGTCTCATGAGGGAAGATGACAAGATAAATAAGTCCTTCTCATTTTTCGTGTTTGCCGTGAATAACTACAAAAACCCCTTTCAAGCTGTGGAATGATTTGTGTTATGCACAGGGGAAGGAGTTAAAGTTTAAAGCAGGAATTTGTATGTCTAATGCCCTGTTACGGTTGGTGTAAAATGAGCACAGCGCTATTGCTGGGCAGAGTGGGTTTATCTCTAAGAATTAGAGTGGCCATACTTTGTGCTGTGCAAGTCTTCCTGCCTAAAGACTGCAGGATTTCACTTTCCCATTCCCAGTGATGACAGATTTTGCAGGTGAAATGAAATCATTTTCTGATATCCCTCCCTGCCACTTCCCATCCACCTTCCTGCCCCGTCCATGCCTAACACCTTCCTCTCCCTTTTTGCCCTCTATCCTCCTTTAGGACTCCTGTTTTTTGGTCCAGTAACTATTTTTTTCCAAGAGGTTTCTCCACGCTCACCCTCATTCTTTGGTTTTGCACATGAATGTGAATATGGCACCTGCTCCTGACACTACAGCCTTTAACACCGGCGAGCCACGCAGGAGGAAGATGGCAAGTCCGTGGGAGAACACGATGCCCACTCACTGAAGGAAAGAAAATACATTTAGGCCCCAAAGAGGGGACTGCAGGAGATGCTGGAAAAGCTGCTCTTCACAACATGAGTACCTAGCCCATAATGGATCTTTTATCCAGGAATGTCATCCAAAAGTATCCCCATTTTATAGAGGGAGAAATTAATATTTTATAGAGGAAGGAAAAGGGATGTGCCCTTAATTTGAGTGGGAAAGGATCCCACTCCCCAACGTGCTCTTGACAACAAAAAGGCACTGGCTTCCCTGAAGCTGTTCATTCACCTTCTGTTAAGCTATCATAAAAGGTTACACGGATAGTTTTATTTCAGTTCATAAGTAACTTATTCTGTCTTAGCTTAAAATGGTTCCTGTCGGTCTTATTTGAACTAAAATATTCTACTTCCCAAAAATAATAAAAGTGGCTTAACGGCCTTTTGCACGGGTGCATCTCTGTCAGGTTAAATTACGCTCAGCCAGTGCTATGTTTCATGCTGATATCTCTTTCTCTATCTGCTAACTCATAACCACCAGCCTAAAATGCTTAATGTTTAACAGGGTGCATAAATAATAGAGCCTGTGATAAACCAGAGTGATGTGGCAGAAAGACTTAAGGTGACGTTATAAAGGCAGTAAGCATTACCTATGAGTCTTAATTATGAAACCGATCATGAAGTGGCACCTCTCCCAGCAGACTAAGCACCATTTCCCATGTTTTCTCTCCTTGTGCTGGAAAAATCTGGTGTGTTATCACACACCTGGATACAGCTCTAGTTTGTAATGACTTCGAGCATGCTACACAGTTAGCATGACCATCCTGGTCAGATTTCCATCAGGGGACAAAAACATATTCCTTCTGTGCACATGCCTAAGGGGATGTACCATCAAAGTGGGTAAATAATTTCTAAATTGCAATGTTACGACATGAAAGGTCAGGTTTTGGGAAGAGGATTAAACAGCCTGGTAGTAACAGTGAGGAAAGATTACTCAGGTGATGCCTCCTCTCCGGTTTGCTTTCCAGGCAAGGGTCCCTTTCCTATCTGAACCAAACACACCCATGGCCCAGCTGATCCAGAAGCAAGCGTGGCTACTTGCTGCCAGCAGAGCTCCCGCCTGCAAACGTCATTCAGTTACCAGCATGGCTTTTGCTGTCACCTCTCCCGAGCACGACTGGAAAGCTATGTGGAGTGCTGTATTTTCCCACACTAGCATATGCAGTGTATGTCAACTCTTTCAGATTATTCCATTAGAAGCCAGATGGACCTGCAGTAATTTTCTCCATTTAATGACTCCAGATGGTTCTATTGAGATTTTAAAGACTTTAAGTGTACTTTGCATCTTGGCCAGCAACTCTGAGAGATACCAAGTGGTAAACAGTTTCCCAGAAGTTACCAGGCAATGAAACAAAGTCCTTTTTGGGGACGTAATCATAAAAGCTCATGAACATTTGTCCTTCTGTGATAAAAACAACAACAAAAAAATTACCACCCATAGCATAAACCTGAGGCTCCCCATAACCTTGGTGTATTTATTTAAGCATTATGTACTTATGATAGCACAGGTACTCACCCTGGAGCAGATGACAGGCAGCTAGTTCAAGCGGGAATTAACTATGAGGGATCATAACAAGCATACACTGCTGACAAAAGGAAACCTTCAACACAACTTCCAGCCACACCGCCCTAGAGTGATGACCACAGCTTCCCTTCTAGACTACACAGGCGTGGGTCAGGCAAACATCCAGGCTGGGAAGCTGAAGTGCTGCAGGAAGCTCTGAGTGATGGACAGCCACATCTAGGAGGTGCTCAGTCCCAACAGCTCACCTTGTGTCTCTCCTGCATCAGCAACACTACTTCTATTTTGGGTTAGACGGCACTATCTTTCTAAAATATACGGAACATTCTCCTGCGGGATCCAGCCAGGCTGTAGGGGAATGTGCTGACACCCTGCATTGTGCCCTGCTGAGTGGTGGTGGCAGTGTCCTTAGCTAGGATGCCTCACTGGCCTTACACAGATAAACCCATTCTGCTCACATCTAAAGCCATGCTCATATCTTGCCGGGAGATACCTGGTCCTTCTGCCACGTGCCAGCTTGGAAAATTGCACTTTGGCCTTGTGTAATCCTCTCCTGATCCTGCTTCAACAGAAAAGTGATTTTTCGCTGTTTGGTTGGAGCAGCCCCGGATGGTGTGCTGTCCTGTGTGTGTGCAAGCAGCTGCTGCGTGACAGGGCAGGCCAGCATGCAGAGCAGAGCCACCTCTCCGGCACAGCTCAGCTCCCACTCAACTGCCTCCATAACTTCTTCCAGCAGGGACCAGGCTAAATGCCGAGCCCTTCAGTGCTTCTTGTGGAAAGAAAAGCCCTTCCATGCAAACAAATGAGAGAATATATGGAACAAAGCACGGTATCTCAAAGGTATAACAAAGTGTGATTTCTCCACCTGGTGACTCTTGTGACACCAGTATCAAATGATACATCCTGCAAGGAGGGGGAGGACTCAGAGGGTTATTTTTAACATTCTTTGTGGGATTTTGGTTTCTTGCTTGGTGTTTGCTTCTGACAGCTATTTAAGCACAAGAGCAGAGGTTATACCATCTCCCTCAACAGAGTACAACCATCAGTACAGTGAATTTTCTTCAGTCCTGCTGGCGTTATCACTACTTTTGAAAACACATGTCCTTTGACTTAAAAGAATAAACTAGAGCTGGACTCTCCAGTGCCCAGATGGCTTCCTGATGTGTTTCTCCCAACTGTAGCAAGTTGCATTAAAAGCTGAGTGAAATATGGCAGAGGTGGATATGAATGTGTGTTCAACTGGTGTGGCAAAGACCTTGCCCATCACACTGCCCCTTCCCACCTGGCAATAGTGGGAGTCAGGTTGGAAGCAGGCAGGCAATTTCATTTTAGCTTCCACGTCACAGCGAACAGGTAGCGTTTACACTGCTGTCATCAGCCCTGGAGCCTGCCAGCTGGATCTGGAGCAGGGGGAGACAGCCTAAGAAAAACTTGTGTACACACCACCCTGACATGCATCTGCTATGTTTGCCTTTGGGAGTAGATGAAGACGCCCTAGGGCTATGTTTGCACCACTCTTGCAAATAATTGTTGAGAACCATTTGCAGAAACCATCACAACTAGAGCTCTGGAGGGTAAGGGGAGATCCGCGATCATGATGATTTGAGGGTCAGGTTGAAGCAGCCCACTTTGCATGACATAAATTTGTTCACTCTCAGTGGCCACTTTGAAACAAAATCTAGCATTCTGGTCAGTAGATCACACAACGTGAGCTGCACACCTCGTCAAATGCAGACCAGGGGCATTTCTAAGGGTCAGGAAGGCTTTCAAGTTATTGCCTGCTTCAGTTCATGTCACCGATGGACTTGCTAATGGAGGTGGAAGAATAAACACAGCATGTTTCCTCGAGCTGAGGCCATTGGGTGTTAGCAGGATCAATGCACCTACATGGTAAGTGGGTCTCACTGCCCTAGACCTGCAAAGCACTCAAGCCCATTTTTCAATTTGATGCCATGAATCACTCCACATACCTCCCCTTCCCCATGTATGTCACCAGAGATGACAGGAATGACTGTGTTGTGGGGAAACAAAGGACTCAGATATTCATCTGGGAGTTTTTTCTCTTCTGCTTTCCTCTAGTTGCCACAAAACCCCCACCTCCAAAACCCCAAATGAACAGCAAAAAATCCAAAGGGAAATAAATATTAAGAGAATTGTCAGGCGACCAACAGCATATTAAAAAAAGATAAAAGCTACCTGGCAGAAAGAGAAAGCCCAGGTACCACAGAGAATGTGAACACCGAGTGCATTTTTAGGAGGCTGTTTTCACCCTGATGCACCTGGGCATCATAGCAATGCTCAAGAGTGCTGGAGCCAGCGGGGGCCAGTGCTCCTGTTCTCCACCTCCCTGGCTCCAGGCTCTCTGGCGCCTGGATGCCTGGTACAGCCTTGCTCAATGAACAGCGTGCTCCCAGGGCACTCAATAACCGAGAAAACTTCCTTCTTCCTGCTTAAAGCTGTGATGTCTCCTGAGAGACAGGGGAGAGCCACATGCCCACGTGTCCTGGTGATGGCACTGAAAGAGCAGCATGGCATTGGAACAGCACAGACCCCCAGATCCTGGCACTCCCCCTCATCCCACGCTCCCCTGCCTCCCTGTCCTCTTCTTCCTCACAACACAAGCTGCTGGACACAGAGCTAGGCTGCAGTTAGTTCACAGAAATGGAAAAAAGATCTTATTTGAAGGATGAAAGGGCAGTGTCAAACGCGCCAAAAGGAAACTGTCTTGTGCCTGTAATTTATGTCACGGGCTTGCTGGCCAATGCAGATGCCAGGCTACAGTAAATTTGGACTGGTTTGTGCATTTGCTCAGCCAGCTGATGTGAAATGCGAGACCTGTGTCACATTTGCTGGTGGAGGAAGGGAACATGTGGGATGGACAAAGGAAATTAGATTTTGAAATAAGGCATGGGCTGCACTGCAGAAGGATGATTTCCTTTGAGGAGCTGTTTCCAACACTGACCTACCCACAGACCATGAAGAGCGAGAGGCAGGAGCGGTTGGGGCCAGGGCTATCAATCAGAAGAGGGCAAAACTCCAGGGGAGGTTCAGGTTTTGCAAAACGTGCCCAGTCGCCTTTCGATTTTGCAAACCTGAACCACAAGTTGTTCAGAGCCAGGACCATTTGAATCCAAGCCCATAAAGCTCAGGAAAATTTAGAGAAACTCCCCGTTTTGGCTCATCTCCAAACTAACTCCTGAAAGGTGAGGAGGTGTTCAGATAAATATCAGAAACCACTCTCTAATGGGTCAAGGCCATTTTTTCCAGTGAACAAAAGCAATTTTTCTTAGATCTCTCTTACACTCCATATCTCAGACTGAATTTAAGATAGCTGTGAAAAAAATTAAGAAGCGAGAAAGACCAAAACCTGCAGCGATAAACAAAATCCATTATTAAATTTTCTCATGGAGACTTCTCCCAAACAAAACCAGTGAAGAATCCATTTAAGATTGAAATGAAATTGATTGCAAGAGGTTTGTAAGGAAGTTCACTGTTATGAAAAGGGGAATTCGGAAAGAAATAACATATTGACATGTGCTGACTCAGGAAAGTTAATTCTTAATGTTTTTATCCAACTAGCCTGTCCTCTGCACTGAAACTTCCTAGATTTTATGTCCTTAAGCTTTTCTCCAGTTCTTGGTATTGCAGTCACTGTGAGCACCGCTCTGTGAGTGGCGATATCCCTATGATATAAATGATGATAATGATGATAGCATAAAGAAGAAATAGAATAAGGTTCCTAAACATATGAAGGAGAGGAAAAGGGCAGAAAATAGATGTGCTTCTACATGTCCTCTAGCATCCTGAAGAGGTGAAAGGAAGGTAGATAGAATGGCAGTTTTCTCTTGCTGTGAAAAACCTCCTTCTTCTTTCTGAGATACTGACAAGCAGATTTAGGGAAAAGAAGAGGAAAAAAGGACATTTGTACAGCAAAGAAAAAAGGTGGAGTCTTTGAAGACCTAATTAACAGACTCTGTCCCAAGTCACTTCAGTTCAGCTGCATCACAAAAGTCTGACAGAGATCCATGGGACCACAGCAACCTGCCTAAGAGAGTGAGACACTGTAAACAAAACCAGACACTCTGAAAACCCACCCCCCTCCAAATTCAGGGGGCTGAGAAGGGAAGGAAGCCACAGCTGAAGGCCTGTTTTCCTGCTCACTAATAAATTTAGTTTACAGAACCTTTTGTGGGTCCCTTTTAAGGTTGTTTGTTGATTAAAGCGGCAAACAACAAACTTAGCCTTAATTTATGCTTCTTTTAACATTTCAAGCTTAGGGGGGATGCTTTTTATAGGAGTTAATGAGGCAGAATAGGTTCTTTATGGGGAAGATATTTTCTCACCAAATTAAAACCTGTATTGAAAATAAAATAATGAGATGAAGGTGGCTTTTCTTTCAGAAGTAAATAAATCTTGGAGTAGGAAACTTCTCACGCACTTGGAACTGTTCTTATCGGAGAGATCTGAGAACAGCAGGTTCACAAGATGTTCTCTCTCTTTCTCTCTTTTTTTTTTTAAATTTTGCCTTCCTCCTTTCACCAAGACAGTAATAAAGCAATATTTGCTGAAAACATGCAAACAGCTCCCGTGCATGAGAGCACAGAATCACTGGGAGCTCAGCAAAAGAGAAAATGTTTAGCTCCCCTTCACTACAACAGAGCCATGAAAGCCTGCGGCAGGGACTCATCCCTACCATAACCACGGGAGCATCCCAGGCAAAGCAGAGAAATTGGCCACATCATGCCACCTTAGGCACCTGCGCAAGTCTTAAAGTAGCTCCTAGCAGAATCTCATGTAATTGATAATTTTCTAAATTAAAGCTGCCTCAAATATACTGCATTTTTCCAGTTTGGTGTAGCAGCACAAGCAAAATCAAGTACCTGACTGGGCAGTACTGGAAGCTACTGTGTGACACCAGTAATCAGCGCAGGATGTTATTAATTAGGGACAAAACAGAAAGAACAAGGTCCCTATGTGATAGGAGAGCACCAACCCTGGTTCCTCTTAGCAATGGGAAAGAAAGCCGTCCTTTCATTGCAGACTACAAGCACACTTGAGAATGATAACCCTGTTTGTCTTCACCGGAAAGGCTGACTGAATGCAGGTCTCACAGGTGTAACAACTGGTTGGTGCAGTCTTTGCCACGTATGGTTCTGTATATGCAATTGCACTTTTGGGGTATTCTGTTTCTCATTGAAATGTCAATATTTTCTCAGGAAAGAAGACCACCTTTTGGATTATTCATTACCAAAATGATTTGGGGTTGGTTTTTTTTTTTTACTAAATCATCCCTACTTTATGGTTAAGAATGGGGCTAAGTCAGCTCTGAAGTGCAAATATGGTATTTTCCCTTCCAACTTTTAAAGTCTGTAGATGAGATATTCTTAAGCAGTCTATAGTTTCCCCTGGGATGCTGGGATCTTTGCAGCAGTGACAGGAATGCTGTCCTTATCCTCCTGCCGTTGGCAGGCTGAGCCAGGACAGATAAGTCCAGTGCACCTGCAGCCTGCGGAAAGCTGTGGCAACGCCGGTTGCCTCATGCAATCAAGCAATAACTCACCTCAAATTTCAAAGCAGTTGTAAGACCCAGCACCGCCACAGAAGGGTATGAATGGGACTGTTTTCATATCTCTTATGCTAACGTCTGTTAGCACAACAATGTTATCCGTTGTTATCCGCAAACGGCAGGATTTTATCCGGTGCTCGGTCTTGGTCCCTGATCATGGAAAATATATACAAAGTAGGGTCAAAGAAACTTGAGCCGACAGCCAGCCACTCCCTGTGAAACCACATACTGCAGGAATGAGAGAAGGAACTCAACAAGCATCAAAAAGTCAACACCCAGGGAAATTCCAGCCTTTGGTAATGGCTCGGGAAGATCAGCTCCTGCAAATCCAAATGCTGCATGTAGCTGACCTGCAAAGCAGCTGTGTGTGTGAGAGAGAGAAATCAGCCAGAGAATGAGTAGAGAGCTGAAAAAAGAAATAACACCCTCTCCTTTCGGTCCATGAAAGCATAGCAATAGTGCACTGGCATCAGCTACAGGCATACATCCACGGAGAGGCACGAAAACACTTCAGAGGGAGATGGGAAAGCAAGGAAAGCATCAGTGAATCTCCACAGAGAAGTCCCCAAAGTCAGTCAGGGAGAAGATAGGGTATCAAAAGGGAACAGGTTGTCTGGATTGAGACATGTAAGATGGCAGTATCTAAAATATCCAGCAGAAAGATTTGCAAGCTGTGAGACCATGCAAAGTGGCAATGCAAGAGACATGCAGGCGAAGGAAAGATACTCCAAGAGCTAAAATCACATAAGCTGGATGAAAGCATTTCCAGCACGTGGCAGTTTTGAGGGACAGGAGGCAAAGCTTCATGAGTTTCCCTCCTGCTCACTGCACATACATCCACAAAGTGCAGTCTGAAATTCCCCGATACAATGAGCATCACCTGGAAATGTTTTCTGGGCTCTTGCACTGGAAATTATCATCTAAGTAAAGGGAAGATCCCGTTCTCAGCTGCTGTCGGCATGATGCCTGATCCAAAGCTGCTGGAAAAAATGGAAGACCTTATGCTGAGTACCTCCAGCTCACCTCAGTTATGGTCGCCCTAAAGAAAGTTCCACGGCACTGACAATTTCCTTTCTAATTAAGAGCTATGAACTACACTCCAAATCAGATGGCATGAATCAGCAAAACTTCCTTTTTTTGTCTATGCCTGGTGATGCTGGAAGGGAAAAACCTTGGTGGGTAAAGTTCCAGTTGTCCCAGTCTCATGGGAGAGAGAGGCTGCACCTCACTGCAGATACAAACCGCAATAGCTGCGCTGTGCTACGGGGCGGTGAAAATGGGCCCACAGGCTTATGAGTTCAATCCTCCTTCTGCAATAGACTCCCTTTCAGAGGCAGGTTGTTTGACCTTGAAATGGGATTGTAACTATAGCTGGTCAAAAATTTACAACAGACGCTGGTTCTGTTCAATGAAATGTCTGCAGGAAACGTCTACTGATTTACTTAGAAGGTTAAAAATAAATTGAATTGTTTTCAGGTTTTTTGGAATGAAATCAAAATCCTCCAGATCTCCCTCTCTGATGAATAATTTGTTTTGGTTTGGGTTTGTTTTGGTTTTTTGTTTTGTTTTGTTTTTGTCACTGAATCCTCTATTTCAGACTTCGAGTCTTTCATTCACTGTTGGGTTTATTTACAACCCTCAGGCTGCCATTTTCTCCACCACATGTTCCAGTCTCTCCCGTTTCTCTCTTCTAAACCCTCTTGTCTTCAAGAAAGGATGCAGCTTTTAAAATGAAACAGATTTTTATTTGGGGAATCAAAATTTATCTTATTATCAAGCAGCGAATAAGCTGGATCAAAATTGCTTCAACTTTTTCCTACCTGGGTTGGTTCCGCAGTGCTGAAAATTATTCAAAGAATTCAGCATTTTACAATTCTAGCTATAAGCTACATCTTAAAAAATATGTGTTAAGCATCCTCGTAGGAATGAAGAGTCAGTCTCTCAAACTAGGATGCAAACAGCTTGTTACAGGAGGAGAGAGGCTTTTGTTCTGGACAGCAAGTAGCTGCTATTTAAATGAGAAACTGTCGCACTGGAAGCCTCCAGTACATCCCTCCACCTTAAGTAAATACATGTCGTGTGTACAGTTCTTTTGATTAGCTTAATAGGCCAATGGATGTCACTGTTGCTCTACATAAACCAAAATGGGAAAGCAAAAAAGATAATTAAAACAAAATAAGCTTAAGGAGAGAGTTCCCAAGGGCTTACATTTAATACTCTCTAACCTGATGTGTGTCAGTTAGACTGGACAGCTTCTTCAAGGGCTTTGTAAATGCACGTCTAACGTATCATATTATTAACTACAGAGATAAGGTCAAGCTAATAGCTATGTGTAAAAAAGGAAGGCTATTACCAAGGCTAACAAAGATGCAGAATGGAAATCAGAGACATCCGTGTACAGACAGACGGGGCTTGCATAGCAGGCAGGCTATCAACTTCTGCCCTTCTCCGCACTCCATCACTTTTGCAAACTGCAGCCAAAGTGGGAGGAAACAATGAGAAATTGCCCCAAGGGCTGAAAATCAGGGTAGCTTTTTATTTGGATTTTGCATCTTGAAAGCCTACAGTACACACTCCCTTGTAATATTTCTGTGGTTGGAAAAGCAAATTGCACAGCATCTCTGGGATTAAACAACAAAGACAAGGTCACATTTCCCAAAACATCCAGCAACTCAGCTGTTCACAATTATAACGGGTCCTGTGTAATTTGGGCTGTGTCTGAAAGCTGGGACTTGGTCATTTGAATCTGAAGCAGCTGTTCAGACACTTTGAAAAATTTCACTCACGACTGAATGATTCTTGCCTTTGAGGCTTATGTAAAGCCAGATTTTTCCAAGCAGTTGTAAGTCTCACGGTTCCTCCTGTTTTACCACTTCATTTGCAACCTCTCCAAAACCTCACCATTTGTTGGCAAAAGCATTTGTTGATTAGTATACTAGGAAGGATTCCCACTTGTGCAGCATGATGCTCACTGCTAGGAGAAACTAGGTCACCAAGAGGCTATTTTGGTGATTGCCAGAGATGCAGCTGCCGTATTTCTAGGTCAGTGGTCACTTCTATTTAATGGCTTTAGAAAGGTTTAAGGAACAAATGGTGTTTTTTCTTGCATTCTTATGTGCAAATCAGTAGCCTAACATTAAATGAGAAACAGCTTTCTGTTGATTCTTGCTGCATAGATGAGGGATAATTTACACTGACTTGCTGACAAAGCTCAGGGAAAACAGTAGGAAAGGCAGAGGCACCAGAGCACAGAAAATATGACCCATGCTTACGCATTTGCCCTTATAACATCTTCAAGGTGAGGAAAGATAAAAGTCTGCAAACAGTCCCATCAAACACAGTACCCGGCTTCCAACTGTTTTGTTGCAGCTGCTTGTTTGGGACAATCACAGAGTGAGCTGCCACAAGCAAAGCTGCCTCTTATAAACCCCCTGTGAGTCCACAGCCTGTGTCCTGATGATGAAAACTTCTGAAACATTAACCTATCTAATATTGCCATTTTCACAACTGCATCACAACCTCTGTAAGCTCAGTTTCATATTTATTATACACACCGTGTCATGTTCCATATGTAATATGCCCTCTTACTTTGCTCTGCCTAAGAGCTGTTCTCCTTTACAAGCATGTTTTTGCTGCTGCCATCTCTTCCACACTCTCCATCAAACTCTCTAAGAGGTGTGTGATCTAACTTAAGAGCAAGAAAGGAGCACTGACACTTATCACCTAATAATTTGCAATTAAATACAGCTTGCACAACTCTGATATAAGCTCATGATGACTAGGTCCCCACCCCTTCTGTAGCTTTTGGCAGGATCCCAGGACGCTGAGCACCAGGCCCATGGGGTCATCATGAAGTCACCCAAATATAGAGACAAAGGTTTTGAACAGTGCAAGAGAAAACAAAGAAAAAGGCTTCCAAAGATATCAGGAGTGTGAAGCTTCTGATCCAGATTCTTATTCTGTCAAAATGTTGGAGCTGAGATCTTAGTTGCCCCATGGACACTATCTCTGTGGCAAGGGCTCGTGTCAACTGGAATTTGTTTCCTGAAAGGAAGAATATTATTTAATCGATAGGGGAAGACAAGTGCCTGAGGCTTGTCCGAATATAGGTCTGGATGCCAAAATACACTTGGGATCCCCCAAAGTCCTGGTAAGAAGAGTGATTAAATTTCTTTCACACGATGTTTTACAAGTGACCACTATGCAGACCAATAAAACCAAAAAGGGAACCTCCACTGCAAATAATTTAGCAATGGGAGCACAGCGCAGCTACGAGCTACAGAAGTGAAAACCCCTAAGCTAGAAAAGGTAGATCCAGACCTGCAAATTATCATCACCAGGTTTGTAGGCCACGTACCTTTTTACAAAAGACAGACAGCCCAGTTGCCACTGCCCAACTGCACAGAACCTCAGAAACGTATCTGGTCTGCTCTACAACAATGAACTTGGTCTGAGGCATTTTCAAGATGCTGATGAAATTAATTCACTTGTTCTCCTATGAGATCCTTGAGGAAAGTCTTCCTGCTCTGTCTCAGAATAGGCTGAGCTCATTTAAGTCTCTCCCAAGAGCAGGAATCCTGTGGGTTTCCTATTTGTAATAAACAGGAACAAGCCTGTGGTAAAGTCTGTGTCATGCACTGCTGGTAGTTACTGTTTATGTCCACTCTGAGGACATGGAGCTATTTCACAGAACAATGACTCTACTCTACCCTGTCATTATTCTTCTGCGAGACATCTTACCAATTACTTCTTGAAATGAGAACAACACTCACCATATGTGTAAAGGCACACTTAAATTAACCTTTATTTTTTTAACTTTCAAAACTAAAATTTTAAGTCCCTACCTTCGGTTCTACAGTTTGATAAAGTTTTGCTTCCCTTGTATGAATCAAGTCACTATGTGCAAATCAACAGGTCTAAAAAACTTTCCCATGTGCTTATAAATGCAATATCACGTATAAATTGTGTGGTTACACATTATTGCTGAAACTACAGAGAATGGAATTTGTTCAGTTACTTCTCCAGACTGAGGGGTGGAGAATTTGGCAGGTGCCAAATGTCACTTGCAACATGTGCATATAAGGGTTTATTTCTGCTCCTAATTAGGTCAGCATTACTTGGTGAAGCCTGGCTTGAAGGCTTTCTTCCCACCAATGCTGTCCCAGGTGGTACAACAAGGCATGGGTGGAAATAATTGCCTTCTGTCATTCCCAGGCACCCTGTGGAAGAGCTGCCCCCGTGGTCTGAGCACTATGCAGGTATTCTGCATTACGTGTTTGCCACTGAGCAAGTATCCTTCCCAGGCTGTTACATCCACAGGTGGGAGGTGTGAGCTCAAAAATGCCAAAGGAAAATAATAAGGATGTGGCTAATAGCCTGAAAAAAAAAAAAAAAGGCCAAGGCTCAGTTCAGTGGAAGGAAACTGTTTCCTTTAGCATCAATCTTTAAGGAGCAATTAACAGGTCTTACCACTTTGTGCTAATGGATTTTTTTCAGATGTTTAGCAATGGCACTTTCAGAACCTTCCCTGCCATTTCTCATCTCTGTTATTCAGCCTCGTCTGACAGCTTTGACAGAGGGAAAAGCCCTCTGCTACAGCCACCCAGGCCACTCAGCATCGCAACACTAATGGCATGATACCACGATGGCAGTCACCCTGTGCTGTCATACAATTAAACTCTTGTTAACTTTCATCACTAAAAGAAATTGTGGTTTATTTACATTGGAAGAAGCCAAGCAGAGGAATTCACACTTAACACTTAAAGTAAATAACAAAAAAGAAACACTTGAATCTCTAAATCGTAGAGAATGAGTTAATCTAGAGTTGGGTAAAACACCTAAAATCTTAGACATCTAAATAGAAAAGCCTAGATTTAAGTATGTCTAAGTTGCAATTCGTTGATTTCATTGGGATTGTCACAGATACTAAGCATTTCTGAAAATTCAAGCCAATTATAATTTAATTCCCAAACACTTGGTCTTCAAGTAAAGTTATCACTTGAACAGTGATGTCTTCAGGAATCACATAGTAATTCAAGACTCCGTGACAACAGAGCACTGAAGGAGTGACCCATTTAATAGCTGATCAGCAGCCACGGAAAACGAGCCCGTGCCCTCAATCGACCCTCAAGAAGAGAGAGTGCACCCTACAAAATACCTCAGAGTAATGAGTAACATGCAGAGTAACATGCAAACCATGTGAACACAGGACTTGTCTGAATGACACAACGCCCACCCGCGACCAAGCTCCCAGCGTGATAGGACGCTATTCTGATCAACTCATCATCATCTATAACAATACATTCAACAACAGAAACGTACATTCTCACAATATGGAGAGTGTATAGAGCCTTTGAGGGGACTGAGCAGGAGACAAATGAAGAAAGCAAACCAGCCCATTGACAGCACCATTCACAGGTTGCTGCTAGTGGGCCTGGGCTAGGCTGGAACTGCTTCCCAGAAAATGCCATTTCCTATGCACAGTTGGTTGTATCAGCATAAGGTTCATGCTTAAAAGAAGAAGAAATGAACACAAAACAGAATTAGAAGGGACAGAAAAATTCAGCATTCCAGCCCACCACCCCTCTTGAGTGTCCAATCCTTCACAAAGTGAGGCAGACCAAACAAATGGCACTGAATTGCCCTCAACTGTCACCAAAGGGAGCAAAAGTTTCCATGATAGATGAGGAAGCCACAGCAAAAGGTCTGCCAGGGAATGCTTCGCAAAAAATCTAGTGTGCCCAAGGAGGGTGTAAAATGCCAAATCAACTGTAAAAATTGAACAAACTCATCAAACCCACAGGGTTTGGGGTACGCACCGTCGCGATGCGGTCCAGAAGGCCAGGATCTTCTTAAGTGCATGCAGGTTTGACTGCATTGTGAGCTCTGCCAGGAGGCTGTTGTCAGCGAGGAGGGTGAAGCACCTTCACCATCAGTGCTGCAGGTTGTGATGGGGAAGGTGAGGCAGCGCATGGGAAGGCAGGCCAGGGGCAGGAAGGGAGAATGAGCCAGACTTGCTCACCCTTTTAACAAGCAGGCAGTAATAATGACAGAGTTCTACTTGCCAGCAGTCAGACAGCCATGGCTTGTTGTACACTCACATTGCAGTAATTGCCATTGCTGCAGGCACTGAGCTGATGAGACAAGAGTATAGGAGAGCAAGGTGACTGAAACAGGGAAGGAAATGCAGGCAGGATGCAAGAGGAAGAAGTTAACTTCTTTGTTACCCCTTAGAAAAACACTGCCACCCACTATGAAACCAATGGCAGGCCCTCGTGTTTTAGTGATCCTGAGCTGTCAATGTTCAAACAGACCAGCACTGCCTCACAGGTTTGCACAAAGGAGTGATGATTTATCCCAGCCCCATACTGAGCCTGAAGTGTTCTTATAAATAACTACAAAAGCTCCTATTCCAGTTTCACAGTGGAGTCACGGCTCCTTGGGAAATGATAATAAAAAGAAGAAATACCAGCAGTTCTCACATCTTCTCTGGTTTTGATCAGTTACCCTCTGTGATCTCTAATACTCATTAAGAGAGATTGGAAACAAATTTTACTGCCAGTTTCACAACCACACCTACAGGTGCTCTCAACCCAACCCTTAACGTTGGGAACTAGACCATAGTTGGGTAATAGCCTGGTCTTTCTTGGCTCAGATACTGCCTCTTCTCCTCTAGCAATGAGAACCAGTCCTGGGAAAGTCCTTTGCTTCCCTATACGAAGCGATACTGCAGGGCTAAAAACTGGGGAAAAGCTGTTGTCACACGGGTCCCTCTCCTTCTCTGCTGTGGCTTCTCACCTTCCCCAGAGAGGAAGAGAATGAGATGAAAAAGGCAGGGAGAGGTCTGATTAATAAGGGAACCCCAAAAGAAATGACAGAGAAACCACAGAGAAAAAAAAAACCAAACAGTGAAAGGCAGACAAGGTAATCCTGATGAGAAAAGGTTGCCTTACTGAATCATGCATGATAACCTTTCTGTGTTTATTTTGTGCCACCCTATTAAATGAAATCATTAATTTTCTCATAGAGAATACTAGAAAACATTTAAGAAAAGGATTTAGTTCCTTATTATATTCTGAAATATAATGGCTTGGCTAGGTCCATCATGTACCCATCCACATTAAATTAAGTAAGATTTTCCTATAAGATAAGGACACTTTTGCCCCACTCTCCCTGTTTCAGATCCTGAAGAAAGCAGGAATTATTTAACCTGTCATATAGATAGAAAAACTGAAACACTGCTAAATTTATAGATAAAGATTTTTTTAAAAGCAGGTGCCTAAATTCATGGCCTGAGTTTCAAAACCACAGAGCAGTTTGCAGACCCCACTGACTTCAGAGTCCTGTCAGCCATTCACACAATTTTGGAAATGAAGGAAAAAGATAAGGATCCCTTTTGATTGAAAGCTTGGCCTGTAGCTTAGAGCTGGGATGGGAAACAGGGCTGAGCAAAATGAAGGCACAAGCACATAACATCGGTGCAGGAGCTCGCTGTAATCCATCAGTTTACTGTAACCCGCTGTGCTCGCTCTGGGAAAACGTGCTAATTTTCCCAATTGAGTTCTGCCTTGTCCTCTTGCTGCCCTGGTAGAGTGTGTGTTTGCTAAATTTATGGTTATTTTCCCATTTTCCCCTTCCCATGCAAGGGGTCTCTGTCTTCTCACTGTATCAGTAACAGGAGATCAGTCTACCTTGAGCTTCATTAATGATGTGCTGAAAACCAACATGTTTTCTTTAAAGAGCACACAAGCAGCAGGGCAGCGCTCTCCTTTGATCTTCAACCTGCTCACACCGCTTCCTGCTCTGATACTGAACTCCTCCGCATGTCCCAAAGAACATGCCACCATAAAACAGGAGGACCAGAAGCAAGGAAAGTACCAACAATCTCACTCCAAAACCAATATATCTACTCAACATCTCTAATTACAGACAGCCAGGACAGATTCACAAGCCTTGTGCTGGAGACAGGAATGTTTTTAATTATATTTGGTCACTAGACTGCCAGGGAGCCGATTGCTCTGTCAAATTATCCAAGTATGGTTCCTCCCTCCTCATCGTATACATCTCTGAAGCTGCTAATGCTGAAAGCAGCTACACCCTGGATTAAAGATCGCTGTGGATGCCAACCACAGCCTTGCTAATACTTCACAAGACAGTTTGCTGGATGGGCAAACACTGTGGGCATTAAAAGATTTTGCCTTAGAATTTGCCTTGACTGGAGTAACATCATCCATCCACGCACTCGTGAGACCCCACAAGGGCTCTCTGTAACACTGTAATTAAACAGTAAGACATGACAGGGCAGAAATGGAGGGGTATTCATTCACATCTCATATCTCACATATCAAACCTTGTTAATGGTACTCCTGACAGAGAAGTGAAATGTCTTCTCATTCTTGCTCCGTAAACAGAATTTGCAAACTCCCATAAAATGTAGGAGGAAAAGAAGGAACTGTCTCTGCCACTAGTTTCAGTGCAGGTAAGTGGGCAGGGTGATGCTAATATTGGGCATTTCTGAGCACATCCCGTTCTTCAAAGTCCGTCAAGCCATCACTTCTATTATAGTAGAGAAACCCTTATGATACCAAGTAAGAAGCAGTTGCAAAGGTAACCATGATGCTGAAAATAAAGTGTGGGTCTTGATACACATGACATGACAAGGAAATGCATTGTGTGACTCCAAGGAATTAAATAAAGCCAGTTAACAGTGATTGAAACAAAAGCACTCCAACCATGGGGAAGGCAGCAGAACATTTTAAGGCAACGTAAACTTCCTTTTACTGCAATGTAAAAGCTGAATTTAGCTTCTTAATCTGAATTATTCTGCCTGCAGAAAACACGGGCACGCTCTGATTCAGACACTTCTCATGGTAAGAAAAAGGGACCATGATCTCTTGTAAATGCTGTGACATCTCTTTTTCAGAAGCATATCCTAGTTAGGCAAATATATCAGTGAGCACCTTTATCAGTATTTTACACCCAGCTGAAACCTTTCTATTGCTTAGCGGATAAAGCATGGGTTATTATAAATATTGATATCATTTGAATTACCTGACCAAACAGAAGACACAAATTGTCCAGAAACTCTGGTTAGCTGTGAAGGAAAGCTGTGTTAATTAGAAAACTTTCACCCACCCCCTTACTTTTACTCCTAAAGCAAAAATTCTGCATACAGTGCAGATCACTGTCCGCAAACTGACAGCCAACAGGTCTTGGGTGACCCACTTCTTCCAGCTGGGCATAAATCCCTCAGAAACACCCCTCACCTTGGTCACTGGAGTTTCACATACATAGGACTCACTGCAGAAACGGCTCCTCTTGTGGGATTTTGCCAAAGATACAGACCCAATGGCTTCATAAACAAATAACTTTGAGGGAAACTCAAATTATGCAATTTGTGATAACTGAGAACCTCCCTAATTCTAATGAAAAAAGGACATACTTATAATACAACTTTTCACTCAGTTATCCTACATGCAAAGTAGTTTACTCTTGCCCATCACTTAGGATCCCTGTGCAGGTAAGTCCTATTTCTAATTTCGATGCAGCACAGAACAGGAGCACCATCTTTTTTATCAACCTCCTCTGACAATTTGTCACCCTGAACATGGAAAGAACTAGCAGCTTCTCCTTTTGAACCCTAATTCAGGAAGGTGCTTGAAGCCTGCACTGGCTGTTGAACACGTCCCTACATTCTGTGCACGTGCTTAATTTGCAGCATGATCTGAAGTCCACTATAATAAGACCCACACATAGGCTTGGTGTGACGGAGAGGATTACAAGCTCTCCTGAATGCAGGTGGCTGAGGTGTCTGTCTGACTGAAAAAGACAATGACCCAACTTTGTACAGGAATCCGCTCAGCAAACTGCGTTTGGCAGCCTCACAAACCATAACCAGAGGGAAAATGGTATTTTTCCTTCTAAGAGAAAATCAAATGTTTGCTGAGTGGACACAAAGGTTCCCATCTAACATTCTACCTCCTTCCACCAGTGGCACAGTACAATCCTCATTCTTTGGAGGCAAAATGACTTCTGAAAGGAGGGCATCTCAGTGGCAAGCAACTTGTTACTTCCAAAGATCAAAACCAGAGTTTTCTTTAGTCACTATATCTCACTATATCCTTCTCCTGCAGAACTGTCTACCTGGATGATGTATTTTGTTTAAAACAGTGATACTGATAGATGTCCACAAGCTCCTTCTCCTTTTGGAGAGGTTTAATAATGAAACACAGAGCTTCACTATGTCACATCAAGTTAAGTTCATCACAAGTTCATTGGCTATCATAGGGTATAACTCCTGCCAATATTTCTTTGGTGGCTTTCCACAGTCTGCCTTACTGCCATTGTGACAAAATTTGTGCAGGAAAAGGTTCCAAGCTACCCGTCACAGTCACAGTTTTTTACATTTAAAGCAAAGTTCAGAGAAAAATGAAGGCAACTTGGCATTCAGCACTTCCAAGACACAAGAAAGCACTTGTACTTATGTTAATCTGAAGTGCATGCCCAAGAGCTTTGCTTAAAGCAGGACCATGATTCCTTCTGCAAGTATTCATACATAACTGATGTTGCATTAAAACCCTGTCTGTTAATTTGGCATAATATTAGCCATGAACCTTCCTGTTTCCTGCTACCAGAGATGCTGCAGAATGACCTTTGGCCACACTGGCAGGAGCTGCCAAAGTGTTGGTAAGGTTCATGAAAGGCAAAGTCAGTGTGTATGACGGGCACCTGGCTGCTAAATGATCCTGTTCCAAAGTTTTCACGTGTTTCTAAGAGGATATGAAGTTTTAAGCTAAAAAGTAAATGCCTTGTTTTGAGCAGAAAATTATGATTATTTTCACAGAGCAAGCCAGTGCCATCCAACCACTCTGATGGTACTCAAAAACAACACCACAGCATCCTGTGAAGATTGCTGATCAGTTACCAGGTTTGGTCAGGCAACACCTCTCATGATGGCCTACCTCTTCGTTCCAAGCAGATAAACTGTGGTGAAATGTGTGATATAACATCCCATCATAAAGCCCACGCTTCTAAGGAGAATTAAAAAGCAAAGCCACCTAGAATTAAATATTTTGGGTTTTAGTCTTCAAAATTCCACATCTTCTTTTATTTTTTCCTTCCAAAAGTATTGAGGGGACAGTTTTCACTAGGTCTGTCACAGAGATCCAGACATCGTGTCTTGTTTTGCTGACTGGGTTCTGGACTACCAGACCCACCAATGCTACTACTGATTTACTGTTGGTTATGGGTAAATAAGGCTTACAAGAATAAATGCATGAAAATGCAAGTTTGCTGGTGTTATAAGCTGGGGCTGGGAATAGAAATGTAGCATGTTGTGACTGAAGCCAACACACTGATGCTAGCGGAAGATCCTTCTGCACAAGAAATGTAGTAAAAAAAAACAGATAAAATGACTGGAGAGTATCTGGAGTGGTCTGGATCTCTCTTTGCAAAAGCCAGACATTCAAGGTATTCCCTAGCATATATATCAAGGGAAATAGACATGTGGCACACACAATTATTTCCCACATACTCCAGAATAAATGAGAACAGAATCAGACTCCAAAGTAATTGCTTGAGAACTGTTAGTGAACTTTCTCTCTAAGTCTCTGTAAAGCCCTGAGCCACCCATCATGCATACGGTATTAATTTTAAGGGGATAAGTAATGCAGAGCAAAGGAAAAAAACCAACCATGCAGTCAACCCACAACATTCCAGAGCTATTTACTGGGTGGCGGTTTTTGGTCACTTTACAGGGTTTTTAACAGTTTTAAACACTGTCCTGCTTGATTCATTAGTTTTGTCTCCAGTGAATAACTGGAGGTTTTTACAAGTCTAGCAAATACTCCACTATTATATTATTCTAATCCAAGATGTAATAGTAGTGATTTGTGACAGTTTGGTAGCTGGTATACATACAGAGCTGGGGCTTGGCTTTTTCCCTTTCCTCTTTTTTTTCTTTTTCTCCTTTGGTGAGCGACAACCAATCTTGTAACGTGCCGATTTGTTCTGCTGATGTGTCTCACCCTCCTGAGTGTCAGATGTATTTTTCACCATACACTAAAAAACTAATCAAAACAATCCTGCAGTGTAAAAGGTGCAAGCAGTGACTTTCTGACACTTTTCAGGAATTGCCATCACTGGGAATTCTCATGCCCCACCACCCACCCTGAGTAAGCTTCATAACAAAACAGGGCTGAATGCCTTCAGAAATGATTCAGGTCAGAGCAAATGTTGCTCATGTTTTATCACCCGGGAAACTCAGAAACTTTCCAAGAATGAAGTTATGGGAGCCGGGCAAGCCAGGGAGCCCTAATGTACTGTCTCTCGCAGACAACAAGGCCTCAGTGTCAAAGCAACAAGACCAAGGGCAGAGAGAGCGGAGAAGAAAGCGCCCTGAGAACCTGCAGGACACTGGTTACAAACAGGTGGCTGAACACTAAAGAAAGAGACACAGAGAGAACAAGCAGCAAGACACAGACATGAATGGAATATATTTTACAGCCTGGCATGAGGAATTTAAAGAATTAAGACGGTTCTTTTTTGTTTCCCAGCTTAGCTGAAATATTCAGGATTTAATTACCACTCGTCTTGTTGATGGAACATAAATCCCCAAGAATCCCCTTCTGGGGCACTCTGCAGGCTTTGACTTACCTGACACCCAGAAAGAATTTGATTTTGTGCCTGACATTGCTGTCAGCAAATAAGAGAAACCGGTGTTAGAGGTTTTAGCCTCCTTTGTTGATCTCGGCTTGCACAGTTTGAGGACTTCAGGCAGATTGGCATTAAACGAAAAAGTCCAACGTGCTTTTGCCCTACATTCCAGGGTGCTACGCTGTGAGTAGCAGGAGTGCCGGCAGCCACCTCTCTCCCTTCCTCCAGCACGTGGCCTCTCTCTCCAAGGGTTTGATCCTGCAAGGCTGTGCATGCTGTCCCCATGCCAGCACGGGGGTAATCCAGATCATTTCAGTGGAACTACTCACATTCTCAAAGCTGATCATGATCTTAAAAGCTTTGCTGGATCAAACCAGAATATTTGGCAGTGTGCAGAACTGAGTCACTCGGGAACCACTTATT
Source organism: Tringa solitaria (assembly GCA_026413425.1). Taxonomy (NCBI): domain Eukaryota; kingdom Metazoa; phylum Chordata; class Aves; order Charadriiformes; family Scolopacidae; genus Tringa; species Tringa solitaria. Next base: position 2,162,770 of record JAOXJM010000033.1, on the reverse strand, counting down.
TTGGTGAGCCTTCCTATCAAGTCTGCTGATCACCTTCACGGTAGCCGTGCATGCAAAAGGCATTTCTGAAGTGATTTCCCTGCATTTTGCATTGGACTATAGACTCCTGATTGTGGGCAACATGCCCTTTCACTTGACGAGTCCAAAAAACATCCCCAGTGAGTGACAAAAGCAATGAAATTACGAGTGGTGCAATTTCCAAACTCTCAGACAGGTCAGAGAGAGACTGAAGTATAAATCATGCATTTTTGCCTTGCCTTTAACTATGTCAGTACTTGTGAGTAAAGTGAGTAAAGCAAACTTCATGACCTCCAGGCCTGGAGCAGCTCACTGAACTCACCGGGACTTACCATGAAAGGCATTTTGCAGTTCTGAGCCCAGGGTGAGTATTAACATCTTCAAAACTCTTTAACTCAGGTTTCAAGGAAAATCTCCCTCTAATAATTCACCTTTGTTTCTGTTAGAGCCCAAATGGGTTTAAAGACAATGTCAGGTGAAAGATCTGCAGGGAGCTAAAGCCCCTATTGTCTGTCAGCCTGACTTTAATCCCCCAGTGATGCAGAATGTGTTTTGGTCTTTGGTCTGGAGCTCTTGGTATTCTAATCACATTGCATGAGCTGTATTCTGCCCCATTTGCTCAGCCTGTTTCCTCCACCAGGGTCACAGGAATGTGACTGAGAATAAATCTATCAGCTAGAGAGAGACCTCCTCTTTACATCTCTAAGGCCTGGTGCAGTTTACGCACAGGATTTAAAGCAACTCACTCTGTGGTTCCTGTGCCCTCTGGCAATCCACATTCAATGCAAGAGCCAGGTTTTATAGCATAAACAAAGCAGGTTGCTAAATAATTGAGCTGACAAACTGGTTGGAAAGGTTGTGCTTCCAATCTGGCAAAGAGGCAAGCTGGTCTCTTGACCTCAGGAACAAACCCTGCCCCTGATTTTAAGGAACAGACATCACCACTGCCCTCCAGTCCTACCAATGTGACAGGTGATAAAGGTAGGTGATCAATATGTATGGCTCTTAGAGCTTAGGCCCTGAGACATCAGGTACCCTGCTTGGCTTAACCTTAAAGCACATGGGCTCGCAGTCAAATAATTGCTTTTTCCTTGTTGAGGCAGGGGCATAAGATGTGGAGACAATTCCTAAGGACCTGTTTCCGGCCTCTACCCCATTCCTCTCTATTTCCGCAGAAGAAGGAACTAGCAAGACCTTGGATATCTGCTTAAAGGAGAAGGAGTCACTGGAGCCAGTGGCAGAGCTCAGGAACAGGGAAAGGGCCACGGCTGTGCACCATCACAGTGAAATCTTCCTAAAGGTAATCCGTTAATGCTTTCCTGGAATACTCTTACAAACTTTATTCATTCCTGCCTTACAGAAAGAGTGATTTAGCATGAACTATGATTGCTTTGTTCAGCCAGCAAGAAATTTCCCTGGAGGGAAGGTGAAATGGCAGTGATACTGAAAAATAAAAATCTTCTCATCAAGCAAATTTTATCCTTGGTGAATCCATCTTTGAATGCTAGCCCCTAAGAGCAAATGTGGGTAAGGAATCTGAAATGTGACAGCATGAACTCAGAGCTGGCATAAAATGACGCTAGAGTCATTTTCATTAAAAAGATAAGATCCTTCAGAATTCTTAGGCAGCTTATGGTAACTACGAGCCCTTATTCATTCTTTAAAAAAAGCCATTTGTTACAAACTCTCATAAGCACCCCCCCCCCAGGGATAAGTCAGATGAAAGATGTCTGCCCGTTGAGTTCCATGACAGAAAATATTTTAATGACTTTGAAATTAAAGTGAGATCCTCTTACATACACTTTAACTATGAAAAAAGAATGGTTAGCTCTTAGGTCTTTTCTTTAGGAAAAGGTGAAGCACAAATCCAGTGCCACCCTGGAGACAAGTGGCAGACCTGGCAGTGGAATGGGTCTTACATGTCTGAACCTAGTGGAAAGACGAATAACCATGGTATAGCAGAGGAAGGCTGCGAGGATCAGTTACACCATCCCTGATGAGTACAGAACTGTAGCTACTGATGTTTCTCACAGCACACTTTGCAAAATTTCAATTATCAGAGCTGTTCTCAGTAACAGCTAGTGTTGCTTCATGTCCTGCTGCTAGGAATGATTTCTCAAAAGAAATTACTGCTTTTCCATAACACCAACCTGTTGAGGCAGATGGGATTAAGAGAACACAGCTCAGTGCATAAATGCATAAGAAAGAAACCACCTGACTTTCTGCTACTGTTGCTAGTGTTGCTTTGAGAACTAACCACACACACCTAATAGGCACAAGTGATACTGTACATTCAAAAAGAGCTGCATTCCTGCTTAATGAGGTTGTTAAAATGGCATCTCTTCATTTCTTTGTGAATTAATTATTTGGAAATTACATGAAAAGTGCAATCATCCCAAAAACTTTCGAACATTGCATTTGCTTCTTAGCATGAAAGAGAAACAAGAGTCTTACAGAGGATGGAAAACATTTGGTAAAGCTCATCTGTTTCACAAGACAAATCTCTTGAACAGCCCAATGGCCTCTTTCAAAGCAGCACTTGGACCAGCCACACTGCTATGCCACTCAGTGCTTTTCAAACATAAAAGCTTCACACTATATGTCACTAATAAAATAAATGTGTTTGGGCCAAATAATTCCATGCTGTACCTTCACATGTAATACGCTTCTGTCACAAATAAATGTGACCTGCTAAATCAGGCCTGAAGGTTGCAGTGCTGCAATGATGGCTGTAATGCCCTTTGGGCTGATGAGGACTACCTGATACCAGAGGGCGTACTTGGAGATTGCTGCTGCCGGAGGGCCTGACTCTGCCTTTTGCTCTGCTTTTATGGCAGCAAGCACTGTCAGCACCTAATCCACAAGCAGGGCTCATATAAGATACAACAACATAGATAACAGCTAGCAATAATTAGAAGCCAGTGTCCTGACTCCAAGGCCAGTGCTGTATCAAGCACACCTTACTGCCTCCAGCTCACAGGCAAGGGATTGTTCAGTTATTTGAAAAATGTTTTTTCTTAATCCCCTCATTTCAGCTACCTCTTTTCAACACAGTATTGCAAGACTAGACCTGATCCAAACCATACACTGGATAGGAAGCAAGTCATGAAGTTGACCAAGCCATTTATTAAAAAAAAAAAAGATACAGGACACTGCAAAGGATCTGTTCCACCCTACCCTCTGCTAAAGCAGAAATTCAGGATCAGTCATTAATGCTGACATTGCTGGACCTTTCTCCATTATTTGGACAGCACATTAGCTCCTCACACTGTCCGTTCCTCAGATGCTCAGACAAAACTGGGACAAGGAACAAAGCACCTTTCACCCCAGAGCATGTTGAAGGTCAGAAGGTCGTAAAACAACTCAAATTAACCTTGCAACTGCTGCTAAAAAGTTCAGGGCCCTGGAAAATACTCCTCTGCCCATCTCCCAAGGTGCAGTCAATACTGGGAAGAACAAACGTGAGTGGGCAAAACTTGGCAGTTCAGACCTGCAAGCTTTTACTCACATGAATAATCCTTATTGTCTGATTAGTCCCACTGCAGTCATGAGGGGAAGGGAAGAGCATGTAAACCTGTAGAAGGAGGAGAAGAGGCCTTAGCAATGGAAGTTGTGCCAAGACATACATGGCAGCATTTTTTTGGCCCTTTCTTCCTTTTCCACATTTCCCAGTCCATCCCTTGGTTTTTCCACTTTCTTTTCCTCTAGTATTTGTCCTTGTCAGCGAGGCAAAAGCCCTTGAAAAGAACTGCGGGCAGTTTCCTGGTGGCCCACACACATTGCAGGCTGGGTGTGCTGTGTAGCAATGTCATCGCGTGGCACAGGTGCACACAGGGGATGTAAAGACATAGAAACACCCCTAGGAGAGGCTGGGACTAACAAACATATTACAGGAAAACCTGTTTACAAGAGCTGCTCCAGCTCCATGTGACAGATCCATCAGTTGCCCAGGCTGTTCAGTTCTGTTCAGTTTGGCCACCAACTCACAGGGTCAGCCCAGCACTTACTGCTGCCTCCTTAAACAGCACATCTAGGAGAAGAGGCTCTTGCTTCACTACTTCCATCGAAAGACAAGTCTTACCTGCAACCTGCTTTTGGTGACTAGCTGCACTTAATGGTAAAGCATGTAACAAACCAAACACCTCAAAAGACATACGGGCAATTTGCAGAGCAAAACTAAACTCTCTGTTGTTCCTCACCGTTTCTTTCCCAGCACAGTTCTCGTAAACAAGTGTGCAAAACAAATACAGCTTCCTTTTGGTTTACTCTGAAGCAATACGTGCGCCCACACCCACCCACACCCATTCCCACACCATAAGCTGTAAATGGCTTCCAGCCCCACGGCTTATGATTTATCTTCAACTTCAAACAAAGAAAGATATACGTCAATAAAGGTACTGCATTTTCCTGGGTTCTCCTCTGCGACAGAACTGCTTTATGGTACCTCCTGTGCCTTGTCATGTGTTCTTCATTTCTGGTGAACCCTGCGAGAGTTGAAGCACTGCAGTATCCTCAGGAGTAGGAAAATACCAGAATTATAAGCCTAAAAGTGATTTTCAGCAGACATGCTGAGTTAAGAGGCAAGACTTTCAGCCAATATCATAACCTACTGGGACGACAGGGAGCAGACTGGAAGGTACTAGAAGTATAAGTCAAGTTTGTTGTGTTCAAGGTGCCGGCCCCTCCACACAGACAAAACGACTAATTAGGCAATGTGGATGAGGAGAAGCAGAAAGGTGAAGGTCCTACACTGACCATAGCCCCCATCTTCCCTGTGCTGCAGAGGCATCACAACTACCTGCCCAGCACTGCAATCATGGCATCCGTCCAGCTACATGAAGTTCAAACGCTACTTCTCACCACCACCAGCAACGTCCTGTGTGCCCTTCCCTATAACTGGCAGTTTCCTGCTCCTGGGCATGTGGGGCTGAACAGACCTGCAGGCTCCCACAGGCTGGAGGGGAGGGAGAATGATAAAGAATCTGTTTCTCTTTTTACCTTCACAAAGATCGTTGTTGAGTGACTGAGGCTGAGGATGGCGATATTTTCTCTTGCTAAGAAGCAGTTCTCACCTTAGCAAGAAAATCTCCTGGGCTGCGGTTACAGCAACCCAGGCAAAGTACAAAGGCATTCCTCTGAAAATTAGAGAGAAAGACCTTCTTTTTTTCCCCTTTAATTGCCATTTCATACCTTCAGCGGTGCAATGTATTTTGCAAAGTGCTTTGCACATGGTAATTAAGTCTCATAGCATCCCTCACCTTAAGAAGGACTGTCAAACACACAGCCCGGACAGAGAAATGCAAATACACAAAAGTAAACATCTTGCCTCTCATCTCACAGTGGATATATGGCACAGGCAGAAATGAAACCCAGGCATCTGGGCCCACCAATATTTGAGCTCATCTCTCCCTGACACCTCCAAATAAAGGAGAACACTCTCTTCTGCTCAGTAGCAACAATCTGGTTCCTATTCTGTTGCTTTCCTACCAGCCAGCCTTGCGAGCACAGAGGCTGAGAGCAGAGGGCACAGAGACCAGGCTGTCCCTTCAGCTCTGCAGGTGCTCCAGCCTAAACAGAGAGGAGTCAGTAAGACATAGCTAAAAAGTTCAGGCTGATGTAAGACCTGTTCCACGGGGAGAAAGAGCCTGTCAGTTTGCAGGCCAGCCATCTCACTGGGTAAGATTCAGGTTTCTCTGCAACTCTAGGGCCATTTCTCATCCAAGGCCTGTTTATGTACTAAGAAATTGCTTTTCTAAATAGTGGGTTCCTTTCCAGCGTAATGGAAGTTGACTGGGGAGTGATGGGATTTTTTACAGACCTCCCTCTTTCTTGAAGAGCCACCATTTATGCTTCTCCGTCAGCAGTTTCACACAACCCAACAAAGACCAACAGGCTAGTGCCTTCCCCGATTGCTAAGCTCCTACATTATTTTGATGAAAAATGTGGGACAAAAGGAAGAATGCTGAACAGCATTTTACTCTAGGTTAAATGGACATCGCTTCACCAAAGTCAGGTTACCATCCCATTTGCTTTAGGAGGACCAGCCCAGTGGCATTACTGAGCTGCCTGTGCACCCATCTCTTTGCTTCCAGCCAACGCCTGCACAAAGCAAAACACCAAGTTGCACAAAATTGCCCCAAGAGGAATGAGTTATCCATCATTATAGCAACCCAACAAGAGTCTGAAATTGTGCACCTAGTAATCAGACTTTATACAATGTAACTACAGGCCTTTATGTTAATGTTTTCTATGAGGACCTAGGTATACTGCTGATTTTTTAGAAGTAGATATTGGTCAATTATTCTTTCCTTGAGCTTCCAAGGGGGTTAGAGCTGGGTAAACAGTGAAGAATAACACTGGCTGCCTTACTCCCAAATGAAATGATGCTGACAGTTTGTCACACATGAAGGCTTGCTGTCTCTTTGCAGAGCACCAGATAGGCACACCTACCGAGACTGCACACAGGTCTTACCGGAGGGCTCACTTTCAGACACACCAAAATGCCTCCTGTCCCCCACAGGGTAGAATTGAACTGCAAAAAGGCAAGAGATGCTTCCTGCTCAGACACTCTCTGGCTAGGCCTAACCTTCAGACCCTGCAGTAAAGGCAGCATGGAGCTCCCAGCCACACGAGCGGCCCTAGGGAGAGCTGGGTCACAGAGAGACCCTCTTCAAAAAGACTGGCAGAGAGGAGACGTTTCCTGACATCTCCATACACACCTTTCCGGTAATCCAGAAAGCAAAACGGGACAAAGCCATGGTCTCCATGTCTCTCCAAGAAACTGAAGCAGCAGCACACAGAGATCTAAGAGACTGTGTCCTATACCACAACCAAAGCTATGCTGCTGGGACACAAGCGGCAGCCAACGCCTCTGGCTACTTATGCTGCACACTGCTACCTCTGTTAGATGTTCCTGGAAAACAGTCATGGTCTGAAAAAGGTTAGTCAGGAGTATCAATCGAGATCCCTTAAAAAAGAATAATTTTGTGAAGTATCAGCATCTGCTTTGACATTCTTAAAGGAAGGGAAGAAAAGACCACATTCATTCAATGCAGTTGTTTATTTGGAAATCACTCATTCAGCTCTGAGAGGGACTGATTCCTTCAATGTACCTTCTAAAAACAATTCAGGGAATTCTAGCTCTTCCACACAGCCACAGCCATCTCTCCTTCCTCACAAACTGATACATCACTTCAGTTTGTGCTTATGTAGATTAAATACACAGAGCTGAAGTTGCTGGTATTTGTTTCTAGAGGGGTAAGGTCACTCACTGCCTTCACTCCAGCCTGGAGCAACATCACTTGCTCTTGTCTTTAATGATATCATGAAACTTGCACCCTTAAAAGAATTCTTATCAGCAGCAGAAAAAAAGAAACACCTAGGAGGTTCCAAAAACTCGTGTCTGAAGGCTTAATAGGTTGATTTATGGGTCTGGGTCTCTCCCACTGTTGCTCAAAGTAAATGTTCAGTTATGATTTTGTCAAGGGCTGGCTGATCATTTCCTGCTTTGTCAGCTTTACTAAAAGAAGCAGCTTCTGTTCCTCTTCCAGAAGCATGGCCTTTCTGATAAGAATAACTTGAAAAAACAGGAACAGTTCAAATTCCAATAGCACTAATTCATCATTAGGCCCAAACTCCTTTTCGTTAGATCGTTTTTAAAAGCCTATGCCAGGCAAGGGAGACAGAACTAAATAACATGGAATAAAAGCACCTGGATCCCAAATGAAATATGGAAAGTGCTGTGTTTGCATTCAGTTGAGGAAAAGGTCAATTCTTACCTGACATTAGCAGCCAACCTGGCAATCTCCAGGAAGAACAAAGCAGGGGGACTTCTCAGGTATGCCAGCAGCTGGGGATAAACATCAGGCACTTCTGAGGCTTTAGCACATCAAAATGGCAAAATGCCTTGTGGTCTTTATAAATTTTGCAACTCTATTTCCAGAGTGTGGGCATGCATGACCCGTGAATAAAATTTTTCTGTCTCTCAGTTGGACACAATATATGAAAGGCACGTCCTGGGATGGGACATTCGTAGTAAACCACAGGAGAACTGGGCCAGAAGCTCTAAATGGTTAAAGGCAGGTGTGGGAAGTGTCACAACAGCTGTGCCAGTATGTATTTTGTGCAAGACCTTCTAGTACAAAAGCTGTTTTTGAAAATGTCACAGGGAACCTCAAGCATCCATGAATTTACCAGCATCATCCAAGAGGCACTTAGACGTGTAAATAAAGTAGCTGTGTACTTAGTCCTGGCTCCCAGTATATAATCCCTGTGCAGGAACAAATTTCGTCAGCTCTGATAAGGATACAGGCTGGTTCCTGTGAGAAACTGGACATGAACCCCTCCCAGACCAATGGGACTAGGACCCAACAGTTACACAAAGGTAAGTGGTCCCACAGATGGCATGTTACGAACCAAAGAAACGCTTTAAATGGTTTAAGGCCACTAGCCTGTTGTACTAGATGGCAGATCTGAGGTGGATAATCCAAGCCTAAAGCAATCCAAATCTACCATAATCCACAGAATTTTGGTTTGGATATGCTGGATGCACAAATGGGGCTTTGGGGGACACCTCATATTGACTTTTAAGAATTCCTGCTAGTCAGTACAGAAATGTCCTTGGAAATTGTTATGTTTCGTGCTCACCATGCAAAAATGACCAGGCCAACATACAGCTTTTGAAAAACAGATGTGAAATTAAGCAAGTATTCCTTTATGAATTACTGAAAAAGCTGCATATCCCAACCCATCTAGGAACAAAAAACAATGGTGAAGTGATGCCAATAGGAATATGGAATACAAAAAAGATAAATAAACTGAAGGACAAATGACCACAGATAAAGGAGATGTCAAAAAGGCATGGAAAAGGTACAGAGCAAGCTGGTACAGCTGTTGCTAACTTTTCCTAAGAGAAATCACCATAACAAAAATTAAAAAAAAAAAAGACAAACCACCTCTTTTTCTCTGATCCTCAAGTACGTGAGAAAAAGAACTTGCTGCTGCAGGATGATATTGGGAAAAAATCCTAAAAAATGCAAGACTGAAATAAGACTCAAAGAATCAGTCTCCAGGGTGTACTCTTTGCCAGGTACATTACTGAAAGGAGCCAATTCTCTGTACTCTGAAGCTCCCTTTGTTAAGTGACACCAGAGACAAAAGACTAGGTTAAAAGGAACACTGAGCTTCTTAGAAAGGGTCATTCATATGTTGCTAAAATACTATTAACCTTCAAAATGGTTTGTATTTCAGAAGGTCTCTGTTATGCAAATTCAGTGAAGACATTTTTCAGGCTTAGGCCCAGCCCCAGGTTGTTTAAGATTAACTAGTTGTTATGTCGGGAAGAAACAAAGCCAGTAAGGGACCTGGGAAAGAAGGTACTAAGTGTTATCTGAACGTGTCCCATGATAACGTCCAAGGTATCACATCACCTGGGGTCTCCTATGAAGATAGGAGGAGCTTGGTGCAAATGGAGAACATGCCTTAGGGTGCCACTGCCTGTGGTAAGCTCACTGAGTGGATGCCTGTGACAAGAATTAGTGTGGTTGGTACTCTGGAGAGCTGGGGTCATACACTGCATGGCTTCAGTGGTGAAGTTTATGTTAGTCCAAATGGTTAAAGTTATTAAGATGAAAAAATCTCTAATCAATGCCATTGTATTCCCACCAACTGCCACTACAGTGTCTGATATAGACTGATAGCTTGAGGAGTGAGGACACATTCTTTCAGCTCCCCTCCGGACAAAGAAGGTACCTAGGAGCACACTTTATAGTTTTGTTACATGCCACGAATTGTGTACTTTCCTGAGGCTAAGCTCTCCTCTTTAATGAAGTTATTCCACAAACAAATTTGTCCCCACACAGAAATGTGGCATAGTAAAAAGGGACCATTTATTCTTACCCTACACCAACCTCAAATGATTCCTTGGGAGCTGTGAGAGTAACTTCCTCTGCTAATACCTTCCTCAGTGTATTGGAAACATGAGGCTTCCAGAGCAGCAGTTTTTGTGAGCTACCTGTGGCTTGCCCTCTCTCTCTCAGGTTGCTCTCACTGACATGTTTGCAAATATGCACCATCTTATTTTCTCTGTGGCCCAAATACGCCTCCTTTGGGGTAGAATCTGCTGTGTTCCTTACCCTACATGGTCTTACCGACCCTTATGGAAAAATACCATATAACGTGTCATCATGCTAAGAAGGAGGCTTAAAGACACTACTGTGCAACTCCTGTATCTCTGAAATTTAAACACACATTTCTGCGATCAGGTTTTGCTAGCCAGAGCTGCTCACTCAGCCTATAGAAATCTGCAGTCATATGATCGAAGGGGCTTTACCCCCAAGAAGAATTTGGACTGCCAGAGCTGTCCTATTCAGCAAATATACCATAAAAAGCAGAAAGTTGGGTGTGTTTGGGCAGCTATTTGCCCCTTCTCATGCTCTCATGCCTGCGTATAAGTGAGAGACAAAGGGGAAATCTGCAAGTCCACAATGCAAGGATTAGAAACTTTTTTTGCTAAGTCTGGAGCAGAAGAAAATAGGTGGAGAGACCCGCTGCTGCTGAGCACTCAGGGTGCTCTACTGCCTCAGGCTGCACAGGATCCATCTGTGTGGAGTGAAATGACAGCAGTAAGTAGAGAAGACAGGCAGAGAGGGAAAGAAGACATGTCCCTTGTTAGCCTACAAGCTCTCCCCCTTCTTAGTGATAATCATGAACTAGTACAACTTTCTTTCCAAAACAGGTGAAAAATGAGATTTCTACTGAAACACCAGGGTTTTTTCCGCATGGATAGTAGCTGCCTTTGCAGCACCTTTTCTCTGAATGTTTCCTGCTCCCATGGTGTGTGGATAACTTGAAGTGTGACAGTGTGCGTCGCTAACACACCTTCAGACAATGGCATTTATTTACCAATGTGTTGTTGGATCCTGCACAGGAGATGCCTAGATGGATGGATAAAGACACTAGAGTCTACTCCATGTCACTGAGCTTACAGCAGGTAAGCATTAGAGTTTTTGGAAGGGTCCAGGCTAGCACATGTTCCAGTTACATCTGTAAGCCCACAGCAACTTCACCTTGCTGGTTTTTGTGCTCTCAAGGCACAGCTACAAAGGTGAGGAAAGAGCTGATGTGTTCCAGGGCTCACACCTCTCACTCTAGGATACAAAGAAACCAGAGTATGGTGCTCTCTCCCACTTCAACCTATGAGACATGGAATCACTGTCAATCTTCAAAAGCAGGCATTTGAGAAAACATTTTCAATTAAAGAGCACAAATGAATGGGCTCTCACAAAGATTGAGTCCCAGCATTACTTGTCTGCTGTGTGTCAAGGCTTGTGCTGTACTTTGGAACTCTTTGTAATGCATTGAGCTGTTAAAATGATGTAATAAAACTGCAAGCAAGCTTATAATGCCATTTCTCAACTTTCATCAAAGCAGGAGTCACCAACATTGATACTATGACATATAAGTTAGGGCAAAGAACTAGCCCAATAGTGAGTCAGAGTGAACTAATAGGTTTGAAACTGAAGTTCACTCGGGACTCACAGCAGCTCTCTAATATTCTTAGAGTTCTTCCCCTCACCCTTTCAAATCTCAAAGCATCCATCATGCTTTGGAAAAGCCAAGTTCTAACTCAGGCTTTCCTGGCTGCAACTGAAAGGGCCCCATCACAGAGCTCTCCTCGAGGTGCTCCAGGGGAACTGGAAAAGCAGCAAAGAAATGGCAACATGAAATCAAAAGATGAGAATTATTCACACTAAATTGTCTCCCTTCAGTTGCCACCCCCAACCTCCTGCTCCAGCAAAGCAGAGTCAAAAACTGCACTGGAAACAAAGCCCTCCTTTTGTTCTTTAAAGACTAGAAGTCTTTTTATATTTAAATGAAAATCTGTCAAACTAATTAAGTGAATATGTAACGGTCTCATTTTGTACTCATTAGAGAACATCGTAATGGCCATAAATTCCTCTGATGGAGCGTGTATGTGTGAACATGAATGTCTGGTAATGTCTCATAAACTTCAGGCTGGACTACATCTTTTGTCTTTAGGTTAGACCTTGTAAGACAAACAAAAGCCCCAGTATTGCTTAAATTAGATGCAAAGTGCTATGTTACAGCAATATTATAAGCATGATTCTTGTGCACACAAACAAACCAGGGGACTCAAGTGATGGTTCCCACCGTGACTGCAATGTGGCCCTTGTGTTGGTCTGTAATGCGATGCATTGTCCGAGATGATGTACAATTTTCTGCTTGAAGATATACGGGCAATACAGCTGTTGCCTTGGGTTGCTCTGAATATACTATCAGTATAACTTCAATGGGATGTGACATTCTTGGCATTTTTTTGCTTTTTGATATCCATAGATAAAAGGCAGAAAAAGAAATGAAGAAATATGGAGAAGCAGCACTGAAATAAATGTGCATTTATAATTCACATTCTTTTTCACTCATTTGTCTTCAGCAAGGAAACCTTCCTCATATACTCATGATGGATAATTTTTGAAATAAAACTGGGTTAGAATTAAACCAGATCCCAGTCTGAATTAAACAAATGCAGGGAAAAAAGGCAACATCAAAGAGCATCTAATGCTCCATGTTGGGGCTGAGGAGGAAAATATTCAAGAACGTTAAGGATTCTGGAGACCTGTTGTGGTGCAGGAAAAGCAACAACAGCAGCTAGATTTTATATAGAGATGGACTCCTGGGCAACATGAGACAGAGGATACAGGCAGCTTGGCTTCTCATCTCAAACCAGAGGCATGGTGTTTGCATTGAAATACAGGTGGTGGGTAATGTCTTGGATGGGATCAGGCTGCTAGAGGAAGACTAACACAGACCTGGTGATAGTCATGGTCCCCAGCATCTCCAGCTGTGTCAGCTAGGGAAGACTTGGAAGTTTGGACCAGCAGTTCTCCTACCACAGAGCCAACCTCTATGTGGAATCACCATGCCTTTTCCTGTCACAAAGGTTTTGTCCAAGCAGGTGTGTCTACTCAGCGCAAGTCCTAAGATCAATTTGCAGCTTGCTCTTGTTCTTTGCTCTTTCCAGCAAGGCCAGAAATACTAACAGCCTCATGCCTGTAGTTCAAGCAGGCAACTAACAGACCACGGTCCCCAGCTGCTGAAAAAATGTTTCTGGGGAGGAAGAAGAGACTAAAGATGAAGGAAGCATTGCAGAACCCATAAAAATACCCATGCTGGTTCACTGAAAGAAATAAGCACAACTGAAGACACCAAGTGTTTGATTTCAAGTATTGTTTTCTATGTTTGCCTTCCTCCCCTAGTTCTTCTGCACATCATTTACTGGAAAGGCTGTAAGAGCATGGTTATGACCGAGTAAGCTCCTGATTAAAGCTAAAGCGCAAATCTCTTGTTGCAGAAGCATTGCCGTTTTGCCTGAATGAGACCAGAAGTAAAAGAGAAAACATATGAGGAGGTGAAAGGCTAATGGCTCCTGAAAATAGTTTGGTGGTGATAGGGCTGAGATTATTTCTTTGAACAACATTTCTCTCATTAAAAGCAGGTAGGTATCAGATTTTAATGACTTGTTTTTTCCCATCTCGGCAGGACCAGAAAGACTTTACTTCCCTGTTCTCCCCAGCCGTCTTGCAGAAGAAATGCTTCACCTGCCTTCTTATCATGGTTAAATGATACCTGTACTTGAAAGCAGGATTTTTACCCTTCTCTACAACCTTAGGCAAATATACCTAGTTCTCAGAGAGCTCAAAGGAAGACAAATCACTTACTGCAAACTGACAGCTGTCAAGTGATAATAAATACCTGTAATAGGGAGAGTTTCATCCCCCCCATGTACCTATCAGCTTTCACTGAAATTATACCCTATTCCCTGTGATCAAGCCACTATAGCTGTGTGCCCAGCTTCAAATACAGCCTTGAGCGCTGGCTGGGGATGTCTGCTGTTTTTTCTTTCCTCCCTGCTTGCATGACATCTCTTTGCAAGTGGCATGAAATGTCTGAGAGCCCTATTTCAGTTTGCCAGTTCCATGACTCCCTCCTGTCTATGGGGGCTTCTCTGCAAATTTCTGTATTGACTGCAGGCTGTTAGGCATAGAAATACTGAAGAAATCAATATGCTGTTTGGAAAAGTTAAATGGCCCTAATTTCTGAATGTCTCACTTCAAACTTCTTAAAACTCTCATGAAAAATCACATATAATTCTTTGTCTTAAAGGAATTAAAACACTTGCTTAAAAACAATCCACTTTGCTGAGTCACAGCAAGAAGTTGAGCAATTTGCAGGAATGAGGCCACAGTTACTTGACAGCAGGAAAAAATGTTAAGGTGTGGGGAGAAAAGGAGTCTGCATTTCAGCAGTGAATTTCCAGGGGAAAGGAAGGAGTAAAGCCATTCACTCAGACAGAGAGTTCCTACCTCTGCTGCCCGAATAAAGGCTCTTTAGCATTAACCCTTCCTGGCAGGATGCTGTCTCAACACTGTTGTCTTTAGGAAACAGAGTTCTTACATGGTAAAATCTTACCTGGTGTAAAAGTTTGCATCTCTCAGTAATACCAGTGATGCTGAGCTATCTATAACCTCCAAGAATCCAGCCCTACCACTTCACTATCCAGCAAAGCCCCTTAGCTAGAATTGAAGTGCTCCAGGGCCTGAGGAAAATGATAGACACAACAAATCAACACATTGGGGTTATTTACACCAGTTATAACCTTGACACCTTGACATAAGGCAGAAGTGGTCTCTGTTTTACCAAGAAGGACAATCCAGTGGCTACACATCCACTGGAGACTTTACTGAATATACCTCCTGGCAAATACAGATCCACTATTGATTTGAATAGAACAAGATTTTGGCAATTAACAATAAATTACACACATCAGCTCATGTTCCTAAAATGTCACAGCTCAGAAAAGAAAACACCTCTCCAAACCAAATACAAGCTGAGCTTTAAAAGACCCTTTTCTCCTTTAGCACGCATCACTCTGTAGCAGGAATCCTAGCGCTGTTCCCGCTTATTCATGAGTATGCGTATGCAGGAGCGGGGAAGGGGGCAAGGAAGAATTTCTTTATGAATAAAAAAAAAAAGCAGCCCCATTCCTGAGACGCTGTTGCTATGGGCCTGCGGGGTTCACAACAGATGGCAGCGAGAGCCATCCCAGCGCCTCGCTCTGAAGCTGTCCACTCAAGCATACCATTCGCATTCCCCACATACCTCTGTCCCTTCGGCACAGGGCAGCCTGTCCCCCTCGACGCCCCGCAGACCTCTCTCCTCAAGGTGCCTGTGCCAAGCCGTGGGGCAGGCATGCAAGTAGCATTCAGTCCTCCTGCCCCCTCTGCCTTTCACCATCCCTCTCCATCCCTGCATTTTCCCACAACTGAGTTGTGATACACAATTTCAAAACTTTATCTTTTGAGAGCTTGAATTACTGGGAGAAAGCAGTTTGTTAAGCAGAGGCTCAGTCCTGGACACTGCTGATTCCTGCATCCTTGCAGTGGTCTGAATCAGGGTGAGAGAGAAAACAGCCCCTTCGGGTCTGATCCAGACTAGGGCTGTGCATCTTCCTGCTGCCTGGACGGAGGATGCAGCAGCCTTCAGGACAATGACTCGAGTTGAGGAAGGCTGGACAGAGGCAGAGGCATACTCTTTGCTGCAGCGAACATCATCACATCCAAAACACTTTAGAGGAATACAGTTCAGAGCCAAGGTCGCTGCCTAATGGGTGCTATTAACAGCTAAAAAGTGGGAGAGAAAGTGTGCAGAGGGAAAATGATGTAAAGATTGAGTAAGAGAAGTACCAGGTGAGGAAAAGCATGATTTAAGCATCAAAGATGCCCAGAAACAGCAGCAACAAACTCCAGGTGCAGCATTCTGCCTTGCTGCTCCATCTAGTCTCGTGTAGGGCAAGACTACCTGCAAGAGCCCCCAGAATATGCAAAACCCTACTGAGAGGTTCCCGCTGCTGGGGAGTTCATGGTCTCAGCCTTCCTCTCTGTGCCCTGCAAAATCCTGCCTGAGAATCAAACCATGCCTCTGACTGCACTGCAAAGCCTTCCCAGCTCCCGGGGCACCACCAGGCGAAAGAAAAGTCAACCCACCCTCACTCCCGCACACACATTTAACACTTAATCGTACCGTTTTGGTCTCCTAAACCCAAACAACAGCCGTGTTGGCTCTGCAGTAAGGAATTTCAATGTGATTTGCCTGTTGCTTGCTGACCACACATAAGAGGGTTCTTTGGGGCTCATTTGCATTTGGCTGCTGGAGTCACTGGGTTTTTTCTTCTTCTTTTTTTTGCGGGGGGGGGCGTTTACAACACCGATGGAGACAAAGCGGCAGATGCTGTAGGCTAACCGCGGAGAGCAGCGCTGGACGTGTGCAGCTGGCCGTTTGCATTGTGCTGAGCTGCAGGGCCGATCCGAGGCAGCCTGGGAAATGTGCTCGCTGCTTGTCGGCAGGTTCAGCCAAAATCCTTTGCCACTCTCCTTTATGGCTGTGACTTGCCTGACCCCCCTAAATGTCATCCTTCCAAAGCACTGGGGGATAAAGTTATTTTCTGGGTCATTTTAGTTCTGATGATGCAGAAAAGGAGCAAGCGTTAAGTTTGAGAAAGGAGTATGACTTTTGCTAAAAGTTGGTTTGTTCAACTGCATGAGCAGTCTTTGCTGTGCAGGCACGCAGGAAATTTTCCCTCCCTCTCACACACACAATGGTTTAGATTTGGTATTTATGAGCTTAAGTTAGAAATAAAGGAGGAATGAAGTTTTCAGGTGGCTCTTTCTTTCTTTAATCTTTCCTATGTTTCTCCCTCTCTTTTCTATCAGTCTTTAATCAAATTCCTGCTGTTACTTTTATTGAACAAAGGAGATGCTGGCACAGCCCTAAGTGCCTGTGCTCATGGGTTGCCCTATAACAGCCAAGTTGCTACGATTTATTGTTAAATAGTCCCTGCAGGCTGTAATTTCTAAAAAGCAGAAAGAAATGTCCAGGCTTTGGCAACTGAAGTAAATGTTAATATCTGGTATTTCTTCAGCCACTTGGGTTTCTATGAGGCATTGCCTTTAACCCTTCGAAGGCTTCAGAAAGACTTATCTTTAAAAGACTATAAAACAGACGAGAGAAAACAGTTACAGCACCCCTAGATGATTTTTTTCAATTTACTTGAAAGATTGACCATCAGATCTCTTTAATTCAGGCATCTCTTCAAATTTCAGATACTACATACATCTTTCTTTACATTATATACTACAGAGCACTGAATCACTCTGCTCAAATTGTTCTCAGGAACAGAATTATGTCTGCCTCATCTACAACCTGATATGAAGACCACAGGAGATGTCAAATTACTCAAGCAGGTAGTGCATTGGGACCCAAATTAATCTCTTGCCCGTACATGATTATCCACACTAATTTATAGCTGAACTAATTTATAGAGTGTTTCAAGTTGATAATCTACAGCCAAAAAATACTTTATTTTACATAGACAGGGGCACAGACCCCAATATTCCATTAGCACTACTTCAACTTGCTTTCACCCGCACTTCCAACTTTCACCAAATGGACAGGATCATCATATTATAGAAAAAACACAGTTATAACAATTTCACCTGAAGCACATAGCTAAAGGTTTGGCCCATATTCACAAGAAAACCCACTCAAACAAACCTAAAGTTAAAGATATCTATCCTAATAGCAATGAAGCAGGTAATGAGTTTAAAGATTAGTTAATGGGTTTACTAAAGGAGTTAATATCTCAAGAAATAATCAAAATCAAAGTTCAATGAACTCAGTTTCATGATTCACAACCAATCTAAAAAGGCGTATAGGTGTGTATAATATATGACAGGTCTTCAATGAATGTGAATTTGCACAGGCCCATACTGGAGCTATACTGATTGTCATCTCTTAAAAACTAGTCTCTTTAACATTCTGTTTCTGCTCTCTGCAATGTTGCTGTATTAAACAAACAGGAATATACCCCAGACTGTATGGCTTGCCCATCTGTATTGAACATTGATGCCAAGTGTTGGCCTGGTTTGACACAGACTTTAAACAACTCTCAACTTATAAAAGGTGAAGGACAAAAAGAGTGCCACTTACTTGAGCAGAGACTCTTGCAGGCTATAAAACTGCAAAATGCACCTGACACATCATAGTGTGTATGTGAGTCTGATCATGCTCATGGGACTCAGCATCCCAAGTGCATTATTATTAGCAGCACCCTTTGACACCAAGGGAGGGAATGGCCTTCAACATGCTGTACAACTCTGGAGCCTCTCCAAAGTTCAACTCTTCTTCAAGCTTCTGGCACTTTTCTAGCCTAAAGGCCAATAGATTTGCTTATACTGCTCAACAGCTTCACCAATGACAGCACCTGAGCAACGGCGCAGCACTGGCTCCCTGTTTGCTATGAGCTCGCTTATAACAGCAGCTGAAAAATCCCCCATAGCACTGCCTGGACACTCATTTGCTCTTAAGTTTGTGATGCTCCTGATGTTTAGGACCAACAGGGTCCTCAAGACTCCTGTCCTGCCTCTCCCAAAGTCCTGCCGCGAGGTCCGACTGCCTCCACAGGCACAAAGCCGTGCCCGGATTGCTTTGCTGTAGCTGTTGAGAAGCTGCTTACCTTTTGAGAGACAGGACTAAGTCTCAGGTATTCCCATCCTTGCGGCGGAGGCAGCCTGCCATTTGGTGAGTGCAGTCCTTGGAGGAGGGAATGGCACTACCGCCTCGGAAAGTGGAGAAACAGGAGCATAGTGATTAAGATAACAAGTTGCGGATACAGGTGCTGTGCACAGAGGCACCTCAGGACTAATCCCGCAGTAAAAAGCAGGAGGTTTGCTCAGCAGAGGCAGCTCAGATTACTGCCCTCCTACCAAGCAGTCGTCAGCAGGCCTGACAGACAGGAGCAGAGACCGTGAGGAAAGGAGAAATTTGCTGAGTGAAAGTGCCAGGCAGCTCTGTCCCGACTCCCAGCAGATCGGTGGTTGGTCCCCTTTTATAATTAACACTGGAATTTCGGGGAAGAGAGGAGAAAAGTAACTAATTTAATACAGAAGTGTTTTCAGCCAGCCAGAAATTATTTCTTGTTTCTTTTGAAATTCACCATTCAAAGTTCATTTGAAAAAAGTAATTGGAAGTGAGAGTGGGGGACAAAAACCCACGGTGGAGGAGAGGTGTGGCAGGGACATCAGTCTCTCTTGCCCACTGGCCCACAAGTTAGGGCACAGTAATCTGACTGCAGGTTCAGGGTTGAAAAAGACATCCACCATGGTGCCCTTCTGCCAACCATCAGCTCTATGGGTCCCACTGCTTCTCCTGCACCAAAGCACCAGGCGCAAGCCTCAGCAGAGGAGAAGTCTGTAGGCACGTAGCTCTGTATGAAGTGGATGGAAACACCACAGGAAAGTACGTGGCTCTCAACACACTGGACCCATCCTGACACAGAGGATTGTCAGCGTGATGCAACCAGGTAGGTTCAGTCACTCTTTACCCAGCCAGGCTGCCTTAGCATCCAAGACAATGTTGCAAATATATATTAAATATATGTTAGATAGATTAAATTAACCAGCTTTTCCTACAAGGAGCAAGATGTTTCATTTCAAGCCAAACAGAACACAAAATTTCACTTCCATTTCATCCTAAATATTTTTTTCCATTTTGGCTGTTAGACCAAACCATACACTATTCACAATCTCGCTCACCCTTTTTACCATACTTTCTCCAACTTCAATGTCCACTTTGCTTTCAGAGTCTGTATACAGCGCCCTCTTCAATCTATTTAACTTCCTGACAACCTGCAGGCAGGAGAGCTGTATCTCCCTTCTATACGGGAGGTGAGTATAAGGAGTAATGCTACACAAAAATATCTATCAGCAGTAGGAACCAAAACCATTGCCCCAGGCCCAACACCAGCATAGTGGAGGAGTTTCTCATCTCCCCAGGACAGGAGATGGCCTTACTGTCTCCATTCTCCTCTTGCAATTTCACCTCACGATAGCAATAATTTTTAAAAGCCTGGTAAACATAGAAGACTAAATGGTAACTCTGAGCTGAAATAACTGGCTCTTTTCAAGGTCTGAAAGATGCATTTTTTAACCAATATTTTTTATTTTAATTAGCTCAAGCATTTTTTAATAGGAAAAAAAAAAGTTGTGGTGTACTTATGCAGGTATAACCTCCATGAAAATGTTTTACATACACATACTGAAGATGGGCTGTGTGTCCTTTCTAACACCAAAGTCAAAGAGGCAGAAAGCTGAGAAAAGGGGTATTGGGAGAAAAAAAAAAAGTTCTATATTCTAGAGCTATTGGCGCAGCCAGTGTGTAGGCCAGGTGCACACACATGAATATTCTTTGTCTACCTGCGTTTGTGCGAGTGAGTTAGGCTGCCTTTCACTACAAACAGGAAGATTCATGCATATAAAAGACCATTTGATACTGTCTGTGAAGTTTCTGGTCTTCATTATTCTTTTGACTGAGATATTGCATTTATCCAGCCACAAGAGATAAGCAATACCATGGGATTTGGATGACCCATACAAGCTCATTCATGAAAAAACATAAAGCAGTTACAGTGACCATTTCACCTTAACATCTGTTTTACTGAAGTACATCCAGGAAAACTCCATATATATCAGTAGGACTAGGTTAGCATTCGTTAGCCCTCCCTGACCTCACCTCCCTTCCAAAGGAAACCTTGGATCAAGCAGGAAAAGCATGGAAAAGTTTTTGAGAAATCGTTTTATATTCCTGTGTAACTAGTATAGCTGAGCAAAATTAATATTTAAACCAGGTAAAGATATGTATACATCAGCATATATCAATGTCACACAACTTCCGAACCCCTTATAAATCAATATTTATAGTTGGCTCTTGAAATTAAAGCCATGCACCTGGAGCTTCTTACAATAAAGCTGTTGAAATTCAGTTATTCCCAGTGCTCCCCCTGCAGCTGCCCTGTGAAGCTGTCATCCTGCAGACCTTCGCACCTGTACTGGTAACCAGAACCTCAGACAAGTCCAGGTATTTGCCCTATCGACTAAAGGTCAGGCTAGACACAATCACAGATACAGAAGCGAGGCACGCATCCATCGGAGAACACATGCTTGTTTGTTTGAGTTTTCATGCTATCGTGATCTGATCCAGCTCCAACTTAATCCTCAGGAAATTCCAAAAGGAGGAGATTCACACCCTAAAAAGCACTTTGTACAGCGCTGGCAGAGATTTCCCAGCTTTTCCAGTGTCACTTTCTGACAAATCAAACCCCAGTTTGATTATTGCCTGAAGAAGGCAAACTAATCCAAATGCACTCAGTGAAAGAAGCAGCTAATGCAGAGTGGCAGTGGCTAGAAATTGCTGTGTTTCTAATGCAGTTGCAGGTGAGGGGTCAGTCTTTAATGTCCTATATAGGATAACATATTAAGGTGACTGGCTTTTTTTTTTGTTCCCAAGGCATTTTTTCACTGTCCCTATCAGTGGCCTAAATCTTTATTTTAAAAATCATACCTAGGTCTTCTTCGCATTTATTACTCACTGTGGGAAATTTCCTAAAAGCCTGGCAGTCCTAAGCTGTAGCTAATTAAATCCTAGACAGTAATCCTGTTGCCAGTGATTTCAAAATTAAATTCTGTTCACCTCTTAGCTGTCTGCCCCGTGTTTCGCATTGACCCTTCTTAATGAGGTAGGAACTGCAAACATTTTGATGAACGCATAGAAAACTTCTCTAGTGAAAATACTGATGCTTGAGATGCTCAAAGACTTACTAGTTTGATACAACACACAAGCAAATTCAAAAGCCTTTACTTAACCTGGGGAGAGGCTATACAGACCTCAGAAATACTGTACAAACAACAGGGCAGGACCCTGATGGGCTTTGGCTGGTCACACCCATTGCCATCAGCTTAGTAGCCGTCTCTTCATGTGAGACTCCAACTGAAGGTTTGGGTTTTTTTAAGAGTGTTAAAAAGATGCACTTAAAGAGAGCCCACTCCCTGCCCCAAGATCTCACACAACAGAGCATCAGTGACACCTGGCAGATGGGGAGCTGAGAAACAAGGAGACATGACCAAGGGCATACTCAAAAGCTGTGGAGGAGTTCACAACCAAGCGTACAACAGTGCTAGTCACAGGACCACCCTGCCAGCCCCCTAGTTAATGCCAGCTTTGGCCTCTCAAGCTGTCAGTCTTAAAACTTCCATGTGCATGAAACCCTCCTTTCTCCCGTTCTCCCAGTCATCCTCACTGAATAAAAAATAACCACACCACACAGCAGCTCATTGGAAACATGCTCCTGCATTGCTACAGAGTGGGTTGTGAGCCAATGCCTATTCTAATTAATTTCATTCACAAAACTCGGATTTATTCGATGCAATTTTTTGGCACGTTGTCAAATATGACACAAAATTACATTAGTGTCATAAGAGGAAAGGATTAGTCCACTGAGTTCTTTGAAGAATTGTGTTGGCACTTGGCTTTTTGTAAAAATGCCAGCAGCTTGCCCTCTCTCTAGGAGAAATCACTGCTCTGTGAGGGTCTGAGCCAAAGCCTTTTTGAGTCTGTGGGAATCTTTCCACCAATTTCCATGGGCTCGAATCAGCTCCAAGTCTCAGATGTCAGACATACTGACATCTTCCTCCCACACTTCAACACCTCAATAGGGTAATTTATCAGGTAGAGTGGAAGATATATTTTTTTAAAAAGCCTTAGTTATAGCGATTTGCTGCCAAAAGAATAACTTTGTCGTTATGGCATAGGTGTAAGTATTCCTTATTTTCCCACAGAAATCTTTAAATGAGTTGATTAGGACCAGATTTTTCTGAAACCATAACACTGGCCATGCTGTGGCAGAGTGGAGGCCCATGTAGCCCAGCATCTTCTCCCTGACAGCACCTGAAAGCAGACACGTCAAGAAGAGGATAAGAGTAGAACTAATATACCCACACGTTTGCATCCTCCCAGCCCCAGCAGTTTGCAGCGCACAGACTGCATAAGCGTGAGACAGCCCCTGGCATTTAGCAGCAGGCTTTTGTCCTCCACGGGACTGATGTTTCCAGGGGGTATATCCCTGGGTGAATTCTCAGCCTGCTCAGTGCCTGAATTAGCCAGCTTCCCTCTGATGCTCCCAGTCTCAAGACTGTAGCATACTTCTATTCCCAGCGTCTACCCCAGGCCTCGTCATTCAGACAAGGGGGTCCATGGACAAGGATGTGCCAAGAGAATAAGCCGAATAACCCAAGGGACACAAGGAATCTGTAGGGAAGCATGAAAACAAACATGCAGATTACAGTTATAGCCACAGATAAGCTTAATCCTTTCTTTTTGTACAGTTTTTAGCACAACAGGAAAATGAGGATGTTTTCTATCCCCACTCCTCCTTTATATGACTTGTAGTTTTAGCCTAAGGCTCTTTGAGATGGAAAAGAATTGCAGGCATTGCTAAGCTTGAGGCAGACACAAACCACCAACCACTACCACTGAAAATAGAAAATCAACTGCCTTGAATACTGATCTTTGCTATGTTTGCATCTCTTTGTTTACTTACACCTCACTACAGAGCTGCCCCAAAGTGAGGGATGTTACAGTCAAATATCCCCTACATAAAATATACCATGAGAACTGGGCAAATACACACACTTGGGACAGGTAAAGCTCTTAGTAGGTATCAAGAGCAGCAGCAGCCACTTATTCTAATTGCAGTATCTGTCTTGAAGGTGATGGGTAGCACCAAGCCCAAAACATCAGATCCCCATTCCAGCTCCCGCTGATCTGTATGAGCAGAGGATTCACTCATGGATGGTTTTGGAAAAGAACAAGGCTTTTATTTGTTTTTACTTGAGGGGTGGCTTTTACTGGGGCGGTCCACAAGCACTAAGCTTGAGTGCCTTGAGCCTCCAGTGCAACAAGATGTTAGGGCAACTATATGCTATAGGGACTGAATGTACTTAATCTTTGATGCTACATTGCATATACTACATAAATAATACTTGAACAGGCTTCCTATGGTAACTCGTACCTGCATGATCAGATATATACTAAGAACACACATGTTGCATGTCCGGGAGGTATGCAGTTTTGCTGCAGACCACAGGCCTTTAGAGATTCATGCTTCATGCAATCTCACTGGCTCTGCAAATGCAAGTGTCACCATCATCCCTCCTATCCCAAGTCAAAACCTATGTGCTGGCCTGAACCCTAAAAACAACACCCCAGAAGAGCTCTGCAGGACTCCTGCATGTCAGCATGTACAGAGTAAGGGTCTAAAACACTGATATCTGAATCTCTGCTTAAAATTTTTACTTGCTGTTCCACTAGTAAATTTGAATAGAGCTTTGCATTAATTAACCAAGACTGATGCTGGATCCAAGTGTTTATAGAATCAAAGGACCAAATTCTGACCTGAGGTAACCCATCTCAACTCCATTCAGGCCAATGGAGCTGCTTTACAGCCACCAAGAACATGGACCAAACTGCCCGTGGCAAGTTCACAGCATACTGTCGTCTCAACAAGAATGACTTCATGTTTTCACCTCTGCCCTCCCTGCACCAGGCAACAGTGAATACCACTGGAACTCTAAGGAATGGCTTGTAGGAGGCCTTAGTTCAAACAGTGTTTGTGTTAGAAAGGGTGTCTGAGAGTTGTTGTCCCTGCGACTGTGGTTCCCTTCAGCATGATATTCGCAGAACAGCTACATTTGCCATCATGCCTCAGTGATCTAATTGCTGCTGTTACGAACATGTTGAATGTAAAACTATGTAAACAGTGTGACGCTCTGACAGCCATTCTTGCTTACTGACCTGTGGAAAAGTCTATTTTTGGCAACTGCTGTAGGCCACTGTTGTTGCTGTAAAGCAGACAAGGCAATGCCCACATTTTGTGCCTTATCTTCAGCTGATACGAGCACGAACACCACAATTAGATTGAACTGATACCACGGAAAAGGCCTGGGTCTTTTTTTTTAATTGCTCCCAACTCTGCTTAGATACTGAAGTTGGAGAGGAAGTGGCACAAAAAAACAAGTTGGAAAAAATAACCCATCTTTCACAATTAAACAACTAAGCCTTATTTCTGTGGCTTGTAGCTTTAGCTTTCAAATACTCAGTTTCCTCCAGCTGGTTAAAGATCAACTGAGTATCAAAACCTATCTAAGACAGTTTGCTAAGGACAGTAGGCAAGCCTCCTGCTACAAAATTAAACAAACTGGTCTCTCCAGTTTCTCATAGTGATTCACACCTACTGTTCCCAAATTGGCAAACCATGAGCAAAAGGATCTCCGCAGCATCAGCCTGTGGATTCCTCAGGCTTGAGGGAACCAGCTCTGCTCTTACACACAGTGAGACACTTTTGTCACCAGCAGTGCCATAGACATACTGAAATCTATCACAGGAAATACTGGTAGAGACCTCTCTTCTGAGGACCCAGCTTCTTGGCTCTCTCCCATAGTCTGTCACCAGTGGAGCGATACTTGTTGGTTCTTCCCTGTAGCACAATGTTATCTTGTCTCTTTGACCAGTGATAATTTTTAAGGTTCACCCTGTTTACTTGTGGCAATTTAATCTGGCTAGCAGGACTGAACACTCAAGCAGTGGTATGATTTTTGCCTGATTGCTCAGGTATTAAATATATTAGAATGAAATGAATGTGCTTTCTTTGGGGCCAGCAAAGGAAAGTGTCCTGAAAAGCCCTGGATTAAAAAGCAGGGAAGGAGAAAGTAGGTCATTTTCTTGTGCAATTCTAAACATCTTAGAAATTAGATGGCAGAAAAGGGACTAGAATGGACCACCA
This sequence comes from Tringa solitaria, assembly GCA_026413425.1. NCBI lineage: Eukaryota > Metazoa > Chordata > Aves > Charadriiformes > Scolopacidae > Tringa > Tringa solitaria. The sequence goes on along the minus strand of JAOXJM010000033.1, from coordinate 2,137,002 downwards.
AGCTAAATCCACCTTGCCAGCAGCAATCACACAAAAGATACTAGCAGCAGGGTATGAAAGGCAGGAGATTGTAACTCAGCTTAGCAGGGACTGGAAAGTGCACCTAAGGTACACTCAATAAGGCTTTGTAATTCCCTGAGATGTTACTCCCCTGAGTAGCTCTTACTCCAGCTTATTCTGGCTTCAGCAAAACAAAGTGTGAAGTACCAGCAAGCTTCCCCATAGCACACCAGTTGCAGACCAGAGGTCTGCAGGAATGAACAAATACCTACATATCTGAGTCTATTGTCCTGGAAACAAACGGGCAAAACAAGTACAGGGAGGTAGCAAGGAATGGGCAGAAAGAAAGAAACTGGCTTTAGGAACAGCCTTTTAAACAAGTTAGATATGAACAGTTCTGTTAAAGAAGCAGAGAAAGCTGAAAAGCCATTGAGGGCTCCTGAGCTTGAGGACGAGACAAACAAAATGCAGATAGAGAGCATCCATGAATAATCATTTCACAGTTATCTCCCAAATAAGAATCATCTCAGAGAATGGTCACAGTATTTACTTAACACTAGAGTTCATTTGGTCATTCTCTGCCTCTGCCCTGCTGTAAGTCCACAAGCAAGGAAGCAGAAAGCGTATAAATTCATATTTCACATGCCTATCCTACTGCAAGTTTCTCCCTGATGTTAGCAGGACATCTGCATGGGAGTGAAAGGCAGACTCTGGTCCTCACGTACTAACTACTCTGGTACTGGTTATTTATTTATAACCATCCATATTGATTAAGTATCCTCGTGAGATAGGTCATTTTTCTCATCTTTATTTCTTTTAATCTTTCCTCTCAAGCTGAATTTTCTGATTTTCCCTTCACATTCCCTTCACTGAAACTAATCTCACTCTTTTCCTCCATTAAACTGATCAATAACAGACTCACAAAGACTGACGATGGTGCAGCAGTCCCAAGCTTTGCAGATGGCATTCCAAAGGAAGTAACATATCATTGTATAAGCCTGTCTACAGACCTAGCATGGTGTTGTAACATCAATTTCTGCTTAGTAACTTGAGTAGAGGCTCACTCTGCTGCCACTGCTTACCTTCATCCTAAAACAAAGCCCAAGATTAAATAGCAATCTGAGTATTCTATATGGGCCACACAAGCATACAGTACGAGTCAAAACTATTCTGTTGTTCCTCTGTCTGACTGTCTCACTGCAATACATCTCAATAAAAAAAATCTGTGCTTTCTGTCTGCTGTGAGGTCTGATGTCTCCATCACACTGCTATAGAGAGTTCCTGAGTTTTTAATTCGAAAAACAAAAAATCAAACCTTCAAAAACATGCTGACCTTGAATATGCTTTGGAAAGAACCAAAACCACATACACCAAGCAGACTTTGCTATTGTTTGCATACGACTTTTAAGAGGTAAAGTCCATGTCGGTCTAAGATTGTGTCACTCCTAAGCAAGAGTCCTCACATATACTGAAATCACAGACTAAAAAAGTTCAGGTCATAAATGACTGGTCAGTGAGTTTTTGGACTGCTAGTATTTGCAGCAAGCAACACTAATTCACTTCAATTAAATCATTATGGCCAATTTACAAAAATCAGCATCTCAAGCACTCCAAAAATAATTTATTTTCAGATAATGTAGTACTGCAAAACAACATATTTTTGTCCACACAACAAAAAACAATCGCAAATGGGAAGCACACTAGCCCTTCCTTTATGAGTCTTAATGGCTAAACTCATTATGGCTGAGGTAAAGATAATCTGCACATCCTTGGTGCTGTAACTTTACCTCAAGTCTGACTTGCAAACCTTTGTTTGTTCACATTTCATCACATAGACATGCTGCCTGCCCAGCAGCATCCCCCTAACTGAGATGAAGGCCCCGCGTCACTCAGGTTCTGTACCGAGTTATTTTCCTTAATTTGTTTCCTTTGCATCTTGCCTAAGTTTATTTCATATTGTTGGAAGCTTTTATTTAATGCAGAAACTCACTTTCCCCTCGCTGCCTTCCTCTTTCTCACCATTCTCCACTGGGATTCCTCTTTTATCCCTTCTCATCCACTTTCCCTCCAGCACTGGAGACAAAACCTTTATCTTCTACCTTGGCACCAGCTGGCAAGAGTGCCGAGTCTTGCCACCTTTGGTGATGGTCAGAATTCAGAAAAAATTGTGACCTACTGCCCACAAAGCAGTTAAGACCTCATATTTTTGTTCCTTTGCTGCTTTCACATGAGCACTGCAGGGTCAGCTGAGACTGTGTCAAATTACCTGAACTGAAGGCTGAGCTCTTAGCTCTTAATTGCAGTTTTTCAGTTCTAAGTTTATGGATTGTCACCGAGCTCTCAATATGCACCAAGGGCTTAAAGTACCTTGGCAAGGGAATAGTATGTGAATGTAATACCTCTTAAAATTAGCATGCTTGATGCTTCTAGTGGTGATGAAATGAAACCATGAAAAACTCCAAACTAAATTTTCTTTACGTTGACTATAGTATTCCAAACGAGGAAAACATCAAATACCCTTGCAAACTCATTAAAAAGGAGAAGAAAAGGTGAAAAAGTCTTGGGAACCTAAAAATAATGGAGAGAAAAACTTTTACATTACACTGTGAAGTGTAATTTCGGAACATAAAACACTGCTGTCTGTTAATTTTTTCAGAGGTGGATCACCTCCTCTTTCAATAACTCATCAACTGTAATGAGAACCATGTGATCGATGACACTGGGATTGCTTTGCCTCTTATAATTCCTACTGCATGTGAAAAATTAGTCAAGGAAATTAAAAAAGTTGCTCATTTTCTCTTTTAGCTTGAAGAAGGAGGCCTCAAAGCTTTCAAAGAGATGTGGTTCCATGATTCAGGCATCTCCCGAGGAAATACTAGGAAGTGCTGAATTTTGGCCCGGTGATGACATTGCTGACCTTGAGTACATCACTTCTCTGTGTATAAAGACATATATGCATGCATACATACATATATGTGCATGTGTGTACGTATGTGTATGTGTGTGTGCATACATACCCAGGCAGAGAGAGAGTGCTTATTCTCTCCTGGTGTCCAGTTTGAGACACACAGGAACTGATCTTACCAATGTGTTTTTTCCAGTTTGTAGGCTGCAAAAGGGCTTTTCAGAACATGTGCAGGTTTCAGTCTCCACCAGAGAAATGCTGCTAATGAAAACATCTAAGTGAAGTGGAAAGGAAGAAGCCTGGGATGAAACAACTGCAATGGGACTCCAGGCTTTGCTTGTTTATCCTTTTCTCTTTCCTTTTCTTTTTGCCTTTAGGTGGACAGATGAAATACCAGAAACAATTCTCAATTTACTCCAAACAGAACCAGTTATTTTACTAGTTCACCTCAGCCAAATGAAATTAAGCTGCGATGAAAGGGTTCTATTTTCATAATTTTCCTAAGTAGTTTGAATGAAACATTTTGTTCAGCCAACAAAGTTGGACTACAATTCATATGGGTCTTAAATAAAAACCATTTATTTTTGGAAAATACTCAAATTGCAATGAACTACAAATTCAAATATCCTCCCAATGGCTACAAAACCCATCTAATGGTTCTATATATGAATATTCAGGATTTGTCACAAGGTCATTGTCAGTACCTAAAAGTGCTTTAGGTAAAAAACAGAATACAGGCAGCAAAAGCATGGAACATACTCCAGAGAGCAGGAGGGCGTCTAAGTTGCTCATGCCTGCCCTACTTGGACGTCACAACTCAGATGTTAGTCAGTTGTTCCAACTTAGTGACCCAAGCTGACACCTTTTGTTTGGCTAATGACAGCTCCTCAGCTATGCTGATCTTGACCCAGATTCCTTTCTGGCTAAGTGTGGAAACTCAGGACAGAGCACTCTATAAAGTGATACCATCTATCATCTAACTGGTACAGAAAAAACTGGATATGCCCAGAGTAAAAAACACCCAGGAAGCATCTCTATTAAGGTCTTAAACGATCCCCACTTCAGATTCCAGACCCAAAGATCTCTGACTCAAAACGTGCATCAAGATTCTGTGTCCTGACCATAAGACAAACGTAGTTATTTTTCAAGTCACCAAAGAAGATCAGCACAACTTGCTTATCTGAGTTCTGGTCAGCACACCATCCAACCTGGCACATGGGCATCACTACTCAGTACCATTTACAAGGCCTTTGATAGCCAGGGAAACGGCAACATAGAACATGTGAGACAGAACTCATCCAGCGATAGCACAGCGGCTGTTGCTCAAAGGATGCAGGTGAAGAGGCAGCTCTTCCCTCTAGCTCCCATCCTGAGTACAGTATTGGTCAGACTGCTCTCAGTAAGCACAGCCACTCTGTCACTCACCTGCAGAACCTGAAACAGCTCCAAATCTTGCTGAGGCCAGTGGAAGTCTTTCTGCTATCACTGCAGCAGCGACAACATGCAGCAAATGAGGCAAGAGCTATGTACGGAATTGCCACCCTTTCACAGGGAGCCCCAAGTACTTAGAAAGAAGACGGGACTGCTTGTAAATCACTGAACAGGAATCCTGGATTGTAATGTGGCAGGGGAGCAGTGGAAGAGGTGTATTTCATGTGCTTGGATGTATTAAGAGACAATGGAGTAATAGAAATGTTGGCTGAAAAGAACAAACATTTGCCCTTGGGCTCATGCCTGTGTGCTTAAAACAAGGCTTTTGCCAAGACCAGGCCAAGTCATAGGCTTTCAACTGGAAATGTGAGCGGAATGGCTGTGACACCCTGCAGGGCAGGAGACGGGGAGGGAAGGAGTGTTGGATCTTGCCTACCTGCGGACGACCAGCTTCAGTTTCTTGTAGGACCCTTTAACCAGGGAGATGGCCTCTCTCCTGGAGCTGCTGAGTTCCACCTCATTGATGTTCACCACTTCGTCACCAGCCTGCAGCTTGGAAGGCAGGGAGTCTGCTTTACCTCCCTCTTCAATCTGCACAGGAAAGAGAGGAGGAAGAAATGGTGAGACATCTGCCACAGTTTGGCTATCACATGCAGAGCTGACCATGCATTTCTGTTGAAGGAATTAGGTCTACAAGCCCCAAATTCAGCTTTATGATTAAGAAATATTGTCGCCTTTTGCCAGCCAGCTTCTTTAAAGGTGTGTGCTTGCCTCCCCTACATTTCATATAGATGGCAGCTGGGGATCAGCAGCCAAATTAATTCTGCCAAGAGGCATTGTTTTGAATAAGCCTGAAAAGTCTTTAGTATTTGGAAGCAGTAAATGCCCATAAAACAGCCATGGAATGCCTCCTGATACGAGGAGCCAGGCAAGCCCAAGGACAAAGCCGGGATTAGAAGAGCTTGGATGTGATTTTTTTGTTCAAGTTCCTCTTCATGATCTAGCTGGTGGATTAACAACAGCTTCTTGCTTACTGCCCAGCAACAAAGCAGATGCATGTAGGTGTATGCAGTTAATGACATGCAGCACCTGTGTAGGGTTTTTCAGTTAGGGACTGAAAGTACACAATTATTTTAATTTTATGAGAAAGTAAGAAACCTGCTGAAGGCTATGTAGTGGCAAAGGGAGAATGAGAATCCTAGGACACTTTCCCCTGTTTTGTATGATCCATCATGTACACATGCACATTGATTCTCCATCAGCGTACCAACAGAAATACACCAAGCCTGCAAGGAAGTAAGTGTCAAGGCAGAGGACAAGAAAGTTTGACTCGGAATCTCTGAACCTCAGCCCTGTGCACTAATGCACTACTTCTCTGAAAAGGCGTACTAGCACAGCAGAGGGCAAGGTTCTACATGGGTTAATGCACCACAAATCCTCTGTTTCTGGAGACTCAGGAGTGCCACCAGTTTGGAGTGCAACTGATACAGCTTTCATTACAAAACTTGCCACCACAAAAGCTAATATTCAAATTACCTGGCAGTCCCTGTTCAACAGAAGCTGTGACCTGTGTTAGCAATTGCCATGAGACTCATGAGCATAACATCTCATGGCTCATTGGAAGTTTAATCTCTTCCTTCAGGCCTTCATCTTTCCAGACATCATATTGGGGAAAAGAAATGTATCTGAATTGGGTTAAGGCTCTGATCCAGCTAGGGGAAGGGCTGCTATTTGCAGGGGTATCAATTTCTGAGCAGTGAAATTGCACGCACACTTCTGGAAGTTACTTTTATTTCAAGTCATGCCAGGCAAAGTGTAATTGAGCCATAACCCAGACATGTAACTCAGCACATGTAGACATATTACCCAGATTTTTACCAGAACATTAGTTTCAGTGTTGAAGGGTGATTTCTCGCAGGCAAAGCTGGTCTGTTCTTCTGAACAATAGTATTCCAGCTCACATACCTTCAAAAACTTAAAATCTGACTTCCACAAACATTAGGTAATAAATTCTCTGAACCCCCTACAAAGGCAGGTAAAAATCATTGTCACTCATCCTACCAGGAAGTCATTCCACTGATGAATGAGTTTTTTCTTTTCTTCTTAAGAATGGATAAAACCACAGGAATGAGACTTCATATAAAGAACCTTGTATCACAATTACCAGGAAGGGTGAGAGATGAAACATTAGACCTTGCTGCCAGCATAAATAAATAACAAGCTAAAAATGCAGTATTGCTCCAGTTTGTTGCTGCTGTAAGGAAAGCAGGTGGGTATCATTTCAATGAAATACAATAGAGTGTGATACTATGGGTTAGATTAACTTGTGATATAGTCAGCAGAAGGGATTTCTGTTTGGTTTTGTTTTGCTATGTTTGATCACATATCATGAAGAAAAGGCATTCTTGGAAAAATATCTTCTGTAACAAATACCAACTACTTCAAAGGCTGAGATACTAATCAGAAGCATTTGTATTAATGTCTGCCTTGATGAACCCAGGCCTTAAAAATTCAACACAATTGGGATCTGTGCTTTCTTCTGTAATAATCCAAACTGTATTTATATATTTTAGGTTTTTTCACTCCACAGGATCACTTCTTTAAGGTCTTCTCTGCAACCACACGGGCTAGACATCTCTTTTTCTCTTCTTTTTTAGTGAAAATGGAAATTTGGATTCTTCCATAATCACCTTTATAAATAATGTGAAATCAAAGACTTTAAGGAAAGACTAAACCCTGCAATCCCTCTGATAAGGTTGCTAACATTATGAACAGCTCTGAAAGAAATCTTTCTTCAAATCCTGATGCATTTCAGATTATGCCTATGCCAAGGGCTCTTAAACTGCAGCTTGCAAGGCCATGAAGCCAGCCACAGTACCATAGTAAAGAATGCCTTTAAGGAAAGTTCACTAGCACAACTACAGAGTCATCTGCAAGTAATTCCAGAGGCTGAGAATGATCTGCTTTGCTCCTGTGTACTTAAACTGTCCAGGAGCAATACCTAAAACAAGACTCGCTTTTTGTAATCAGAAGCTTTTGATGGCAGCATCAAAACCATATTATTTACATACCGAGAGAGAATATAAATGGATTACATAGTTATCTCATCTATTAATAATCAGTCAGCCTTCTCATCTATTGCTTAGGTACGGTTGTGTCATCTATTTTGCTGGATGCAAATTCTTTAAAGTTCCTGGAGGAAAACATTCACAACAGGCCTGTGACCTGACACTACCACTCAGAGAATCAAAAGAGGCAAAAAGACTCCCAAGTTTCCACCAAAAGTCCAGAAACAAGGCACCATCTCCCAAAGCAAGGCTCAGATGCTCCACATTAATTTCTTCTCTCTCAATGCCTCTGAAAATATTTGTGTTTAAGGAGTGGTGATATTTCAAAGAAAGGACTGAATGATTCAAACAAAACAAGCTGCACTGTAAACACAAAGCTCTATCTCTACCCAGTGAACAATTATCAACAAAGCAAACAAACCTCAGCGTACGTGTAACCTATTTAAATGAACACCTGCTTCACTGGACAAGGCTGAACAAAGTCAAGGATGGGACTCTGCTGGGTCTGTGTTGCACTGAGCAGTCAAGGAAGATGCTTGCAAAGCTGTGCATGAAACACCAGACAAATAACACCCAGGCTGGCCACTTGTGCATGTGGTTACCTTCTCTGAACAGCCTGTCTCACCCTAGGGACCAGGTCCCAAGTGAGAGAAAATGAGAAGACAAGTCTTCAACTGTTCCCTAAATCTCACATTGTTCTAAGTGCTGTCAGTCAGTATGGGCAGACCCAGCGATACAGTTTCTTTAAGTGTGCAACTTGTGTTGGAGTACTTTGAGCAGCCACAGCATTGTCAAAATTACTTTCAACAGTCACTTGTGCTAAAAATGTAATCACCATAAGCTACAGGATCTAGCATAAGAGGTCAATCAATAGCCAGTAAGACCTCTTATGGTTTATTTAAGTTGAGAAAAACAAGGTTTCTCAATGTAGCCAGCAAACCTTCTGAGTGTAGGATTGTTGCTTATCCATCAGGAGCAGAAGAAGCCAGCGAGAACCGGCCAGGGACTGAAGTTGTTTTCCCTTTTGGCTGGATTGGGCAAACTGCTCTGCCAAGTCAAGTTATGAGAGGTGATTCTGACAAGCACTGGGTGGAGAAATACCTAAAAAACAGGCTGGGTTTGAACTTCATGTGCTGGGCTGAACCTTAGAGGGCTGGGTTCAGTGGCTGGTCTTACTGCAGGTGCTGTGAGTACAGCCAGTGGCCCAGGCACTGCCAAGTGGGGAGAAGAAGCCCTCTCCTTGAAATCAGCAGGAACATCTGTAGAGAAAAGAATTTGTGAATAGCATAAAGCCTCTTGATTTCTGTGCCTCAGTTTTCCACCTGTAAAATGGACACAATTGTTACCACCTATGTCTGTCCTGTCTATTAAATGTGTGAGTTCTCTGTGGGCGGCGGTGATCAAAATCTCGGTGCTCATTCCAGGGGCTGTCTCTGTGAATTCGTAGCTCACAGGCCCTGACCCTGGGCAGAGTCTGTGCCAATTAGAACCATGCAACAGGGAAGTATCCCCTTCCAGAGGGTGTTCCACCAACCATCTACAAGATGGTTCTTACTTCCCGTGAAATCCCAACAAACTTCTGTGACTTCAGCATCTCCCCCCACCTCTATCTTTCTTTCTGTTTCTGTTTCCCACAAACATATCTAGCCAATTCTTTCAGGTTCCTTCAGAAGGACAGAATAAGGTCTTCCCTGCCAAACTGGCCTCTTCTGAAATACACCCACTTGAAAATGCCTCAATAGTCTCCTCAGGGTGATGCAAACTCAAGCCCCTTCAGTTGTGTTTAATGCAGTAAAGCCTTCCATGCCCACTGCCCTTTCCTGAAAACCCCAAAGGCCACCTCTGGTCCTGCTTTGCATTAACACTACAGTCCGTTTTCTTGCATTAGAGGAGGCTTCTTGTCATTCAATAGATACTGCAGCAGAGTTTGAACCCATCTGTTCTCCCTTTTTTGGCTTACTGTAAAAGCAAGAAGTTGCTTAAGCAGATCACCAAGGATACATAAGACTTATTACTACTGTCTTTTGTTTGGTTCGCTATGGTTACTGTAGGTTCAGAGAATGCTGTCTAACTGAGATCCTTTCTTGATTATTTTAAAGAAGTTTTCTTTATTTATTCCTCTTTTCCCTTTCTTTGAGGAGCTTTTGTAACAACAAATTCTCTGTAGCTTTTAAGATGGATTATTCCATCTTTGTGTCTTTTATAATATGAATGGTGCATGTGATTCCTAAACTGTAAACTTGCTTGCTGAAGTTTCTCAATAAAAAAAATAATAAATAAGCAAGCAAGCAAATATGTATGCACAAAGTATGCAGTTACACAAGTGAGAGCTGTGCCACACAGCAGGTTAGTACAACTGCTGAGTGCCTCCAGGAGATGCTCTGGAAAAAAATAGTAAGCCAGCATAGCTGGGTGTTGACAGAAGCAGCAGCAATTGCAATGACAAACTACTGCCCTTTGCGTGTCAGATATTATAATGATGGGAAGGGAAGCATCACAAATGAACTGCTGGAGATGGCTGTCCAGAATTCCTGAGCTACCCAAAAGATTTTATAGAAACTGACAGGGTGAGAGAGGAAGAAATTTTGCTCCACGAAGGAACTGAGGGAGGTAGCTCACTCTGCTGCAAGGAGTCCAAGACTCACCCAGGAGAAGCATTACAGAAAACTGTTCTCTGCTTTAGAGCTCTTGTTTTCAAATATTTTACTGGAACCATTTTCATTCCTTCCAATGGAACAATGCATTTCCAGGGAATCCGGGGTTTGTCTCTTCCTTGTCCCTCACGAGGTCCTTAGCACTGGTGCAACTTGGGGGTAGGGGTTAAACCAGCTGTGCATTTGAGAGAAAACACAGGAAAGCTGACTGTATCCATTTCCAAATTCAGCAGGCAAGCTTTAATCACTTCACAGTGCCCAGACTGGAACATCAAACAGGCAAGACTGGGGTCTTTCATCATACTATGAGGTGTAATACAGACCAGTTGCATATTGCACCTCTCTGCACACAGAGAAACATTGGGCCAAATTCAGTTTGCTCAGTAAACTCATTGAGTAGCTGATTGACTTAGGCTTCATGTTGGAGATGGTGATTTTTAAGTCCCTGTGGATTTCAGAGATGGTTCTTGGACCCAAAAACAAAGATTCAGAGCTGCTGAATGACTCCAGAGAATATGCTGCTCCCCTCATTCAGACTTAATGCCATGTCACAACTTGGGGGCAGACAGTGTTTCCCATGCAGCAGACAGAAATTCCTCCCCATTGTCCCCAACCTCTGTGTCAGCATGACAGAGCATTTAGGACAATTCAATCAAAAAATAGTTAAGTCAAAGGTCTCCCCCGGAGCCGTGTCTCCGCTGGGTTTCCCCATCCCTGATGCAGACATACATCTCGAGAGAATCCAGCTATTGACATTTACTCCAAGCCAAAGAAAGTGTTTCCAAATTAGTTATTGTTTTATTCTGCAGGGAAGTAAAGAAGGGATTTTTTCTCATAGTGCTCTGGATTGTTCTACAGTAACATTCTGCTCCCAAATACAAAGCGTTGTAGTGGAGAGACTAATTTATTCCAGGTAGTCATACAAGGTTTACATAGCATGAGTTCATCTTGAGAGGCTGAACTTTATTCAGTAGAAGAACAAGTTAAAATACATGGATTTGAAGGGTTAGCAGTGCTATGAAATCCTTCTGACACTTAAAAAAACCCCAAAAAACAGTTATTTAACACAGGCAAAACAACATATTTTCTCCACATGCCTGAAACATGTTAATGAATATACTTATTTGGCTTGGAGCAAGGCACCTAGCAAGGAGAACTCCAGCCCCTACCATTCACAACTCTAACAATTCTGGCATCCCCAGGCTTATTTTCCAGATACTGCATCAGACAGGCTGTAAATCTAGAGGGACCAAGAACTGTCCTCGTGTAATTTATCGAGGGCAGGCACCAAAGCAAAGTGGCTGTGGGCACCAAAGAAGCAATCCAGCTGCAGAAATGCCACTGTGATCCATGCAGGGCATGCAAGTTACTTGCAGGTGGTGAGGACTCAAGGTCATTTCCAGGACTACCCTGTAGGTTCTAACACTTCCACACCTTCCTATTTCCTGCGTGATTGTTTCCTGTCCTGGGAGCAAGGTTAATCTCAGCAGTCAGCCCCTCAGCAAAAAGTGGCAAGAAGTGAATGGAAAACAGATTGCTGGCTTCAGCTACAAGAGATAAGAAGACATGCTTGGATGAGTTCGTGTCTAACTCCTCTTGGTGACTCTAAATTCCTAAGCCAGTGGAGGAAAGAAGGTTTAGCTCTTAAGATAATTTTCCACCTTCCTAAGCATAGAACTGCTAGGCTCCCACAGAGATTTTTACATTTTAAAGTGGAAGGGGAAGGGAAAATCAAGTCTTCTTTCAACTAATGCACAAAGAAAGATGGACCTATGCTACAGCTTTGATTCATGCCTTCAAGAACCCTCCAGAATCTTTTCTGTAACAAGAGGCTAAACTAATAATACATTTTCTCCACCCCTCTCCATATATACAAGACAAGGAACTAATCTGTGTTTGCTCTAAGGTAACGCCTAGAGCCATATCAGGTCCCTCTTCTAGAGGCATGGTACAAACACATTATCAAAGACAGCTCCTGCCCCAAGCCTTACAGTATAAATGGACAGGTTAGACAAACAGAGGGACATGAAAGAGAGATGTGGAAAAGCTGTGACAACAACAAGCAGAAAGATAGCGGCAAAGCCCGGTCTCAGCTACACGGTGACATTTGCAACATATGGGCTGAACCTAGAGGCAAGAAGAAGCAAGGAGTACCTGCAGGATGGGAAAAATCAGCTTGTTTTCAGCCAGCATGAAGCCAGCTGTGATGTGCACAGGGACCATCTGCAAAATGACATTCTGACATGCTTTACGGTGGCAGCATACAGTTCTTCTCCTGCTAGCCCAGAGAGACAGGAAAAAGGTGGGTAGAGAATAGGAGACAGCTTCTTTCCTGGCTCTCCCAGCACTTGGCTGACTGCTGCTCCTTGTCGGGGTGTCCAGGGACCCAATATCTCAAATGTCATTAATGCTTCTTCCTACCTTTCCCTCCTGTTGTTCACAGCACACAACTGGGCCAGCCAAGGGAAAAAAATCACCGATGTGCACTTCAATCACAGACAGAGCAACTACGGAAAAGCGCTGCCTGTGCCGGTGCAGAGTAATGCTTGCCTTTTTGCAGCATTAAAACTTGAGTGATTGCTTTCTCCTGCTCTTTCTCCGCTTCCTTCATGAGGCCAGCTTTTACCCCAGAAGAAGCCTTGCCTGCAGAACACACCCTACCGGTGCACGTGGGGAATCGGAGAGCCTTACTTCTTTGTTCGCTGTTTGGTTTTTGCAAACAATCCATTCCAAGCATGCCACAGAGGGTATATTACCAGGTGATACAAATACTGGGGCCTGGAGCACGTTAACTTGATCCTGTTTGGTCTGTAGCGATTATCAGGGCAATATCAGCTCAAGGGGCTACAAGAACTCATTCCCTGTTACTCTGTTGTATCTGATACAGCTCGCCCCTCTCCAGAGCACACAAAGCCAGTGACTGCACATGTCTGAGAGTTAATATTTGCTTTGCAATGTGAGAGTTAAAAATAGCTGTTTGTCAAAGAGTCTGCTGGAAAGGTCTTCTGCTCTCCCCAAAACACACCCAAGGTTTCCATGCTCAGGACTCCTTTTTTCACTCTGCTTTGTCGTTCTGCCCCCAACTTCACAGTCCTTTCTCACATTTCTCTCAAGGTTTCAATAATTGAAAGCCCAGTTCCTATGACATTTAGGCAGTCATTACAGTCTAGACAAGGGGCTGCCAAACATGTGGCCACCCAACACAGGAGAGAGCATCGCCTCAAAGCTACTGCACGGCTACTGAGTCCATCGCAGCGGTGCAGCTTGGAAGAGCGTGTCAGCTGAGGATCACCCACAAACCCAGGTCTCCTCATACACTCCCACTCCCCAGCCACTCCACTGTTGTGTTCCCGGTGTGCAGGGTGCCCCTCATCATTCTTGTCATCGTCTCTTTAATGATCATTGTGGCAGGAGCCAACGCAGCACACACCAGCTTTACCCACAGAGAAGAACTGACCCTAGCACTTAATGTTTCTCAATCAGTGCTATGCCCCAGAAAAAGCTGGAGGTGGGCCTGTGGTAACAGTTATAATTATTAAAACTGAGGTAAGGTACAACTAAGAGACCGCCTGAACCCTACAAACCCTAGGATTTTCAGTCAATGACATCCACTGCTACATAATCCTTTCCATAGGCACCTGTACAGACCCCCTATACCATCTCCAAGCAGCCATTCTTGGTGGTTGCAGTGTATCCCTCCTACTGTGGGATGTCATGGACCAACACTGACTCACAACTCAAAATGTAAAATGTGCAAGGACTGGCCCACCTCAAGAAATGTCACCTTTTGCACTCAGTGCAAATGGATAGGCAGAGGAACATGTTATTATTTTTTTGCTGTTGGCAGTTTCTTTTGCTTTGCATACTCTCTTCTCACAGCATGACCTTACATACCCTCCCTCCTCCTGTCCTTGCCATCTAGGAAAACAAACCAGTTGAAGATGTGTCTGCCAAATCATATTTGTTACCTACTCCAAGGACAAATTTTCAAGCCTGGGGAAAGCCAAACCTGGCATCACAGGAACTCCCATAGTAAGAAGTCTAGTTTCTTTAATCTCCCTCCTGTCTGTTCTAAAAACAAGGAGCAAATGATGACATTTGGAACTTGCCTTTCAATTCTTGTTACATAGCATTGCCTTGTGCCCTTTTTTACAGGATGCTTTACCTGTCTTCCCAGATTTTTGTATTACTTTTCTATACTTGCTGTTATTACCTATATTGCCATAACCCCTAGAGGTTGTAGTTTGACAGGATGACCAGCTGCCATGAGACTTTCTTTTGATTGTGTCTTCTTGGGGTAACTGGAAAATATTTCCACATAAGAAAATACAGCTAAGATGCACACACCTGTGATTGGTTCAGAGAAGAAATAAGACAACCAGCAGGCTCTCAAAGTACAGTTGTTGAAGGTTTTTTTCATCACATGGTTAGACACTGAACTTCCTGCTTTGGCATATTGCTCACATGAATTCAAAACAGAAATGTCAAGAAAATCTGTCCTGCAATCAGGTAATTCCATAAATTAGGTAAACCTAAAACTATGGCATTTTCTGGCTACTGGAACCGGTACTACTTATCTCTCCTGGAGATAGATCCTTGGCCCCAGCATGGCCAGTTTCTGCTTTTGATGTCTGCCACTTCTCTTTCCCTTACTTCCCTTCCCCAATATTAACACTTCCATTATACATGATATAAATAGCAATAATAATAGCAATGACAACAGTAGTAATGATCATCAAGAACTTTCCTTCCATTAGCTAATTTGACCTTTCAACACCATGGGAGGACAGCAGGAAGTATTGTTTCTAAATTAGAGAGGAATAAAAACAGAAGCAATGTTTATGTAACTTTTCCAGGGTCACAGAAAGAATCACACATTAGCGCTGGAGTTTCACTCTCTACTCTGACTGCCAGGTCACGCTGTACTGATGCCAAATGAGACATGCCCCCTTTAATATTTCTACCATGTCCCCAGCATTGAGCCATTTTCTCTCAGCAATTTTCCCTGTTCTGCAACCAAGAGGAACTGCTCTTGGATGTCCTTCCATCTATAGTTCTGGTTCCCCACTTGTCTCCATAGTTTTCATTATTCTTTATTTGCTGTGCTCTCCCTCCTTGTGCTATCATATCTCTTTCTTTTTTTTATCCTATATTCTCTACTTCCTCATGCTTCTTCTTCCTCCCTGAGCCTACTAATACAAACTAATAACCACTAAATGGTCTATATCTGGGAAGGAAAAAAACAGATGATGCGACAGAGTGACGCTTGATGAACTGACTGGAGCTCTTGCAGGCATTCAATAGCTGCCTAAGGGATTTAGGTATTCACTTCTCACTCATTTTAATGAGAATCAGACATCAAAATTTTTAGGGACTCTTTGAAGATCGAAGCTTGGGGCAGCCAACAGCAATTAAAACACAGCTCAACATCAAGAGAATTGTCCTTTAGGGCAAGAGAGTACTGATGGCATGCCTAGGTAATGAGAAGGAAATGCTAACGGACTCTCTAGAAGTAGCTGGGCCAGTTCATCACAGCACGGCAGCTCGATGGTCTTTGACTCACTGCCAGGTCACACACACTTCACAATAACGCAGTGAGAACTCCCCTCGGACCAGATAATGGCAACAGCGCATGGCTTGGAGTGACAGTGCCAGTACAAAAGAGGAATTTTATGGTCCAAGCCATTGTCATCACATCACACTTAGCAAACCCTTTCTTTACTCCCCCAGCCTTCTATAATTATTAAAAAGTCTTCTCAAGTGAATTTAGTGTCCATGAAAGATGCCAGGCTCATAGCCCTGGAGATTCATTTTCCTTGCCTACAGATCGGCTTGTCAACCTTCCTCCCTGCCTCCTTCTGCCCAGTGCATCTCCAGAGTGTTTTAGTGCTTTCTTGAAGGAAGAGCCTCTTGGAGACAAAAGGAAGACTATTTTTCTGAGATCCTAAGTGTTGCTGCTGAGATGGTTAGCTCCACAGATCCAAGTGCAGCGCTATTTTTAAAAAATGGGCATTTGTGCAGCAGAATGTATTGCTTCTGGTTCCCCATGCACTGGAGCACAGGAGTATATTGTACAAAGACACTGCTATCTGCAAGACTGGTGTTCAGGTGAAGATCACTTCATGGCACCATCTACAAGAGTTTTCTTGCTCCAAATCAACTCATGAAAAGAATTCCCTGGCAGCATTTTCTGTGACACTACTGTAACCCTCATATAGTAAAGAAACACAATCAAACACTCGGAAATGATCGAAAGCACAGGAGAGAGTGGAGCAACCAGTTTCAATTTCATACAGGAAGAATGAGTATCTTAAAGCTCGAAGTGTCCATGTGCTTCTGACCACCATCCACCTACTTGCACACGCACATGGTCGTGTGACTTTGTGCCAGGACAGGCTGGCTAAGCGTTTGAGAACCCACTCACCACAAACCCACGTGAAAGTGTCCAGTCTTAGCTGTGCACGAGCATTTTCCTAAACAGGGTCCTACCAGGCTATCCAAGTGTAAAAGCACGGGAACTGAAAAGCCTGTCCTTGCTCAGGCCTTGTGGATGTCTTGCGGGGCTTCATCGTCTTACTGGGAGCAGCAGGGTGATGAAGCAACAGTTACACAGCTTTGGTCGGTTTGTTCAAATCCCCCATCCCGCAGTCACTATCCTTGTCCCCTGCTGCCACCGTGCGGCAGTTCCAAATTCAAGGGATAACTGCTTTTCTCTGAGCTACTACTGTCGCGTTTGTAGCTGGTGGCACTCAACCATTCGGAATGCTTTTCTAATGATGGGCTAAAAGAACAGCTCATGTAGTGGTATTGAGAAGAGGCATGAAACCCTGTAAGCTCATTCCTAAATCTGAATTCCACCCTTCAGACCTATGGGTAGTTCTGTTTTCGGTAACATGAGTTATGCATGAGCAGCAAATTAATCTGAAAGGCCATTCAATTATTAGTGTTGTGAAAACAAAGCGGTTGCTGCACATAAGCCAGAGTGAACATCTCAAAGGCTCAGAGGCAGGTGCACAAATAAATTTTAAGGTGTGGAAAAGCAAGAATAAACTGCTAAGCAGTGGTATTTACCTAATTTCTTAATTTAGATATTGAAAACCCAGTCAGACTCTTCAGGGAATGCTGCAGTCCGCTGTCTAATTACAAAATGAGAGAAAGAGGGTCCTGACCTCTTCAGCCTGTCTGACTGATACCTTTCAATCCTTCCGCTTCACCAGCCATGATCTCTGCGGTGTCTGCCCTGCAGCTCTCTAAGATTTTTGCTGATAGTACCCTTAACCTTGTGGTTCTGAGCATGTTCCCTACCACTTTTTCCTGAAAGCACCTTAGGCTACGAAACACTGGATAGCATTCGTTTTAATAAACACTCAATTCATTTTGTCTGTGCTCAGTGTCGATTCTTTAACTAGTGCCCAAGAGGCCAAGGGCACCCCCAAATCCCCTGTCCACGTGTCAGCTTAAATGCCTCCAACCTGCACAGGGAGGGTTTCTCACCAGCTCAAGAAAATGCTGGAGCAATTTTGAAAGTAAGACGATAAAAGCAGGCTTAGCTAGTGATTAGCAAGGCATTTCGTAGCAATCCAGGAACTTTCTTTCACTGCAGATGTGGACACTAATAATGCAAAAGCTGCTAGGGAATGCAAGGAAGCACATTTGTTCTCTCCTACCTTCAAAAAATCCCTTCAGATGTGGGTGACAGGGAAAGGTACTCCCTAAAGCCACTCTCACAATAGTAAGAGCCAAGATGCTAGTGCCTGTTCTCTGTGTTTCTTTTATGCATATCCTGACAGACGCTGCATGGGAAGGGCTGCCAGTACTTACAAAGTACAATGTCTGTTTTCCTAAGGTCCAGCCTTTACCCTCTCAAGAGGGAAGCAGTTTTTCCCCAGGCTCAATAATTCTCTCAGCAGACACAAACTTCCAAACCACTGCAGCTCATACGGATGTGCAGGACTGAGCATGGAGCTCAGATTCCAGAATATGTCCCAGAAAAACAAGTTAACAGCTCAGGCAGTAAACCTCTGCTCTATGTTGTCCTGTCCCAGCTGTACTAGCAATACTGAAGTTAATTAAGATATATCCCTCTCCCTGCTTGAATCCTCTCAAGTAGCCACATCTTTCTTGGAACATTCTTATCAAGCTCTTCTTTTAGGGAAGGGGATTTATAGTTGTGTTTCATTTATCAAGCCAGACACTTTTACGTAAAACTATTTCTAGCTGCAGTAGACACATAAATGAATTTAGCTGCGGTTCAGGTTGAGGCATGTCCAAGTTTTCAGAGCCACTGATGCTGTCAGGTGCCATGGAGATGGATGAGGTAAACATACCTGTAAAAACATGAGGCATTGCCCACTGTCTTCCTCCTTTCTGCATGCCAAGAGAGCTCTTGCTCTTAAGCTGGTCTTTTGAAACTCTCTTCTGTGTGAAAACACAGAATATTCACAGAATCACAGAATCACAGAATTGTGGTGGTTGGAAGGGACCTCTGAGAT
>JAOXJM010000033.1:2101913-2118352 GCA_026413425.1 Tringa solitaria | reverse complement strand
TCCTCATCCTTTGTCACTATATTACCTTCCATATCGAGGAGAGAGTGGAGGTTCTGTGCTGATCGCCGCTAACTTTGTGGAAGCTTATAATTATACCCTGCCCTGCATCTAAAATGCAGGGCTTATATCCACTAGTATGACATGTAAATGCCTTTGTAGGCATTTACATTGTAGAGTAAGGGTTTCAAATCTTATTCTGTCATATGTGCCAAGGAAAAAAGTCCACCGCAAGCGTCTCAAATACAAACTGAAAACATGCATTCCCTTCCTGTCTTCTCCTCCGCTTAGTACTATTTCCTGGTTTATCACAGTTCTCTCAATTATTTCTTTTTGCTGCTCTTCTGTTTCCAAAAATGTCATTGAAAATAAACTGATAAGACAAACAACTATGAGATTCCCACTAACAAGGGCAGTGTGAAATGACCTCTTTGGCCATCAGCAGTGAAAGGCCCTTGATCTCAGGAATGAATTGGATTACAAAGGCATGTTTTCCATGAGTACTGCTAGGCTTACTCCAGTTTTATACCTAAACTAGGGCAGCACATAAAAAGCGACCTAACTCCTGCACCACGAGAAGGCCCCTTTGACTTGCTAGTTTCCTCTATACTTGCATGTAGTGTTGGGTCCTGGAGGTATCAGCATTAAAGACACAAGATGATGTAGGAATGTCTTTGAGCTTAGCTGGACTGGGTACAGGGAGCACTTTACGTCTGAATATTGCACAACCTTTTCCATTTTCTTTGTTTCAGTCTTAAGCACCTAAGAACCATATTCCTGCTTCATGGACGATGGGAGCCATCAAGTGCATCCACAGGGGCCTCATTCCCTGGCAGAAGGTAAGTCTGTCTGTCAGCCAGGATCAGGACTTCTCAGAGATGGATCCCCCCTGAAATCCATTTGATCGATTTTACAGAGCACATTTTTGTGACTGTGCAGCTACATGAAGACTGTGTGCTCAAAACGCTACCTGAATGGTGCACAGGGGCTCACTACGTGTGCTGTTTACTCAATGCACTGGAAACTTCACTCCTGCATCTTGGGGGTGGGGAGGAGAAAGAAGGGGGGGGGAGCAGAAATAACAAAAAAGGAAGGGAATGTGCCTGCTAAAGCCAGTCGTTACACATTGGCTAAATCGCATTTCTTTAATTGCCAGAGCTCCAGGGGCTAAGGCAGCAGGCACATGTTTTTATAAGCTGAATCATACATTAATGAAAATCCCAGGACATTCCTGTAAGAGCACAGGCATTAGTGGCAGCTGGGATGCTGGCCAAATTCCAGTGAAGGTAACTACATTCTGCTTCCCTATGGTCTCCCTGCCGCTTCAATGAATATGGTCAATTGTTTCAGCTCCAAGTTGCTCCGCAGCGTCCCTGAGATCAGCTGCCCACAGCATCCTGTGCGGTTCTCTGGGATATCATTCTCACTTAAGGAATCTTTGCAGAATTTAAAAATAGGTCCTGTGAATGATGAAAATGTCCCTTCTGGCAAACAAGTTTTTAACAACAGCTTTGAGTCAAACAAGCTGAAGAAAACTTTAAGATTGCGTAAAAGTTCTAAGAGGAAAGAACAAAAAGTACACTCAAAACCTCAAGGCAGAAATATTGTTGCAGGCACTGCTCGGGCTGTTTGGAATTAGTTTAACTAATATCCTTTTGGGGACTTGACCAAGCATTGCTAAATTCAGTAGATGTCTTTTCCATTTAATGGGGTTTGGATGAAGCCTATACAGAAGTATTTTTGAAAGAAAAGTTCTTCCACTGTAAGAGGGCTTGGAATGGGTATTTCTCTCTGCTATGACTAAAGATGGCCAGTAACAACCATTCCTCAAAGCTTCCAAGCCCAAAGCAAACACACACTTTGAACCCTGAAATTTGCAGCCTCCTCTCTATAATGGCCCTATCCACTGCCTCAGAAAGCAACCCCTGCCTGTGCTAGGCCTGGCTTAATCCAAGCAGCAGTGAGCAGCAACTCACAAGTCTAACTCTATTGCTGTCAGCTGTGCCACTGAGCCTGTTCATTAAAAACCTCCAGAACTTAAATTATGATCTAAGCCTCGGGAAAGAGTTTTCCCAGTTTTCTTCACACTGATCAACACCACAGCCCTTCAGTGGTTCCTCCACAAGTGCTACCTAGAGAGCAAGGTACTGCACAGAGTGAGAGCAGCAAGGCCTGTGATATGACCACAGACTGATACTCACTAGGTCAATGGCAGGGTATCTCATTGAAGGGACAATTTTTAAAGATATCCTCTCTCTCAGAGGGCCTGTCTTTAACCTGGTAAATTAAAAGCAGGCGCTGTGTAGTCTGTATCAAAGCAGACTGTATTGAACATATGAAAAGCTTGGATGAGCTTTAAAGACTTCAGATCACGTTCAAAGGGCCTGGCAGGAGAAGAGCAAAACCCCAGGGAAATGGGACAACAAACCTTAGGGCTGTCAGTCTGACTTTCCAGCTGTCCCAGCAGAGACTTTTGTGAACGCTAATATTGAACTGCTGCTGTTTACTCTCACCCTTGCCAACACAAAAATTAAAAATGTACAGCTTTGAAAAGCTGCACAGAGCAACAGTTACAGGAAAACTCCCAGCATCTGTTCCTCAAGCTGTATTAGGACTGGAGCCAGCTCTTTTGTTGAATCTCCTTTTTGCTGACAGGACAGACCCCCAGATTTGAACAGAGGCTTAGCAGTTGGATTCTCTCCTGTATTTTGGCCTTTACTGGGGCAAGGATTAATGCCTTAATCACATGTATAGCCAAAATATGGAGTTTCTCACTATGTATGAAAACAGTACAATGATGGTGGCAGACTCTTGACCATTACTGTTGGCACAATAGTGGATCCTAGAGATCCCTACCAAAATTACAGCTGCCAATGGCATGCTTGTGTATGTCTTCACAGAGCTAAAAAACATTCAAAGCATAGATAGGGATGGAGTGCTATGTTATCCATTTGTCAGGTGAAAGTGTGGGCAGACTGAGGGATTTTCTGACTGTATAAAACAGGCTGCAAATGACCTCAAAACTGAACCAAGACATTCCTCAGTCCCGGCCCTATGTTTACCTTCCAGGTTGCCCTTTCACTTATTTTTCCTTTTCCTTAGAAATTCACCCAGGAATCCCAGTCTTGATGGAACAGAAAGTAAATATAATAAAGTTGCCCTCCTCTCCTTCTTACTAGAATTACTCCCCAAATCATTATGACAAAGAGATGCATTTCAATAAGCCTTCTGGCACTAGAGTCAGGCTTGCTTAACCAGCAGCTCTAGGAACATGGAATTAAGTTTCTTTTATTGCTCATGCTCTCCACTGCCACCAGCTCACGGCTGCTGCAATGGGACAGCTGGCGCAGGTGCACAGTGCCGTTTACCTGAATGCCTAACAGAAACACGATGATGTGTGCCACAGCACTCAGCTTTGTGCTAAGTACTGAGGGAGTCCACATTTTTGAGTGCTTTTGCTGCACCGCAAGGGACCAAAACTGTTCCTGGTAGCTCGCTCCAACTTACCTTTCAGGAAATGCTTCCTTTTCCCTCACTCCTTTTACAAGGGTCCTTTTAAGTGACTACATTTCAGCCATCAGTCTCCCCCAGGCAGCACCTCAGCTGGCATAAACCACTGAGCCACCCCTCACTTCACAGGAATTCGGCTGGCTACAGAGCTCTGGCAAAACAGGTCCTCTATACTTGCCACTTGTATTGTCACCATTTGCAACAAGAACTGCCTTAGTTTTGGATGTCCATCTATTGGGAAGTTAGTTTCAATTATTGATAAAATGTATGCATATAAACAGCACAAGGCAGACAGGGCTTTCAGATGAGCCCAGGTGACTGTGGCCAGTGTAAGATCTCAGCCTCCCCATCAAGGGAAGAGATGTTTTTCACTCAGCCATACGCCTGAAATACATATCGTCACTCAATGTCCTGATTGATTAACTAAGTGGGGGCTGAAGGAACAGCATGTAGTACTTAGCTAATTACACTGGCCAAGATCTTTTGTTCTGCTACCACTGGATCGCCTCAATTGATTCTTTCAGCCCCTAAACAGCTTTGTGGGCTGTATGCCTGGGCAGAATAAGGTCTTTTGTCATACTTTAATGAACAAAAATGTTTTAAATCCTCTCCTTCTCCCTGCACTCCAAGTAGCACCAAGGGTAACCTTGGTACAAGGACAGCCGCATGTGGCTGATCGGTATCTGTCAACCGCTTTCTTGGATGTGATTGCAAATGCACTCCCCTCCCCACACGAACATACTCCTCCCACTGGGCTGTTGGAGTTCACATAGTTCACTGCATCAGCTATCTGGTCTGTCAGTCTACCAAAGATATGTATTATCACCTCCATCTCCATGGGCTGTAGGGTATTTAAGTCTTGAAGAACTTCTTCTAGAGCCTAGATAGGCTCTGACAGCTAAATATGTGTTAAAAACAATAACAGCTATTTCTGCTGACCCTCAAACAAATAAATAAATCTCAGATATTGGAAAATCAAGAGTACAATCCAGCTGTTAAAACCTTCAGCAACTTTGCCTAGCCCAGACCCCTGAATACATATACGGTTTATAAGAAACTGAATCATCTAGAGGCTAACACTATGGAATTGATATCAAATGAGCTCTGTTTCAAACCACACAGCATTACTTGCTGGGTCTGCCTTTCTTTTCCCTTCCTTCAGTTAAGTGATATGTTCTTTGTGATCAGGACTGTATCTTGCTTTGTGATTTAGTTATGCTTAGAGTAAGATGCTCCTTAGAGCAAATCATGCTCCTTCTGTTCTCCTGAGAGCAGGCATTTTCTTAGTATTAACACAGTCATAGCACTAAATACAGCCACCTTGACACTGCACTGATAGTTTTACAAATTAAATGTGAGTGTTCAATAAGTTTTTTTTTAAAAAAATCTGATTTCACCTCTCAAACACATTAACAGTTTGATTCCTGATCTCGCCTTCCTTTCTCTACAAGACACTGAGAGCAGACAGTATAAATTCAAAAATAGCTAGAGGGATGGTAGGAAGCCAGAAAATAATCTGCTTCAGTTTCTATGAACAAATACCTTAGAACAGGTTTTGTCAGAAAAAGTCCAACTGTACCTGGTGAGGTTAAACACTGAATCCTGGTGCTGAATTCTCACAGCTAATCACCTTCCTGCCCAGAAGTACTATTAAGGCGGGTGCTGAGCAACTCTTAGAAAATCTTGTAAGCACAAATCACTTGTGAGTGCAAATCACTTGAAAAATTGTGCATAGAAAGTCTTTGAAGTATCACCTTTCTGAGATTTTAAGATCTGTAATGCTGAGAAAGTAGTTATAGGCTTATCACATTTGCTTTCTGAGCTTGTAACAACTTCTGCAAGGACATAAATGTCTCACAATTTTCCTGCAGTTTGTTGGTCAAGTCTGTAAACCCCATAAACACCATGAGATAAATTTCTAGATCATGCTGGCAGAAAAAGCAGTTGCAAACATTCAGCATAATGCAGGTTCATGACTAATTAATTCCTGCCAATCTGAAACTTTTTTTTTTTTAATAAAAAAAAAATCCCACCTTCAGTTTAAAATTCCCAAGGATTAAGAAGCTGCTGTGGTAGAAGCTTTGTAAATTGTTCCACTGATACATATTCCTTCACAAATAAAAAGCTACCCCATGCTTCTAATCACATCTTTTAGCTTCAGCATCCAACTACTGATGATGTATATTTTGTAGTTAAACTGAAAACACTTAATATGTAATTTAAAACATGAAGTATCAGGATTGGCAGTGTCTCACTGAAGATCCCCACAAAATGTCTTCTAGTAAGTTAATACAATAAACTTCTGCATATAAGGAACATTTCGTCAGCATTGTCTGGAGTCATTAAACCTGGCATATCTTCCTAAAGTACAAGTAGTAAAATGCAGATGTCATGACCAAGCTAGAAGCTGACTGTGTTCAGCTCTATGTGCCCATTCTCCAGAGATAGCTCTCCAGAGCTGATTATTTTTCAGCTGGCTGAGATTCAGATGTGAACTAAAGTGATTAATAAATGAAGACTCTTATCATCCATTCCTGTGCTCACAGCCCCTAAACAATTTTGCCCTGACACTTGCCAGTGAAGTTGTAATAGCTCATAATACATACTTCATCACTTACTGAGACTGATGATCAGAACTCTTAATTTCAAGACCCATTTCTTTTCCAAAGTAATGGGCCTGGGGAAGGGGAGAACACCTTGGGACTAACAAGCAGTTGTTAACCTACTGTGATCAGAAAATAAAGGCATACTGCTCTTTTGTAACTGCTGTTTGCACTGAATGGTCTCCATGTCAGATTTGTTCCTTTTGAGTTAGAGTAAGTTGGTTTGATTGCCAGTTTGGCATGTCTGAAACACTAATTGTCTTGATTCTATTTCACACATCATCATCACAACAACATTTCTAGAACTGGAAGACAAATGCCAGTTTGGCTGATAACGCAGACTGAAATACAACCAGATAATCTGCAGGTTTTTTACAACTTCAAAGATGGCTTTTCCCTGGCCCAATAAAAAGTTAAGACTCTGGTAAAACTGCACCCCTAATGCTTTGGTTTAAAACTACTGTTTAAGACAATGGCTTTTGCCCAAATACTCACAATATGTTTAGGTGTCTGCCAACTTTGGAGATACTCAAGTATCTCACATTCTCATAAATGCTTCTTTCATTCAGGAAGTGCAGAGAAGAAACCAATGCAGAGCAGCATAAAGGCCCAGGTGCCCAAACGGATGCAGGTGAAATCAGTTTGGAGTTTGGCACCAAAATACTACATGTATATATATTTTCTTACAGATCTTAAAGTACTATGAGAACAGAACACATTTCTAAAATCAGAATTTGACTATCTGATTGACGAGGAAGAAACAAATGCATCCAGATCACCTAACATGATAGGAAAATGCATTAAAACCAGTAAACATAACATTTTCCCCATTGGTCCAAAAACATAGGCCACAATTTAAGATCTCGTGATTCTTGCTTTGTATATCTCCTCAGCAGAGGGTTCAGAAGTTGGCCATAGGATTCACTGTGTTCAGGGAACTAAAGCTGTAAAGCATATAGAGTTGAGCTCCCCAGGTCATGTTAACTGGACTTTGAAGGCATTGAAAATGGCTGGAAATGTATCTGTATGACTACCCACCTCCTTTTCTTGGCATGTTTGAACCTCATACGTAAAAAGAAACCGCAAGTGCTTTCAGCAGATTAGGTTTTCCCATGCCCACAGCAGCCAAAGACTATGCCAGAACAGCAAACATCACAGCAGCATTTTACATCCTTGGTAGCTCGCAATCAGCAAAGAAGAAATCCAATACCAGCCAAGTCAGTACAAAGCTAAGAAAAAGAACTAAAAGAGAACTTGCCAGTGCCAGTGATCTTAGTTACCCAGAAAACCACCTCCTTCTCTCATCAGAAAGCACAAACTCCCGCTGGCTTCATTCTCCCACTGTTATTCTCTGAGCACCATGAAATCACGACTTACAAACACCTTTTGTGGAGCTTGGATTCTATTTCTCCCAGATGATATTTACTCAGTAGCTTTCACAAATGCTGAAGGACAAAGATGAAATGCTAAGGAACATCCCGCGACTGCCATTTCAGCCCCATGCTCATCCTTATCCCTGACTATCTGCTCTCTGCACGACTCCACCAGCTGCCCTTCCAGTGCTTAAAGGCCTCGGGGAGAAAGCTGACGCATTTGGCAATTCCATCTTTTTGTCTGAAGTGTCAGGCTAAGATGTAGATGGAACTAATGGTAACGCTGGTACTTGACACTGCTTGTTCACCTTCTTGCAAGGAGGAGAAAGAATCATAAAGGAATACTGTCTGCTAATAAAGCAGACCAAGAGCAGTTATTACAATTGGGTTTCAAGCTCCCTATTAACAACATGCAAGTTGACATAAACATAAACTCTGAAAGGAATGACTTAAGACACACAAGCATACACAACTGTGAGATTGATGTGTTCAAATTGTCCTTTGTTAAGAATAAATCATATGCAAGCAGAAGTGAGAGGCTGAGAGTCCCTATAAATTATCTAGACATTCAGAATCAATACAGCAGAAAAGAGGAGAGAGTGGAAATATATAACCTATTGTTTTCTACCCTCAATGCTAAGAATAAAAAGCACATGAAACAGCAAGAGCTAAACAGCACAAACAGTGACTTTAGTTTAATTACCGTGTTTCATTATGCACACCAGAATCTCAGTCCATTCTATAGCACTGGATCTTACAAAATATTCTTGTCTAATACCATTCTTTACAGCAGATTTTTGTATTGTATAGACACCCCATCCATAGCACAGTCTATGAAACTTTGTTTTAGAACCGTTTTTCCAACAATATAAGCATCCACACTGTTGCGTAATCAAATTCTTTTGTGATGCCTTCCAATCTCACAAGCAAACATGGAAGTGGCTGATCTTTAAGTAAATGTCAGCCAACACATACTTCTTCTTTCTCACTTGGGACGAGGATGAGAAGTTCTCCTTGCCAAACCTGCCCTTTCAAAGGAAAGACTCAGCTCTGAAGAAAACTTGTGTGGCTCTTTATCTGATTAGCAAAAGAACTCAATCAACTGAATGACTTGACACATTTACTAGTTTCTCTGAATTTTTTTTTCTCCTCTCTGAAATGTCAGTTCAGAAGTTGAATATACTGCTGAAGATGTACGTGAAATTCTTTTACAAGATTGTGTCACTTCTACTATCGCTTTCCTTCTGCTGAATTTCTATCCCAAAAGCTAACTTTCTAAGAACAAATATACAGGGCACCCTATGCTGGTCTTGCTGGCACCACACCTCAAAGAGCAGGGTAAGACAGAAAAATCTCACTGCAACTATTGCAAGTGAATTTTCCTAAAGACCTAGTCTGAATCACATCTGGAAAATTATTTTCTCTCAAAATCTTGCTAAATATTGTGCCTGAGCTTTATGCCTTACACTGTCTACTTGAATTCCTGAGCCTTTCCTTTGTGAGAGAACAATATGCCCACAGTAATTAGTTTTGTACCTTAGGGACATATTATTCACTGCAGAGAAAGAAAGAGTGAAAGAAAAACACAGGCCAATTTCTCAGCTGAGATCCTGGTGTCATTCCAGTAGGATCAATGTGTTGATTTACATCAGCTAAAGCACTGGCCTCAGGAAATCATTCCTACATGCATTAGAGTTGACGAATTTGATTAACCAGGTAGCTTTTGTGAGAGTGATGGAGGAGGCAAAATTGACCCAGGACCTAATAAAAAAGTCACATGGCTATTCAGAATCATACACGTTTTTCTTCAGAACTCAAAGGAAAAGGCAATCATATTTTATTTCTGTAGCAGTAATGAGTTCTACTTTATCCACACAGTTCCTCCCCCCCTGATTTTTTTTTAATTTTTCCCCAGTACAGCAGTACGCCATAATTTTCCCTGTTTCCAGCCCTAATTGCATTGCTCAAATTCCTTTCCACCCATTCAGGGCTCAGTCATTGTCTTCACCTATGGAAAGAGAAGTCTCAGTGCATTGAAATAAGCTCAAACCAGCTCCTTTTAACTCCGAGAGGGAGTAGAGTCATTTAAATCCCATCTCAGATGAGGCAAACCTTTTCACAAGGTCTGACCTCTCTGTCCTATGAAATGTCCCCTCACCATAGCTCAGGCACAGCTCCCAATCCTCTCTCTCCCATCACCAGCTAATTCAAAGTCCAGCTGTGGCCTGCAGATAACAGGGGAGGCATGAAGCAAAGGTGTATCGGACAGGAGAGAGTTTATTTCCCCTGCTGCTGGGACAGAAAGAGCTCAGACGAAAAAAATGCTGTCTTTTGATGCTATAGCACAGATTTGGGATATTGGCCAACTCCCAAGGGCTGTCCTCAAATGACTTTGTTGTCATCTCTCAGTTTCTCCAGGCAGATAATAGTGCTCATCCATTACACTTAAATAGCTAGAACCAAATTCTCCTACAGTTACGTCAGTGTGCAGCAGAAGAAACACTACTGACATTTCACTGACTCTTTCCAGGTTTATCACAGGACAATTTCAAGAGCAGTTTTCCATCCTGAGGGCTCATCGTACCCCTCACAGATGCACTCAGTGGTCCTACTTTTAAAGCCCTCATTCTGCAACACTTCAAAAAAGCTTTCTGTTTCCATTTTAGTCTTATGGCCCATCACCTGGAACTATTACCTCGTTACATTCTACCACTGAAAATGTCTGCTCATGTCAGGCATCTCTCATGTGTCAGGGGGCAGAGCATGAGCATTTTCCTACAGTGTTGTTGACCTGAGCTGAGGAGACACGTGTTGCTGATTCAAATCCTCAGCTTGAAAACTGCGTGCTGTCCCATAGCAGGTTGCTCTGGTAGGGTAATATTGAGAAGGTGAGGGGGTGGGTGCAGCAGTGGTTTGCATCACAAAAAATGATTCTATATAAACCACACATTATTGAACAACCTGAGCTGACAATTTACACACCTTACTGTTGCAGGCACCGTACACAGCCATTGTTAAAGACAGAAAGTTTGTCATGGCAGAGTTTAAAATACTATTTCACCCTCAACTGCCTGCTAGAGTCTCTTCCAGCCCCAAAACAAAAGTGAGACAAAAGATGGCATGAGTGGGGATCAGGGGTAGAATCAGGTTTTAAGCAGAAGTTCCTTGGTCCTCCCACAGGGCCCCTTCTCATGAACTATACTGCTTTCCTCACCACCCAGGAATTGAACTGCACAAAACCATAGTGAAGAAGGATCAGGCCTGTAATCTGGTTTCACTTTTATTATTTGTTTCTAATCTCCCTTCAGTTCCCACGCAGTTTTTGAAGTATCGATCACCCCATAGAAAAAGCTTAAAATGAACAATGGATTCATGGTTAATGAGTCTCAGTAACTCCGTTCACCTCACTTGAGGCTGTAGGGTGAGAAAGTTAAGTGCTACTGTACAAGCTCAAGTGACTGCTCACCATTTCCTTAATATTTCATCTCTTTGTATTTTGTAGTTTGCCTTATTCTGAGGTAATGTTTATTTTTCCAGAGAGCGGTTATTGTGGTAAACTGATACCAGACTAGCAGTGTGGGAAATGAAATTTCATCGCATTCATCTCCTGTACTTCAATACTTCATTCAGGAAGGCAAGATGGACAAAAAAAAAAGAGTCAATATAAGAGCTTTTTTTCTCTTTAAGAAGGATGACACCTTGTTGCTAGTGCAGTGATGACAACCCCAGATTAATACCCCCAATATTTCTATTTAAACTAAGGAATGGACAGTACTGAGAGGCAAAGTGATTTATAGGATGGTCTTAAAAAATAGGAAGAGGTGAAGTGCTTGAGGATTAACCTCCCGATGTCAGTGAAATGATGCTGACTTACACCAGCTCAAACCTGACATAGTCTATTCATCCCACCTGAGTAGGAAATTTTTGTGCCTTTTGTATGTCAGTTTTAGGCAAAAGAAATGAAAAGTTATCCAAGCAGTTTTGCTTCTTGTTTTTTCTTCTCCTTTTTTTAGCATTATCCTGATCCCTATTCTCTCTTCATACCTAGGCTCCATTTCTTTCCCTTGTCCCTCCTTGATGCTATTGAGTCTCTCTTGCTAGTGATTTTCTATAGCAGGAATGATTTAACTTCCAGCATTTTTTTCTAATGGAAAAGGTATTGTGTTCTTCAGTGTGCGCACTCCTTGGGCACATATGCATCTTCTGGTGTTGTCTGGGTATTTGGACACCATGGTCTCTCAGACCATCATTCTTTTGTGTTTGCTCATCTTCTTCACACCTTTAAGAATGTTTTACTTTATCCACATAAGTAATGCTAGAGAAAATAATGGGGTTTCTGAGCTGAAAACAAACTGGTCCCTATTTGTATGTCTGTAGAACTCTACCATCCAAAACTGTGGAAGAAAAATCTCTTTTTGCTTTTGCAGTTGTGGAGAGCAGATGGTTCTTTATGGTTAATATAACTCTCTAAGAATGTTTTCTATTCTAATCTTGCTGACTAATCTTTCTTCTTCTAAAGTGTTAATCTTGCTTTAGGAATAAATGTGTGATATTGTGTTAGAAAAGCCAATCAACTGCTCAGGCTTTAGCTGGGAAGCAATGTGAGTTCCCCTTTGTACAAGCTCTTCTCAAATGTGATTGTTTCCCCAGTGTCAAATTCCATGGATTTTAGCAGCTGAATGGGTACAAAATTTGACATGGTCAGAAACGTGTGCTTATAAAAACTTATTATCGTTGAATAGCTGGTGCATTCTTGGTGCACTCATGTGCAAACTCCACTTTGCTGGCTGGCATCACCTCTGGGCCTCATTAGCACACACACGCACAGATCCCAGAGAGGTCTGGCCTGCTCTCCCATCCTCCTCTCAAATACCGTTCTGACTGTTCCCATGTTTCACTTGGGGAGGAGATGCATGAGGCCGGCATGGAGCAAGCCAGCATCCTGCATACAACAGCTGTCCTCAGTTAACCTTGGAACTGGTTGAGTTGGTTAAACACCATGACTCCTTCACCAAAGCAAGCCCTAGGGAGTCAGGCAGCCCTTGAGGGCAATACCTCATGTGCTGAGATTTACAGCCATCTCAATATTTAACTGAGAACAAGGTTGGGCAGAAACACCAAGCCTCATGACCTTCCAGCCAACATTTCTGTGGGCTGCTAGAGCATTATGTTGAGTACCAGCACCCAGGTAGCTCCCATTCCCATAGCATGCTCTACTAGGCTGACAAAAAACAGCAACATGTATTTAGATGCCAAACACAAAGTCCACAGTGCAGCCAGAGACAGAGCTAAGTGGCTGAGGTGCCACTCATTTTGCTCATGCAAAACTGAGCAAAGAATGGTGAAACACATGATAAAGTGTCAGTTGTCTAACCTTTGGTCTCAGCGGTGGGAGAGCTACAGGCCTGATTGGGCTAGGGATGTCTGCATCACTCCAACGCGTGCATGTGGCGCCAATGCCAATGGAGCCTCCTTGGGTGAATCTAGGACAAAGTCAACACCTTACAGTGGCACAGAACTACTAGACTGGTGTATATACACCAGCTTTAAGAAAAGCTGCTTCACTCTCACAAGCTGCTCTGCTTGGCCTTACACTACCAAAACCTCTTTCCCTGGATTAGTGCTACCCCTAGGTTTAGAAATAAATCTCAGAAGTTATTTGGAATAGTTGAAATAAGGCTTTGGCAGTTCAGGCTATGGGAAAACATTAAGCACTAATGTTGAGCACACGGTGTCTCCTTCTTGGTCTGATCCAGTTCTTCACAATCTTCTGCTCAGAGCTGTGCTTTTTAGCTCAGACAGAAAGAACTTCTGTTCTCCTGTAGAGGTCCCCTTGCCAGTCCTGGGGATGATGCTCATCATGGCAGAGTAATCTACAGGGCTTTTCTTCCCTGTCTCTCTCCACTGCAGTATCCATGAGCAAAGGGCCACAATATCCCCTCTGGGTGGAAAGACACCATGGATGAGAGCACCTGAGTATTAATAAATAAGAGCAGTAGCCAACAGGGAACTTGAGTGAGAAAGTTAGACTTTTTAAGAGATCTTAGTCCGATAACTAAGAACCAGGGAAACCCTGGTCCCTGGACACTAAGTGTTCCTGCAATCCAGTTCTCATCTGCTTTGCTTTAAAGACTGCTTATCAATTTTTCTAATGCCTATGTGACTTAGGTGATTAAGTCCAACTGGTGATATTTTAGGAGTGGGAACATTTTCCAAACACATACTGATTCTGATAAGATATTCATTAAAAAGAAAACATCCTGAAGGTCATCATGTTTAAAACAAAAAGATTCAGTTTTCCAGTTCAAATTCAAATTTCATTATCTGATTTGATTTTAGAAGTTGAAGTTATTTCTGGGAACTGTCAAAACTAAAACTGTTATTGAAACAAACCATCTGGATCAAGTGCAAATATTTTTTTAACATCCAGTGACATGAAAATTCATTTTTCAAACAGCTCCTGTTACCAATGATAATAAAGAAAGAGAAATAGCTTTCTCCCCTACCTTCCCACAGATTTTTGGCACCACTACTTACTGGCAATACAATATAGGGACAGGATAGGTGTTACATCGGCCAGTGTTTTACAGACAGCCACAGAGAGCCTCAGATGACTGTGCTATAGAAATAATTTCATGGATGTGTATCAGATGGAGAAGGGCTTCTAAAAATGCCTTCCATACACAAGGAAGTGGTGTAAGAGCACAGTTGTTTTGCAGTCTTGTGTTTGCTTGGTTTTTCCCAAGCATGCCTTGAGAATGTCACACTGTTTACAGCCAAAAGATATAGATAGGTGAGTATAAGACAGCGCATGTTTATCTTCCTTACTCAGGATAGAGAAAGAAAAGAGAACAGGACACACAGATCTTTGCTGCAGTTTGTGCCCAGAGGATGCACTCTGAGAAGTCAGAAATGTAAAAAGAAACCAGCTTTAGGTATTATAACATTAAGGTACAAAGACTGTAGGGCTTTGCTATAGCATTTATTTCCCCATGCAGAAACAAATTCTTTGTTCACTTCAAATAAATAAGGGAACAGGGAAAAAATATTTTCATAAGTAATCTTAGGTTTTCCACACCTGTGGCTGATCTAAGACTTCACACAATAGATATTATACCAGCAAGAAGCATAAGAAATCCTAGAGAAATTGACTAGATTCATCAGTTTGGGTCAGAAAAAGAGGTTATCCAGTAACATCAACTCTGTTCAACTTACCAAGCAGCCAAAACACCCAATGCACGAAGACTGAAAGCATATCAATCCTGTATTTAGGTGACAATGCACTTTTGGGATGTGTAACATCATTTTGTACATCCCACTACCCATCACACTCTTCTGCATCAGAGATTGTCACAGTCTCCAAAAATGCATTTACTCATGTGTGCCATTGCTCAGTGTTATTTTCAGAAACGTTTTCCTGGGTACACTTGAAGGGAAAATTGCATGCCTCTGGTGCTTGGTAAAAGGCAAAACTAAATATCTCCCGCATTAAGTGCTGAGTCTCTCAACAGGGGCTTGGTGCATGGATCTCTGCCAGCAGGTATTCAATTGCAAACATGTCTGAGGATTATAGAAGATGACACTGACTGACATCAAACAAGTCATTTCCAGTCTTTGGCTTGCAATGTGTACATCAACCAGAGAGGATAATGGCTATCAGTATAGAGCATTTTTCTAAGCAGCACACAGCACATAGAGCTGGAACGTAAAACAATAAATATTTATCCTATGAGTATTATTTATGAATAACATCTGATCATGAGGTTAGTAATCATGTGGAGATGCTTTTCTTTCAAATTACGTTCCACGCAGAAGAGCTCAGAAGAGATGTTCCTTTTTCAGAATCACTGCTAATTGAATTAGTTTCTCCTTAATGTGAGGTGTACCTTGACTTCAGAAGTGCAAGCATAACAAAAGATTCATTCACTTGCATCCCTGACCTGCTGACCAACCCTTGCTTGATTCACATCACTCCATAGGCTGCAGTGGATCAAGGGGCCCATAAAACATTTTTCATTATCCACTATAAAACTGTGACAGTAGCCACGGGTAAAATGAATTGGTATTTCTTGCAAGCAGAAATATGAAGCTCTTAGAGAAAGAAAAGATAGCTCTTTGTATGAAAGTAACCTGCAGTTCTGAATGACACTGTGTGTTGCGATTCTTCTGCTGACACCTCTCACACTGGAATAACACTAGCAATGCTGCATAACGAAACCAAGTCCGCATTGTCAGCCAGTATTGCTTTTCCTGACTGCCATTTCCTCTCCTATTATAAATTTTATACAGCCTTTAGCCACAGGTCCCGTGTCTTATTGCCAGCCAGCATCTGAGTGCTCATTATGGCCTCACTGCGATGCCGTGCTCGGAGGAGATATGGGGAGCTGTAAGAGAAGTAGAATACCAGCGCGTGCTGATGCACTGTGCCAGCTCTTGATGCATTTATGAACGTATCTGGGAACTGCTCATCTGAGACACACTTCCTACAGTTCCTGTCTCAGCAACTACAATTGCTCAGACTGTACAGCACAAAGTGATTCTGATCCACCCTTATTGCTCCTATACACAAGAGGAAAAACAGTAACAGCGCAAATTGGTGGATATCATTGCATACCCCTACAAAAGATGTGTTTTGAAGCATCACAATTGCATTAGAAATATGAAATGCACAGGAGTATTACCACAACCATTCCTTCATGAAGATTCTACCCCACTACCTAAATTTTCCTAAAAGCTTAATATATCCCCTGTACTATTAAGAAAAGGTTAAAGGAGGATTCTGGCAAGTTTCAGCTCTATTTCACCAGAAGACAAAGGTCAAAATTAGCCACAAAGCTAATAAGGGATGTCATTCATAGGTTGTATGAAGTCTAAATTGCTCCGTGTTCAAGCAGAGCTTTATTGGGACTGTTTAGTATGAGGAAGAGGAGGCTGAGGGGAGACCTCATCACTCTCT
>JAOXJM010000033.1:2078065-2101813 GCA_026413425.1 Tringa solitaria | reverse complement strand
TGGACTCGATGATCCCAAGGGTCTCTTCCAACCTAAATGATTCTATGATTCTATTTTGAAAGACATATTTTGACAAGAGCGGGGCATCATGATTTAGTTATAGTGTGATTCTGAGAGGCAAGAACAAGGCTGCTTCCACATGCAGGTTAAATGCAGTAAATGATGTTGAACCCTAATGGACAGGGAAGGAAGAATAATTTAAAAGGGCTAAAACTTTTAACTCTGGCATTTTTAAAGCAGAATATACCCATTTTGGTTATTATTTTCATGTCAAAATTCACCTCCATTTATTTTACAGGGCTGAACAAAACTTTTCAGTTCAACACAAACCCTAATTCTATTCTTTTTGTCTTAGGGTTCAGGGTCCACAAGAACTAATTTCTTTATGCAGGCTATCAAACCAAGAATATTTTATAGTTCTACGTTCTTTAAGCTTTCCATGTATTAAAAATTAATTTTCATTCTGTGGTCAATATGCTGCGAATAAATAAAACCTGTAAATCCAAGTGAACAACCAAACCCCTGATACTACCTGCTCCAAATGCACATCTCCTCCTAAACTGTCCCCAACCCAGCAACACACATATATACAGATATACGAAAAGATAAAAGGAATTTCAAAGACCCCAGGCCAACAGAATTCTTCCTCTGATGTCCTCCTGACCAGGGTCTTTGGGTATCCAGCATTTTTGTTCCCAGCTATTGTTGGTTTTGGCAAGAGCAGTAATACCACTAAGAATTTACAGGCCCTCTGTTCTATTCCAAAACCGATTTAGCTAACATAAACCAGCAAAAAAAACCCCAAACCACCACACCTCCTTGTCAGTTGGAATTTCCACTAGTGCCTGAGGGACAGAGGAAACCAGAGAGCACACTACAACCCAGCACAAAATATTTCTGACAATGATTAATGCTTCCTTTAGCAGTGCAACAGAATCTTTGCAGATCTTTGTGGATCCTTGGAACTGCTCCATTTACTACTCTCCAGGCCATATTTTGCTTTCAAAACCTTATTACATAACAGAAGCATTAACAGATTCAGAGTAAAATAAGAAAAGATGTATTATTCTAAAGATTTGGAGAAGGGAGAGGGGTGGGCGGGGGGAGTTAAGAAAGGCACACACGATCTTCCTTTCATTCCATGTGATTATGTTGTGATAATGCCCTCTACAGACCTGTCCATCACTTGAGGACTCAGGTCAGAGAAGCTCTCTGACCCGACCAGCTGGGTGAGACAAGCCAAACAATGACAAATTCAGCTCGAGTCGATCTTGCCTGAAGGATCTCAGAGTTGCCTGAGCTAGAGCTATGAGACAACCACACTTTCCTTTTGTCCATCTTCTTTTTTTTTTCTTCTCTGTTTTTGGGGGGTTTTTGTTTGGGTTTTTTTTGCACAGAAAGTTTGCAGGGATATATGCCGAGTTTGGAAAGACACAGTCCCACATGTGCGGAGAGGTGTCTTTCTAACTTTGGCTTCCTTACCTAGCTCCCACATGACAAACTTTAACTCATTTACACCTTGAACTACTTTGTTAGAAAATACTTTAAACCCCTGCTCTGGCACAATAAACTTGCCTTGCAGATTTCTAGGTATTGCTACTGAAGATGGCCATTGATGCCCACAGTTGTAGGGACCCTCACAGCACTAGCACTCAGATTCAATTGCCATTGGAGTCATTTGTGCCCTTTAGGTCATTTGCGAATGCCACGGCCACAGGCATGACAGAAGATAATGCTTTTATTGGAAACAGCAGGATACTACCACCATTTTCAAATTACCCTAAAAAAAGCAGACTCACTCTTGAGTGCTGAAGACTCAGCAACTAACCAAAGACATTTGACTGAGTATTCTGCTTGGTCTACAACTGGTCACCAAAAGCACAAGGGCAGACTACAACCCCCTGTGAATTATAAAGAGAGTTTAAAACTGAGGTGATTGGATGCACAGATCACACATCTTAACTACCATTAGTTATATGCTGTCACCATCAAAATGTCATAAGCATATTATACAAGCACTGAATTTCTGTATTTACTCCTTTTCCCCTAACTCTTACATCTCTATTTTCTGTGCTAATGGCTAGTTCTCTCTTACTGTCTATAAAACACTGATTTAAGCCAAGAGAAGAGTATGCAATTGGTGTGCAGGGACCCCTCCAAATCCAGTTTCAGTTCAGAACCTTTCAGTTCTATATTCCAGCATATATTCTGACTCAGCTCAAAAGCATGAACTTTTTTCTTCCTAGTACTTTATGGGATTACAAACAATATGCACCCTCAGCTGACACACCCACTCACCCACCCACATATACATATATATAAATCCAACCATTTCACAGCGGGCACTGCCATCTGCCACCAAAGCATCTCACAACAGCTACCCACAACTCCTAGCTGTTCTAGAAAAAAAAAAAAAGATGATGGTGCTAGTGTTGGTATGCAATTTATCCCAAACAGAATTTGGAACATAGGATCATTATTTTTTCTAGTGAAATATGCCACTGACTGACCATATATAGTATCACTGAAGCCAGAATGTCTCATAGAGCAGCGCTATCACACCTCTCCACCTCAAACTCTGATGGGTCAGTGATTCAGCACTGACTTGGAGGGAGCAGGGCTATGGACTGAACTACTTTGTGTCATTTCTCATTGCATTTCAAAGTCTTCCATCCAAGGAGTGACACAGACCAACCTGTTAAGCTAATGAGAGCTGACAAGATCACAGCCTGAGAATAATAAAACATATAGAACAATAGATGCTCACCCTGGTTCTCTTCAGCTCCATCCAGCAGACAAACCTTTTGTTTTAGCAGCTGATGAGATAAACAAGAAGTCGTAGAGAGACAAGAGTCACTCAAGCACATTTACTTTTGTTTCTGCTTACTCCTTTCTCCTAAACTCCAACTTCTATTGATGTGCTCGCTCTCTATCAACCTCCATTAAACATCAATATAAGCTACAGAAAGATTGTGTCATTGGTAGACGGGGAAACCTCTACATGCAGTTCATTATGAATATTTCATGATTGATTAAATACCAGCCAGTCTTAAGGAAAACACAGACTAAGATTCTACCTAGACATTTTTCTGTATACGACCAGTTTCTTAGAAACGACTGTATGTACAAGTTTCTCAACTCATACAGTAAGTAGCATGGACTCCCCACAGTCTTGCTGCATTTCCACACTGACCGCAAGGAATAGAGACTGAAGCACTTCCAGTTCTCATGTCTGATGTGCACAGTTTGCTACCCCAAAGGACTGGACTGCGTCTTAGTCTTAATGTAGGTCAGGAACTCAGACTGCAGTGGCTCACTTGCTTTACTGAAAGCACTACAGAAAAACAAAGTTATGATATGCTAGGGAAGAGTGATTTTTCGATCTATCCCTTAGTGAACAGGTGAAGATGCAGGTGCTGTCTGGTAGGTCAACATCTGTTGCTAAATTAGAGAGAGACTTGGGAAGAAGTGCAAGGATTCCTTTTCCCAAAGTAAAAGGAACTGTTAATAAATTGGTAATACGAAGATTTCTGGCAAGCAGGATTGGGGAGGTGTATTGCTGTGATTTGCTCCAGCAAAACAACACTGAGGGGTGGTTGTGTGGGACGCCGGGCCAAACCCAATTGCCATTGACTAAAGCAGGAGCAGGAATAGGGCCTTGGGCTGGAAAAAGTGTCTGCTTTGGATACCCCCCCCCACGTCTGTGGCTCTCTTTCTGGGCTGAAAAAAAAGGTAAGTTGCCCCTGATGAAGCTGTGATGGAAACCTAATCCTTTACAACAATATTGCAGTGGTAAAAAACATCCATGGGTCCAGCATGAGAGAAAGCGAGGATCCCTTCTAAGGGTATTTGTTTCTACATCAGTCTTTTGTTGTGTCTTTCCCCCTTACCCACCTCCTTCCCTGCTTGGTTATTCCAGCATTAGTTTGCACGGGCTGTTTGCAGAGACAGAACAACAACAGAGTTCTACTTGGAAAGCCAGCAGAAACCTCTTAGCTTGAAATCAGAAATGTGCAGAATCCCAAAAGAACAAAAATGTTTGAACTTGCCTCCCCAAAAGCGTTGTATTCATTGACTTGCAAGCAGGGGGAACAGTAGCAGTAATTTAACCTAGGGAAGAGTGCCAACAACTTATTTAATTGCAGAGTTTGTGCCAACACCACCACAATACAACTATTAATACAAGTCTGCAGTACAAGACTAATTCTACTAACCTTTTGCTGTTGCCTTATAGTCAGGTCAGTGGCTGCATCCCTTCTGTGCTGACACTATTCAACAAACACTGGCAACTGCTTTTAAGCAAACATGAAACGGAGCAGGGCAGGAGGGAGGGGAGTGGGATCATTGATAAAATGAAGATTCCCCCCATGACCCCACCCCTCTCTGTCCAAATGTTT
This sequence comes from Tringa solitaria, assembly GCA_026413425.1. Taxonomy (NCBI): domain Eukaryota; kingdom Metazoa; phylum Chordata; class Aves; order Charadriiformes; family Scolopacidae; genus Tringa; species Tringa solitaria. The sequence goes on along the minus strand of JAOXJM010000033.1, from coordinate 2,097,416 downwards.
TGTATTTCTTTCTCCATTTCAAGCCTCTCTCTTGAAATTGGCAATGTGTCTTGCCATGTATTTGCTCCTGGAAAACAGCCAGATCTTTGGTCTGAATTCCATCAGCTCATTTCCCAGTTTCTATGAGACTGCATTTGAGAAATGTGGATCTCTCTCAGTCCACTGGCAAGATTGATCACCAATCAATGTATAAAAACATAAGGTCTGACATTAGGGAGCAATCCACTTTTCTAAATGAATCATTCATTTAAATAATGCCTATTTTTATAGAAAAATTTTAAAAATATCAATAGTGGATCTAGCACTACTGCAAGTTTTTAAGGCCATGATTATTCCGGCAATTATGGGCCAGTGTAAACGTCTTAAAATCCAACATTAAATAATGCATAAATTCCATGCAAAATCATTATTATATGAGGTAGTAAATTGACTGGTGCATTTACAGACTCACCCTTGCTTCACTCTTCACCCATTGCCATATTTGCTTTTTCATATTTACATCTTGTGACTGTATCATAACTATAAATTCCAAATACACGGAAGCAGATTTTTTTATTACAGCATAAAGGTGGTGTCATTTTCAACTGTGACCTGCTGGCACTGTCATAACAGAAAAAATAAATACTGATTATAAGCTGAACAGAAAACCAAGAAAAATACTTCCGTATGACTATAGTTAACACTCTTTGTCAGGAAGTCAGTAGATCTCTGTAGCTGTCAGGAAATTCTCTGCAATGTAGTGGACTGTATGGCTTTCAATTCTTCTGAAATAAACACCTTTTGCCACAACATGTATCTTTTTTAGGTATCCCAGAGATCCTTCTGGCCTCCTTCTGCCCTATGAAACTGTTTCCACTTTTTTGAAGTGGATGTTTGCCATTTCTTTGGCAAATATTTCCATAATGCTTTTATCTCTATTTTCATGTGAATTAACATTTGACATTTATCAATGCCTTTAAAAGAAAAAATGTAATGAAAACTCTTTCAAGTAATTGAAAACGTGAAGACTTGGCATATTTTTAAAAACTTGCCTTCAATTAAAAGGTGAAAATCCTCTAACAGTGCTAATAAAAACTGATCCTGCTGACAATACAAACCAATTCCCTGATGATTTCAGCATCATAAATTATACCCCTATATCTCAATTCATCTTTAGAAAATGACCCACTACTGATAATGGTTGTTAAAAACCAGTCTCTCTTCTATCTCTGTTGGCTGGTGTTTAAAACATTTTAACTGCTGATATGGACAGGAGAAAACTGCTTACAGCATCACTGCAGAATGTGTGACTGAATCCCAGTAGAACATGGAGCTATGACATTTGTCAGCCAAACTCGTCATTCATCCGTGCATTGGAAAATCCCCATTCTTGAGTGAGAATAGGGAATGGCTTTCAGGCTGGCAGATTATCTGGAGAGGTCTGTGGGAACTGCAAAACATTGCACCTGCCTGAAAAATGGCACCAACTCAGCACAAGACGTTTCCAGAGGGGAAAGTTAATATATGGGAGGAATGCACATAAATCCTGTTATTTCTTAATGGGATTTGGGAGCTTACTTCTCACCCCGTGCTTTGAAATGTATCCCACAGCCTATTCTATTAATGAATTTAAGCACAGTGATTTTCTTATCAGCAGGAATCATTCTTCACTGGGGTTTGATTTTTTTTTTTTTTGGTGGGATTTTTTAATGCAAGTGTGAAAAATTAATATTATGCTTGAATACCAGTTAGGATGTTAACAAGCTGTGTCCTGGATAAGCTGGTCTTGTCTGTTCCTGTTGTCCTTTTCCTAATTTCAATTGACCAGGAAACCTAGAATCACCTATCTGTTTGGATTTTTTTAAGTTCATGGCAAAGTAACAAGATTTAGGCAGTGTCTGGCTGAATATAGGAAGACCAGAACTCTATTTCCAGCTCAGCCATGTGAATGAACCTACACAAGCCCTCTCTTACTTAAAACAAACTTACAACATTTTAGGAAGATGTTTTTTCATTTGCAGTGCTAAGCATGATACACAGACTGTATTTCCACAGGGGAAAGCTGCTCCCTGGCATTTAGCAACTTCTGACCTGAGTCTCTGTAAACAGCTAGAGTTTTGGCAAGTCCATCCGAAGTATACGGTTCAGATCTTCCCCAGAAACAAGGATCTAATAAGTGAGCCAAAGCTGAGCATTTTAAGTGGACCTACAAAGAGGGCAGGAACCCTTTTGGTGAGACACAAACAGAGATATGGCAGCCTATGTGACATGCGATTACAAGTAAAAGGAGAAACATTTAGTGCACTTAAAATCTGCACTTCCTAAATTATATTCATCTGACACACAGCAATGACCAATATCCTGCTCCAACCAAGGCAAGTTTTCGGGGAACCTCCAAATATCTAGCAATCAGTGCTCCATCACTGGTGTGTGATAGTTGGGGCTATGCAAGGATCTGATTCCCACATCACATATGTATTAAGAGGCTTGATCCTGTTCAGGAACCATGCTGGTGGGCATTCATAATGCAGACCATACTCTTGACTTCACAGAAAGAAATCCAAGACGTGAGGTTGATGTGGCTGGGTGCTAGGCAGCTAGAGGATGCCAAATCTTCCTGCAGACAAGCTAGTCCTGATGTGGAACTGTATTTTTCTATTATTAACTGGCTATTCCCTGTTCCAAGCATAAGGGCAGGTTTGCATCAGACAGGAAAAGAAAGTGTCTCCTAAGTAGGATCAGAATTGCCATCTGAAGACTCCAGAATGATGGCAGCTCAAAGGTAAAGTCTACTGTCTCAGCTCTCATGTGGGGTAGAGATTTGCCTCCTGGGCCGATGGGTACCAATACATTCCAGGGGTTTCTGACACAGGTCTTGCGTGCTCTCTGCTGCCACCAGATGGTGATCCACTCCAAGTTTTGGAAATACACAAGCAAGTGACAAAGATTGTGCGGATTAGCAGTCTATTTTCAAAGGCCTCTGGGCATTTTTTCTTTGACTACCAATGTTTGTTGGCAAGCAAATTACAGTTAATTTCATTTTCACTTTCACAGATTCCTCCCAAAGTCTGAGTAGTTCACTCGCAATAGATCCATGCTGGATTCATGCTCCACAGTTCTGAGCGTCATCAAAAGATCCTGAAGGCAAAGCACTGATGAAATTTGAGATGAGATTAGCTCAGCTCGAGCTCTATTATCGATGATGGTTTTTCTTCCTATGCCTTGGGCTCTCGAGAAGCGTGGGAAAGGCTGAATGCAGTAGAGCCTTTCACAAGCAACCATCTATTCTGCACAAACACTGATTTAAAGAGTGCATTCTCTGGTTCTCATTCTAGGATAAGTGTAAAGCTTAACTCTGGTTATACCTGCCACAGCCAAGCAAACAAAGATACATGGCATTTTTCTGTCTAATTTCTTTCATGAAATCTAAAGTCAGGGCAGGATTTACAATGGCTCCATTTATCGACCCTAAGGATTACGTGTTGTGTTTAATCACACAGGATTCCTCTCTGTTCGAGAACATGACAAGAAAATATTTTTTCTGTTACACCTTTCATGACTTCGAAGGACATTACACTGCATATGGTCCTCTGTAACTCAGGTGGTTGCAATACGACAGTGGAGACCTGATCTTTCAGACCAGCTACCTGCGGATTTGGGCCAAAACTTGGCAGCTTGGGTTGATCTCAGGTAAGGAGGTAACTCTGAAGCATGACTGGTCAAATGGAGACAGACACCTGTGAGTCGTCATCCCCACCCCTTGTCAGCGTAGAGGTATGACTTTTTTCAAGGGTAATTTCCTTCCACATGCACATTCACAAATGTTGTGTCACTGAGTTGTCTGTGCACCTTGGGACTCATCCGTGCTCATCTTTGTTAATAAGGACAACCAAGGTATTCCCAGTAGATGGGCTTATCCTGATGCATCACAGACCAGCTGGCACTACCCCTTCACACAGCCTAACTGCTGTATAAAAAGCTCCTGCTGACTTTGCTGGTGCAGCAGCAATGCCTAGCAAGCCACTGCTCATGTCAGTCAGTCAGTTTGTCTGCAATTGCTAATTCAGTGCTGTGGAAGTGAACAGAAGTCTTTTTGTGCTAGAGAACGATCAGCAGCCTAATGGAGGGGGCTGACAATAGAAGCCTTTTCATCAAGCAACTCCCTAGCTTTAAGAAAAGGTAGACGATCCTGTCCCTTGTGCTGGCATCAGCAGTCTTTCCTGAGGCCCTAATCTGAGCCCTGAGAAACAAGGAAGAGTGGTGAGGAACTGCCCCTCTGCTTTCTGAAACAATTACAGCATCAGTTCACTTCTGCTTCTCTGAAAGCAAAGGTCTGCATCATCCAGCTTTCCTCGTCTGGGATCAGGCATCTGCCTTGTGTTTTGGCAAAGTCTAGGAACGAGAGTCAGATGTGCAGGCAGATGATTTTGTACAATGAAACCCTTAGCTCATCAGTAGACAGAGCACGCCTTTCCCCAGTGACAAACCTAAAAGAAGTACTGGGGAGGGAAATCGGGAAGAAATAATTTCTGTTGATCAGTCTGGTTTGGTCCTTGATCTTTTTACTACTACCCAGACAGGATGCCAGTCAATGCAGGTCTGTATTTCTTTTTGCTCACAGGAGTACCTTTTCACCTGCCTTTAGACTGAGACCAAGCACAAGCAGTTACGTTATGGTTTAATGCTGGACGAATTACTGCCCACTTACTCTTCACTTACTGCTTTCCCCAGTGAATACAAGGGAAAGAATAACGAACCTGCCAACCCTCCATCAGTCCTGTAAGCCGATGTTAAATAGTGAGACATCAGCAGTCAGGTGATTCTTATATACCATTCTTGTTCCATTCTTACATAATTAAAAAAAAAAACATTTCTAAGGACCTGACATATTATACACAACATACATACATATGCCCTGACTGCATAACCAGTGCAGAAAACTTTCTGCAAGAAGGCATGAGCGTAACAGTGGCTTTGGAATGGAAACCCTCATCAGCCCACTCACAGTGTATTGGAAGATAAATAGTGAAAAGGGGTATTTTTTTTAAACATTAACAACACAGAGGCCCAAGCTATTCTTCAGCAGGCGAAAATAAAGACTGTATCTAACCAGACACAAACAATTGTGGAAACTTTCAAAGAAAAAATTATTTAAAAAAAATAATAATAATCATAGAACAAGTCACCATGCCTTTGGCTCAGTTTCATGTCCTCATGCCCAAGCCAGCAAGTCTATTGTGACTGCCAGTTTCAGACAAGCCTTTCTAATGTGAGCATTGACTGTCTTTTTTATGCTTGCAGTCCTACAAAAAGGTTAACAGTTTCTAAATTGCCATTTGTCACACACAGGGATATGCAGAATGGATGCAAAGAAATTTTGTCTGTCAGTCTGTAAGCTAATTTAATGTTTTTATGGGGACTCTGGGCATTCCAGTGGTGAAAGCAATGGGCTCCTGGTACTGACCTAACAGGAGAACACTGACTCCGAGTGTTTTGATGAGAGGCAGAAACAGGGATAAGTATTTGTGGGCCAGCTGGTGTCCAGAATGGCCTTTGGGGTTTTCTTTTCTCAAGAATGCTGGAACAATTCCCGTTACATGTCACTAACTGCTCTATGAGCTCACTCAAGTGAGGTGAACAAGGCATCATAACCAAAAATATTGGAGAAGTGTCACAGGCATGGGGACATGGTGGAAGACAGCCTGATCCAGCTCCTGTAAGCACCAGTTGTTAGAGAGCTATTCATTTCACCAGAAGCTGGATCAGGCTCCTAACAAGGTTTAAACACCTTACAAGAATTCAGGATTATTTCTCAGGCTCCGTCCCAAGCTATTCCTATTATTATTAAACTTTTATTGCTTCCTACATCCCTGCTGAGAGGTAAACCTCTGAGTTTGTGTCATGCTTCTGGCATGAGGTCCCTGAAAATGACCTACCCTTTTGAGTTAAGGGAACCGATGAACTACAGCACAGCATGTGAAAAGTGTTCCCACATAGACACTGTCCAGGAAAGAATGCTTTAGATGCTTTAATTCCTAGGCAAGAGAAACAACTCTTTTGTTAGTATCATCAACATGAAGCTCAAAATAAAAGGGCATTTCAGAGGCCTAAAATAACTAAAACTGTTCCAAAGTGTTGCGTGTAGCAATAAGAAGCAGACTGCAGAAATAGTTCGCCTGGCTCCAAAATTACTCTAAATTAAAAATTGTTGCAGGAAATCAAGAGGGAGTGAACACTTCTGTTACCAGTTTGCCTTTACTACCTAGAACTTTCATTTTTGCAATATTGAACTTACAGCTTAGGCTGAGCCAAAAAAGTAATATGCAATTGAAAATACGGGTTTTCTTCTGTCTGTTATTGCGGTTTTGAGGCCAAAGGAAATCAGGTTCCAATTAAACATTCAGTATCACCTGCAGTCACTTTTGTGTTTCATTTCTTATGAAATTTCTAGTTCCAGGTGAAGAAACCACTTGTTCAATGAGATTTCCACTGTGAGCAAATCTCCCCAAATCTAGGCCAAAATTACATGGTTCTAAGTTACTAAACAGACATAATAAAAAATGGAAGTTGAGCTATAGGAACCAAGGTCTGAAAACAGAGAAATGGAGGTCACTACAGAGGATTTGACTTGTACTGTTTCTGAAGTATTAGTGGCACATTTATGATACCAAGTTACCTTTTAAACATTAATGGACAGAAGAAAACTATGATGTTTAAAAAATGGAAAGTAATTAAAAACTTGAGAATCTTCTTGCCAAAGGAGTATTTGATAACCATGAGTAGCACATTTCTGGAGATGCAAGTTGGATTCTTTGAGGTCTACAAACTTGCAAAGTTCTCTCAGCTGTGAAAAAATTAGCATAACATGCTTGTTCTAGAGACGCTATACTCCTGCCACCAACTTCTTTTTCCTCTCCACCTCTAGAAGACATTTAGTTGAAAACACAGGGAGAAACTGTGAACAGTTCTAAGAATTTGATTGACAGCTATTCTCTAAGCTCATACAAATGAGAAATTCTTTCCCAGGAAGAATGTTAAGACCATAGCTCCCTTTCCCTAAGACACTTACCTACACGCCTCATTGACAACATGTTTTATACCACAGAATCAATATAAAAGGGTAAATACATTTTATTAATTTGCAGCCTATGATTCATCTTTTGGGACACTGTCCCATTGCTAACCAGTGACATTCTGGTGCTAATTTAAGTACTGGTTTTTGGATATTCCCTTGAGGTGCAGTGGAAAAGGAAAATGCAAGTGCTTCTTTTTGCCCATTCTTCCATTCCATTCCTTCTGGTACAATTATAATTAATGTTGGGAAGATTCCACAAAGCTTATTTCTAAAGATCCCTCACAAGCTTGTGCTTAGGTGGCAGACCAGTACACCATGCACAATCCTAAAGCACTGTGGCCCAACAGGCAGTTCCAGAACTTCCTTACATTCCCAAGATGGCTAAGTGCAGCTCTAGGACAGTCAATGCCCCAAGTTTCCATTTTGCTGACACATTTCCAAATTTCTTCTCATTGAAAATCAGTATGTTCTTTTAAATGTCCTATACAGCCAGAATCATTACATATGTGATGAGTTGTATAAAGTCAGTCCAGAAACAAGACAGAAAAAAGTCGACAAGAGGGAATGTCAAAGCAGATTTCTTTATGGAGAGGGGAAAATACGGGTCAGATGTAATAAATTTGTTTATGGTCTGCCCTCACCTCCAGCAAAACACATCATGAAGAGACCTGTGTTGAGGACTTTGAATTAGTTGTCATGAAACCGCTTCAGTAAAGGTTTGTCTTTCCACAGGGAAAAAAGAACAGCATTAGCATGAAAAGGTCATCTGTTTTAACTACCTAAATTCATGTCAGCTGCAAAACCTCATTTCTGGCAAGTTGATTTTGACTTGGTTGCATGATGTGCTGAGCATCATGGCTGATTCAGCAAAGCACTTACTAGTGTGTTTAACTGTAAGTGTGCCTATCTGTGCACTCAACCACACACACCTGAGAAATCAGCCCATCTTGTTGCACAGAAGCACAATAATACATCTACACAGCAAAGGGACTTTTACTGAAAGGCAGTAGATAACTTTTTTTATTTTGAAGGCTATACTAAAACTATGGTAATCAGATCTCTAAAAGAGCATCTTCTACCAGCTGAGAATATAGGTCTGGTTTTTGCAACTTACACCCCCAGCCTCTGCTCCCATTGCTTTTGGGTGATGGGGAGGGACTCTTGATCAGGGATAGTAGTGATAGGATGAGGGGCAATGGTTTTAAACTGAAAGAAGGGAGATTTAGGTTAGATATTAGGAAGAAACTCTTTACTGTGAGGATGGTGAGACACTGGCACAGGTTGCCCAGAGAAGCTGTGAATGCCCCGTCCCTGGAAGTGTTCAAGACCAGAGTGGGTGGGGAAACCTGGTCTAGTGGGAGGTGTCCCTGCCCATGGCAGGGGGGTTGGAACTCGATGATTTTTAAGATTCCTTCCAACTCCAACCATTCTATGATTCTATGATTTCTTGGTATATTATTGGTAGGAAATTACAAAGAACTGCACAGGGCTACAAGAACCAGTTTTCATGCATCTGAGCCTTTTGTAAGTTCACTCATCTTGGTTTTTAACTTCTACCACAGCCTCTGATCTGAAGCTGAGACAGACCAATACTCATGTAACCCAAATGAGCATCAGATCCTCATGGCTAGAAAGAACTATTGCATTCAAACAAATTAGTTATCTCTGTACTATTCTATAACAATTAATCTATGTTACTTTGACTGTTTTAAGTCATGTTGCATGCTTTCATGGGTACCAGCTTCAATATTCGCTGAAATCTACATTTTTATTTACATTAAGGCCATTTAACACAACTCTGTCAATGCAAACAGACAGTTAAGTGAATGTAAATATAATGTGTTTGTCAAAACAGAATAGGGAGCCAAAACAGAAATAAAGCTCCTGCTTTAATTATGAATAATCAGAAATTTAAAACTTACGTCCACATTTTCTGATATTTATAGGTAATATTATTTAAAGCTATTATTGGATCATTCCTAGTGCATACCTGCATAAGTAGTGCAATCTCTAATGGTCCCTTCCAACCCAAACTATTCTATGATTACTCTTGTGCAAGTACAGAATTTAACCTGTGAGGTGATTCAATTTATCATTTTTCCACAGTTCCTCATTACTTTATAGTAATTACTTTACAAAACCAGTATTACATTACTCTAGAGAAGAAAAATCCTGAATTAACTAAACAACTAATGTGCAATTAATTCTGAAGAGTGCATAGTGAATTCAAACACCAGAGGAATTTCTCAGCTGCAACAGGAAACCAGGAAACAGCTATAGAATTCATGCTATCTGGAAAGCACAGCTTTCATATGCAAGCAGTTCTCCAGCTCTGCATCACCAATGCATGAGCAAAATGCTAACATTGATAGCACAAACCAAGGAGTAGTTACAAGTTTAAAAAAGAAAAAACAAACGCACAAAAAAACCACCACCACATTTTTGCAGTGCCGTTTCACAGAAGGCAGGCACAAGTCATACAGCTCCCAGTGGCACTATGCACACTCCAGGCATGTTTGACATTAAGGGGCCTGGTTGTTGTGGAAACCAAATCCCATAGATTAATTAATGTTCAGCAGCCAGAACCATCTCTCTTCCTCTCTGCCTCCCCGCCTCCAATTAAAAAAAAAAAAAAAAGTGGCGCTTTTTAAATCACAGAAGAATGTCAAAGCAAAAAGAAACTTTTTCCTCACAAATGCAGCACACTGACAATAATAGTGAACAACCTGATTAAAGTTTAGTCCTTCATGTTTATAAAGTGAAAAAATATAACACTATTTCAGTGAGGCTAGTTTTGCTTTACATGCCTATGCCAAACTGCCTCCAAAAAGGTCCTGCAGGAAAGATGATTTTGTGAAATTTCTAAAATCTCTTTATGTTGAAAGAATTTTTATGGAAGTCCTCCTTTTTTTACCTTCAACATGTAGGTGCACTAATTACAAATTTATTTCAGGTGAACTATTCAGACTGTCAGACTTCATGTGAATGTGTTTGAACAGTGAGTTGCAGGATTTGAATAACATTGATTTTGATCATCAGCATTTTCTTTTAGCCGACATTGGTTCTGATTCTTTGAATTCCCTACATACATCCCAGTTTATATGAGGGAGTAAGACCGGACATAAGTACATACATGCACCTAGCAGCTTGCTATGCAAATGCATACTATAAATAAGCACAATGCATCAGACAGATCCCATAGAAAAGAAAAATGGTTAAGAGGTAAAATTTCAGAATTAACCGAATCCTATTTTCAAAACAGTTTTAGGGCCATAGGTTAAACACATTTTAGATATTCATAGATTAAATTTGATGATTTTGAAAATCCATTGTCTTCAGTATCTGCATCTTGAGGTACCTGGGTACTTCTAATAGCCCAGTTCTAATGAGGGTGAGGAACTCTTTCTCCCATTTTTTCCCCTCAAAATATCCACGTGAGTTATGCTATTACTTGCCTGTTGACAATACTCAATTATGAAAAATTAAAATAATAAATATCTTGAAGGCATACCATATACAAGAGATATTTAGTAAGTAGAGAGTACATAGGGTGAGAAAACAGCTAACATAGCATTATATATACACCTATCAAATAGGTACAAGTATTTATTATTCTGTTTCTCCACACACAGTTCTACTTAGCCAACATCACATCATGTGACTTAAAAGCACTTACTTTCTTTTCTGTTCAGAAGAGGTAGTGATGGATTACTGAACATGCCCTGATATGCTATGACTTTGTGACACAAGATCACCTCATGAGAGTCTCCTACTAACTCCCATTGCTAGTAGTGGAATAAACAGAGCCAATTTCTGCAAGCCAAGATACTTCCTGTGGGACAAAAACTGCACTTTGATAGTCAGACAATGCCAAGAGCTCTCATGTGCTGCTCAAATACGTAACTCCTGAGCAAACCTACTGACTTGAATATGTGCTCGACATTTTTCAAAACCGAGACAAACACAGCGTCAAATATAACATTTCAGTGTTATTTTACAACTTTTGCCCTTTAAATCGGGCACCACTCCTAACTTGTTTGCCTTTCATTTAAAATAAGAAAAATACCTTTGAGATGATTAATGGCTCCCCGTGCTCCAGTCCGCCTTTCAGTGTGAATCCCCATGGAGCGCCTCCTTGAAGCAGTGCCTCCAGGTAGATATATCTTCCTTTATGGGTAATGCTGGACTCTGAAGATGATATGCTGGTGTTAATATTGTCTAACATCCTCATCTGTCCTATCACATACTCAGTCAAATACAAAACTCACTCAGGCAACCACAGAACAACAAAGTTGCAAATTAAACTCCCCGGAAGCCCACCACAAGTCATCCCTGAATACATGAAATGAGAAGAGTCTGAGATGGAAAATTTTTCTTCAGAGCTGGAGTCCAAGGTGATGGGTTTAAAATGTTTCCCACCAGCATTTCAGCATGCTGTTTCTTCTTCAGAATTGCAAGGTTTTACTGGCGTTTCAGCACTGTGCTTTCCCCATTCCCAGGTATTTTGGGCATGATAGCTTTATAAAGATTTATCTTCCTGTCTTCGGTATATCAAAATTGTGCTTTTAAAGATGAGGGGAGAAAAAAAAAAGTTTACAGATTTAAAAGCCCCTGGCCAGCAAATTGCCAAAATCCAAACGAATGCTTCATTTGTGATTGATTATCAGTCTTTTCTTCCTTTCTGCATGCGATTTACCATTACAATGGCCTTTTTGCCTCAGTCCACTGCACTAAAAGAATGGAAGCGTCTTCTCCCTCTCGAGCTCTCAGTTACTCTGTCCGCTTACTTCACAATTTTCTGACTTGTCAAAAAAAAAAAAAAGGCTCGGGGAGGAGGAGAGAGTAAATCCATTCCTAAAAGTATTTAAAGGGTTTTAAAATGTGAAATAACTCCATACTTATTGGATTAAAAAGCGAAAAAAAGTCTATCAGGAAAACTGGAGAAGCAGGTGAAATTAATCCTTTGGGAAAAACATTAAGATGATAGCTGAGCTCTTTTCACTTGCTGTGCTCTTCCCGACGATCTGCCAAAGCTGCAGCAGCTACTGCTGCTACGAGGGAGGGTGAGGAAGTGAGAGAGAGAGATGGATTAAGGCAAGTAAGGCAGCGCTGCCCAATTGTGCACATCAAGCATGCAATTATAAAATGCAGTGTGCAAAAGCTGGGGCTCACCCTTTTATTATGCCCCCGGAAACCACCATCTTTCTATTGTACTTGCCAAGGAATCGTAACAATCCAAACTGCCAGTTGCTGAAAATACAATGGACCTGTTCCAAATCGGCACAGTGGAGCGCTGCTAATAATTTTGCTCTCATGAAGTGCTTTTTCCTCCACATGGAGCCTACCAATTTCCTTGGACGTATTTCTTTCTCCCACTTACATTTTCATAAAAGGTCAATGCTTTCCCGATATATTGAATAAGAAATAACACTAAGAACTTAGGATACTTTTATTAATGTAGGCAGATGCCAAGGACTACTGGAGAACTTATCGACGTGGATGCATCTTTTCTTGCATATATGCACATAGGCTTAGGCATTTGACTCACTGCTTAAACAAGTGTTGACAGCATATATCACTGAAGGTGTTAAAAAAAATTCCTGGTTTTTATCGGCCCTTGAACAGGATGATAAAAAACATAGCCCACAGATCACTCCCTCTCCTGCTGGCACAGCCGAGTAAACAAACAGTAGTGCCTATGCCTCTAAGGTGCCCCCACTTTTGATCTTACAGTGCCTGGGACGTGCATTATTTCTCCTTCAGACTTTGAAAGTTGTGAAGATTTTGTGTTAACAAACCCATAGTGAACTGTGGGGCGAAAAGCTTTGGAGCTGGTTTTCTAAAACCAGAAATCTTTGCATGTTCATGTCACCTCATTCCCATCCCCTTTAAGATGTTAGTTTCCCCAGAGCCTTCTATTTGCCCCATGTGTCCCAGCTCTCATTCCCGACAGCCATGAAGAGGAATGTAGAAAAGAGGCCCCTCCCTTTATTTTTCATGGTAGACGATTCTCAATCCTTGCTTATATTGAGCTTTGTCTCCTCTGCTTCCCTCACAGGGGCTGAGTTTTCATTAGCTTCACATCCTGGTCAGGCTCACAGATTGCTTTTATCCAGAACTCACCCTTTAGCCTGACTCAAATCAGATTTCTCTAGTTAAAACTCCTAGTGTTTCACTGTAAAAACCTTCGCTCCAAGTCATCACAAAGAGCAATTCATTTCTGTCCCTCAACAGACCTTCTAAAGACAGGCAAAGGCTCCAGGAGCTGTCTCTTGGGGCCATACATCCTCCTATCCATAGCCATCAGGACTATGTAAGACTGTGTAAGGACATACCAGCCTGTTAACAAGCCAAGGTACTTCTTTGGATTGTATCAATTTCCAATGCAAAACGTTGGTCACTACAGCGAATGTCTGCAAACACCAGAATTTAAATGAGCTATATTTTTCACAGTGCCTAGAGTGGTTGATGATTAACAGTTATCAACATAACTTCTGAAGTACAGTTTTTCTCTACTCCAGCACTGCAATTCATTTCAGGTGCTGAATCCAACATCATTTTTGCCAATAGCTCCATCAAATTTGTCACCATTGCAAGCACATAATTTTCTCCCCCTACAACCTCCAGATTTGCTAAACCCTTATACTGTTAATCCAGCTCTAACAGTCACTTATAGGTGTTTGCATATATCAGAAACCCATGACCAGCTAAGGGAAAAGGTCAATCCCCCAAAAAAGGCCTAGCCAATACTGTGCTGCTTTCTTTTCTTATTTCACACGGGAGCTAAAAATCTGCCCAGTACTCATAGAACCCAGTTCCCATCTGTGTTACTCACACATTTCTCATTGAGAAAACTGTCTGGGCCACCCTCACAATGCAAACATCTTGGTGATGCCCAAAGAAACCAAAGGATTTTTAAAACGCTAGAGACAGCAGCAGCTCCAGCCCACACATGTGGGATTTAAATTCTTGCCAGATGTAATGCAAACAAAACCAGTGCAAGGTAACTTAATAACATACAGCAACTACTGATGAAGAAAGCGGAATTAACATCATGCAGATGAGCGTTGCTGTGCTGTAGCTGGAAACTAATTCTTCCGAGAAATAGGTTTCAGTGCTAAATACAATTAAAGCAATATTCACCATTCGCCTTCATATAAACATTTCAAGGTATTAAATACAAACCTTTTTTTCCCATCTTGCCTCTGGAAAAAACCTCAAATAGCACAAGTATCTTAGGACTGTTTGCTACAAGGCAGGAATTCTACAGGGAGTTCCTATCCCTATCTATCTCAGAGAGATCTGAGATAGTCTCTCTTGGGATGCAATAGAAGACTCCTGGGTTCAGAGAAGTTCTGTCTACACAGAATAATATATTTGAATTAAACTTATGCATGGTTTCAGTGTAAGAAAAAATAAATTTGGAATAGAGTCATGTCAGAACCCTTTCCTTCAATTGTCAAGCACTACACTCCTAAAGCAGGAGAAATTACCATGGATTTCACTTTTCAGAGTTCACAATCAAACCCTACATTTATCATCAATAAAAACACTGCCTCCTTGCTGGCGGCTGCTCTGACATTTTCTAAATTCCTTCAAATAGTCCAAGTTCCTCTTGCATACGAAGTTCATCAGAGCAATACTGCCCCCATCTGCTGGCAGTACCAGCTGTCACAGTCTAAGTTGATTTAAATACAAACATTTCACAGTTTAGTTAAGCTTTTTCCTTTCAGAAAGGAAGCAAACTCTTTAATGGGTATTCAGAGTGGAGTTATTGATATTACTTGGGTCCCTGAGCTGCCAAGTCACTAGGTAAGATGAAAGGTAAACTTAGAAATCAAAACCAGGAAATTCAGCTCCTAAATTTTGTACATATCTGTTACTGCCTTTTTGTCTGGGCAATTCAACATTATGCTTAGTTCAAATCCACCTGCTGTTTAGTTATATCCTGTAAGTTCAGAGGAAGCAAATTCACAACATATCTCTAAAGAGAAGTTTTAGAAAATAAAGCAGACCTCATCTATACTGAACGGACTTCTAAGGAGGAGTAATACGCCAAAACAGCACAGAGGTGGACATCAGAAGAGCAGAAGTGTAACTGATTACCCAGAAAGGATAAAGGGACAAAAGGGGACAGAAAGTGGGTCTTCATACCTCTCACAGACACAGAGGGAACAGGTGACTTGCTCGTGGTAATACAAGAAGCATAAAGAGGCTGGAAAACAAAAGAAGCACTTCATTTTCCTAGCTCACTGGTTTTACCCCAGACCAACTTCTTTTTTTCTTCCAGACAGGGCTCTGTATAAGCTGAAGAGCTTCAGGAATTTTAATAGATGCCTTCAAGCACCACTGGTCATTCCAGCTTCTTCCTCTCCCAGAGTCCTGACGCCATTCACCTAAATCTGCAGTAGGATGGAACAAAACACAAGTGTCAAAATACACAACCCTTCTGAATCAGCCCTGGATCCCTTAGGAAGTGAATAAATCCTTCTTGGGGTAACAAGTCCCTTTAAGGTTTATTATATAAAAAATTAGAAACAAATACATAGAAAATACGGCTTTTCTATACTTACCTCCGTTCAGATTGAGCTGACTGTAACATATCTATTCACTCAACTCTGTATATGTCAGTCTTGCATCTAAAAGAAATTACAAGAAGGAATACACATTAAGACTCTGTATGGCCTCAAAGAGTTTGCAGTCAACCACTAACATGCAAAATTTGTTTCTAGAACTACTTTGTTCCTAGGGCTACACAGGGAAGCTCTGCTCAGATTCCAGGTTGGATTTGAGTTCATCTTCCTTCCAAGTCACAGAATAAGCCTGCTTTTCTGGACAGGCCTGAGGTGAAATATGATAAACCAGACAGAGGAAGGGAAAGAGAGATCTCAGAGTGAAAGGAAAAGCTGAGAAACAGAAGTAAGCTGCAAAATCCATGAACCTTCATCCTTTTTGTGTTGGAAAAGGCATGTGTCTTTGAAGTCTGAAAAGAAAGAATTTTCTTTGGTGAACATAAAAGAGCCTCTCCGTATCATATTGCTTCTAGCACAAAATAGCTCTAGGTCCCTCAGTTACTCAAAGCAAGCTGAAAAGCAACAAACCAAGGTGAGGAATAGATCCGTCCCTCTAAGCAGAGCACAAGTGCTGTCACAACTGAAGGAGGTGAATTCAGGATATCTAAATTCAGAATTGAAGATTTTCTCTCTGCGTCTGAATTTTCACCTATCTGATGTAAGGCACAGAGAATTACCCTGCTGAAAGAAAAGTTCAAATCAGGAACCAGGAACCAAAGAAGAGTCACACAGTACAACACCAAAACCTTACAATGTTGTTGTTGTTGTTATACAAGCATTATAACTGTATTATGTTCAGGCAACTGTATTATAGTGCTGAGGCCACTTCAGCAATAACAATTCTTGATTTTCTATATATTACCATAAGCCCTTCCAGAGAAAGGGCCATTTTGCACTCTGAATGGAATAACTTATCAAGATGTACAAAAGCAGGGACATCAAAGGTAAGTCCTACCACTAAATTAATAAAAGATTCCATGATTACCTGGAATTATCCTGTATTATTATGCAATACCTAAAGGCGTTTCCCTTGTTGAGACTCAGTTACACACTTTCAAAAAAAAAAACAAGAGAGAAGCACAAAATGGGCACCTCATTTAATTGAGCAGTTGTCTGGTATTTACCTCTATCTTAGTAGGCTGTGTAAACAATTGGACAGCTTTTAGATATAGCCATCTGCTGAGATCAGAGGTTTCTGTGCCAAGCTATTTCTTGCAATTGTTTCTTGCAAGATGGATTACAGCGAAAGTCATCTGAGGCACCACAGCCAGATGCTCTTATTGTAAGGCTGGACACTGCAGCAAGCTGTGATGACACAGCCCTGTGTCTGAGCTCATCCTGTAAAAAGCAAGGCAAATTCTGTAGACGTTTATGTTTGATATTGGGCATATGAAGAAACACTGGAGATTCAGACATATTAATTTACTGGGGGAGGCTCCTTTCCCCCCAAATGGCTAAAGCCATTATTAATGCTTTTAACCAAATCTGAAATGGCAGGTGGATATAGCCCAGGTAGTTCAGAAGTAGAGCCTCTGCTAGCATAAAGTACTCCATTACCTTCCTCTGAAGCTATATCTCCCCTGTACAGCCCATAGTCCTCTCTGTGGGACTAATGGATTATTTTAAAGACAAGAAGTTCATATTTGCATCTTGCTGGCAAACCTGTGGTGATTCTTCTATTTCTCTTCCCAAAGATATTCCCAAAATAGGAGAAAAGTTAATCAGGAATTGCATCCTAAAAGAATTATTCTGTTCCTAGGGTGTAATTAGTGTTTCAGGAGTGGCAGGGGGAAGCAGCAAAGAGGCTGGGGTGCTCAGGACCTGCACCCCACGAAACACCAGACAAAAAAGGCACCTACTGCCAGGAGAGGTAATGCTCCGCAGAAAGCACCACGGCACTAATGAGGAAAACCTATCAAGTTTCCCGCTGAAGCCAGACTTTGAATGACACTTTGCGGAGGTATCAAACACTGGATGCGGCGTTTATTGGCTCTCCCTCATGCACATGATCAGCTCTAGAGGAGGAGTTTGTTCCCAAGGCTACCGAGTCAGGCAAAAGGGCTGGGGTAATGAGCAGGTGGCTCCCAACGGCTCCGGAGGGGCTTGGGGGCTGGATACACAGCCCAACAAAAGCAGGAACAACATAGTCAGTGCTCCTCTCCTTTCCCAGGCCCACAGCAAGGAGCAGAACCTCAATGGACCGTCCAAAATACAGGAGAAACAAACCTCAGCAGTATTGTGAGAGGTAGGTGTGGGCCTCCCGGATAGGTTTTCATGCTTTTTTACACCTGAGATTAAGCAGTGAAATCTGGCTTCAGGATACCGTGTAGCATATTTCTTGATAAACTCCTTTGCTTCTTTTCTCTGTGGATAGAAGAAAAATATATCATTTCAGTGCTGCCTTTTTTTGCTGGTGGTACAATAGATAGTCCTTCTTTCCTCAAGCTGTTTTCCATCCTCTGTGTGTGTTTTTTACTGCTGCTGATGCACTGACAACCCTGGAGCGCAGTGCAGCTAGAAGAGGTCTATTTTCAGCTGGTTAATTCTTTTCTTTGCTCAATCTGTAGCAGTCCACGTGAGACCACTTTTCTTCCTTTGTTGTCAGGTCTTTCTTTTAGCACTAAGTGAATGGGCTTTTTCTCTTGTAAATGAAAATGTTGTGCTCTCCATTGAGGAATAGTTATGTGTTCTTTTCAGTCAGGTATTTAAATATATAAACACACATGTCTGTCTACTGAGTTTGTTCCCACTTAAGTTCTCCAGCTCTCCAATGACTGTTCTGGGCCCAGCCCGTTCACCTGTTCCTGGAAACTTCTAACATGGTGTGTCTGATATAAGCTGTTGCCTGTTATTTTGAATAACTTGAAAAGAGGGACAGCCTGTTGACATCTGCGTGTTCACTCCTGAAATAAAGACCCCAAATGGTACAGTCAGCCACATCATTTTCTTTGCTGAAGTAAAGCGATCATCTCTTGACTATGCACCCACTCACTGAGAATTGAAAATACCAGTCAGGCAATCACCTTTGGGAATTAGAAAAAATAATTCATCTCTGAAGAGATTAATGTAAAAATCAAAAGATCTTAATTTTTATTTATGAATGGGATTTTTGGGGAGATGCTTTTGGCCCTTTGCCCTTTTCTGTGGTGGGAGGAAGCCTCCTCACCCCAACTTCTGACTTTGGTCATGGTTATCCCCCACAAATGTACTACCTTACCGACCAAATACCACGAGGAAGATGACCCAGAGGCCGTTCCATACCGCAGTATGAGAGGATTTTTATCTCTAGTTTCAAGCAGGGCACCAAATCACCTGCCATCACAATCCAGCGACCGTGAGGGCTCCTTAACTCCTGTGCCCACAGCCTGAGGGGGGCACCCGTGAGCCGCCATCTTGGGTCTGAGGACCGGCACGGGAAGGGAGTGGGGAGAGCACCGGGGGTGGCGGGGGGGAAGATGGCTTCCCCGAGGACAGGTTTCCCCGGGCGGCTCCCAGGGGATCGGGTTGCAACCGCGGGAGGGCCCCCTCCCGGGAAGGAGGCAGGAAAAGGGATGAGCCAGTTCTCCTCACCGTGAGGGAGCAGCTTCTCTGGGGTGTTACAGTTTAGAATAAAAAGACTAAGTCCAAAATAGATTCACTAAATATTTATTAAGGTAGGAAAGCAAAAAACAGCGCTGGGCGGCCGGGGAGTCACAGCTCCACCAAAGGCTCGCAAATTCAAGCA
>JAOXJM010000033.1:2029551-2077965 GCA_026413425.1 Tringa solitaria | reverse complement strand
TGCAGTTTGTGTAAGTCAGGACTTTCTTACACTATGTACAACAGAAATGGATAATGCTAAGATTTGATCAGCAACAAATTTCCTCAGTTATCCATTACATGGGGAGACAATAACGGCTGCATGCCGTGATGAGGTAAAAATCCCCTTGGAGCGGAGGTATGGGCAGTTTGTAGACGCCAGAGAGACTTCAGGACAGAGCTGTGAAGGCGGGAGAAGCCGGTTGGGGCGCTCAGGGGCCCCCCTCGCTTACTGCCACAGAAAGGCAGGTGGCTGCGTGTGGAGGACATTTTGTCGGCCGGGCCTGTGTCACTGTCGCCGCCGGCCTCGCCGCCTTCCCTGTGGGCGAGTGACAGGGGCCAGCCCGGTTTGGGAAAACTGGTCCTGCCCTCGTGGCACAGCTGAGCTTTCTGCATCTGCTCTGTTGGACACAGTGTTTTTATTTTAAGGAAGCATTTGTGATACTCGGCGTCTGGGATAAAGGGCTCCATTTTTCTCAGTCACTCAGGAAAATCCACCCATTTTTGGCCATTCACCCAGGAAAATCCAAATAACACAAAATCCCATCAAATACCATCTTGCTCAAAGATACCTCATAGCAATAATGTCTTCTTCATTTTCCCTTTTTTTTTTTTTTTTGTTTTTCCCCTGAGGAAAAGGTTCACAGGCTTGTCCCCCAAAGGCTGTTAATAGCAATTGTGCTCCCAAAACTCAAAACGTAAGAGTCTAGACTTGCCCTTGCCCACCTTGGGCTCACCCCTTTTCTTTTGCAAATACCTCCAAAAGCACTTTTGTGAGGAAAATGTTCATTTGGCTTTAATCAATCAGGTTGCATTTGTTGATGAGATCAAGGCAGACGTTTATAGAAATCTTGTCTCCAGTGTTTCTTGTAGAAAAATTCTGTATCTGCAAGCATCATAGGAAAGTGGAAGTGTGTATGATTTGCCACTTAATTGTAAACCTTAACAGGTGATGCTAATAAGTACTTGTAAAAGCCTGCATCTGTGGTGATCCTGATGAAACAAAGCATAAGACTTTAAAAAGGAGAGAAACTATCTCCCTTAATATCCTTTAATTCCTCCTGCAGTATTAAAATCAGATGGGCAAAATTAATTTTTTTATTACATAAAGCCAATTCTTAATGTGCTAGGAAATAAAGACGTGTATTTTTCTTCACAGGTGCTGTTACAATGAGTGAGAATATCCAGGAATTATCATAGTACACAGATTTTGTTATTAGAGAAATTCTTGTACCTGCCATCTGTCATTACAGTAAATAGCAAACGGAATGAAAATTATCGGATTCTTAAAGCGTAGTCTGTTATACTAACGTTGCAAGAAAGAGGTGAACGCAAAATGTAAGGATATGGACACCCAGGGCACTCTATAGTGAAGGATGAATTACACTGATCATTGTCATTTGTATGCCAGGATAATAGTTTAATTTCTGTCCATGGTGAAACAAGTTCTTCCTGCTGGCAATGGGGTTTCTGCACAAACAGCAGGATATAGTAATGCCCTTTGATAGTGAATTTGCAGGGGCCCAGAATTCTGCCTACTATTAGATTCAGAATTATTCAGCATTGGAAAAGTGATACTTGTGAAATTCAGTGGTTTTACTGGATTGAGTGATTTTTTTATTTATTTTTATTTTTTTTTCTCCCAAAGGTGATGCTTGGGTTTAGTGATTTTTTTTTAACATATATATAGAGTTGTTTATCTAATATTTGAAAGTTTCTCCCAAAGAAGGATCATTAATCAGTTTGAAAATAAATGGCCAGCTGAGAAGAACGGAGATGGTATTTTTCTTTCTTAAACTTTTATTTACTTATTCACTCACACTCTGATGGATCAAACCAAAATGTCATCTCACCACTGTGCTTACTGCTGCAATGTGTAGTGGCAGATGCATAGAAAAATGGTCAGGAAAAAGTGGTATTTTTGCTTAGTATACCTCAGTATCTTAGTGTCGACAGAATTAGAATATAAAGACTTACTGAATCTGAGTGTCTGTCCCAACTGTCAAATTTACTAGTCCTGGGGATTTGTCTATTCATTCTTTTAACCTGTTCATGCATTTAGGTTATACTCCACAATAACAGAGCAGTGTTGATAGAACCTCCACTCTTGCCGTTAGCTGATACTGAAGCTTCTTCCCACTTTCAGGGTAGCAAACTCCTCAGGATGCTTTTGCCCATGCTCTGCAGCTCTGTTTGCATCTGCAACCACTAATCTTTTTTTATCAGTTATAGAAAGAAAATCCAGGTTTATCAGGATGTGTTAATACAAATGCAGAGAGGTGGCATAACAAGTGCAGTGTGCAGACCACAGGCACTTGTTGCATTGTGAAAAAAAGAAAAAAGTGCTGTATGGACAGAAATCAGCTGTGCATGTTGTAATTGGGTCATTCGTGAATGTCACAGTCCTGGTATGAATGCACAACAGTACCGACACTAAACGACATGGAGCTGCTGTCGTTCCTGATCTCTCATTCCTCCCTTACCTGTAGACTTGCCACTTAAAATATTTTTCCATCATTTCAGATTCCTCTTTGTCCCTTAACTATTTTTTATTTTGTGTTTCCTCTTAGCTTTCTTCTGTTGACAGCTTATACGTGAACCGCCAACACTTGCATAATACTCTCGCTTAGACTGGATGTCATCTCTTTTGGTCAGCAATTAATTTTGCCTTTTTTTTTTTTCTTTATCTGTCAAATTTCTTTGTACACACACAATCCCTCCTTCCCAGAAATGTAGCAAGTGATCTGTTACCTGATCGATTCCAATAAAATGAGATGGTATGAATCAGCACAGGCTTCCTTTCTTCTGTGCTCAAGGTTTTATATAACCAAACACTCCTCTGATTCTACAAGTTTTCTGAGATGTTTCTTATTGTGCCTGCAAATTAAGTATTTGACAGATTTCTGTGGGTTTGATTGACCATACAGTTAATCGCTTTGTGTCAGTAAGGTAGCATTTTACTGGCCAGTTAGAACAAAAAATGTAGAAATAAAAGGAAATCCCTTCTCAGAAGATCAACCGATTTAGTTCTGTTTGTTCAGAAAGTGTTATTTTACTTGTTTGGACTTTTATACACAATGCCTGCTGGTAGCAAAACATGATAGTTCAGTTGACTACAATGGAGGAGGTGCAGCAGTTGAAGATGTGGCATTGCATTGCCAAATATAAGTGCAAACCAGGAAAATCCAACAGTGTTTCCAAATAAATTGTTTGGTTTCACTTCTCAATTACTCATTTCAAGTTGCATTTGTGGTGCAGTGCAGTTGGATACACTTCTGTAGTCAATCCTGCCTTTTCAGCAAATGTTTCTGTGTACTATTCTGCAGGGAGGCACTGGAAAGACAAACAAAAAAGGCTCTGGAACTCCACAAAGCCAACAAATTCCCACTGAAATCAATGATACGTAGTCTGCCTAGCGTGGACAAGTATTAAACAGATTTCAGAACAGGATTTGGGAGTAAATCACTATTAACGTTGCAGACTATTACGTGATTTAGGAGGGTGCTCATAAGTTCATGTTTCGAGTTGACTCCTCTTTAGGACCTGCATCTTGAACAGCTCTTTTTGACACAGAGCAGGTAAAGGCAGAGCAGTTCTGAAGTGTTCTTCTCTGAGCACTGTGACATTCCCCACCCATCGTACAACTCTATAATTGGTTGGGTTTGTTGTGCTTAGAAAAGAGGATTCCTAGGTTTGACTGTCGATTGATAGGCACTGAGAGGCCTACAAACTAATGCCCAGTTTGTACAGATGACTCTCTATTCTCACATAAGCACTCATGGTTCAACACTTAAATTAATCTGCATTTCGTGTGCCGCTTGCCCATTTCTCAGCAACCAGAATTTTTTAGCTTCTTGCATTCTCGGCACAGTGATGGAAGACTCAGCCTTTTCTAGTGCTGGTAGCAGTTTATCCCATAGCGTCTTCTGAAATATATACTGATTCTGAGAAGAAAGACATGAGTGGTGCTGGCAAAGAACACGTGGAGAACGTTCTGGAAGAATACTCACAGAAAGGTAGAGATGTGCAGAGAGACTGAATGAAGTGAGTTGCAGATTTGGGGCAGCTTCTTAAGTATATATGACCTTTTTTTCTTTTTGTTATTGCTGAGTCTCTGGACAGTTGCAGCAGCGCTATTTTGAGCAGGCTATTGGCTGCTGTAAGTTATATTTGGCTGTCATGATTCCCACTTGACATTTGACAGACATAAATAGGCAATGGGTAATAAAGTTGTTGGCACGATCCCTGCAATCCCTGCAACAGTATTCCATACACAGTCAGTCTGCCACAGCACAGTGTGACTAGCTGGTTAACTAAGAAATATTTAAAAATAAAACAAAAAAGAAAACAGACAAAAATAACCTCTTAATTCCTGTACCCATGCTGCTCTCAGTCTTACTTCTTTTTTAGGATATGTATTCAGTATATTTGGTTGGTTTAGGTTGATTGTTTGGTTTTTTTTGTCCTATAGACCACTGAGCTACATGAGCATCAGAAAATCAGTTTAAGTTGGATCATTGCTGATTTGAAGACCAAGCTGATGGAAGTGCAGTTGGAAAGAGATCGATTTCAGGATACCAGGTATGAAGGCCAAAACAGATGTATTATGGAGAATGTATATATGAGTATTTAGAGGCACACCATGTCTTCTAGGTAGAGAAACTTGCCTCAGGAATGAAGACAATGAGGCTATGGGACCTTGGTTTAGAAAATGGCATATTGTAGCTGTAAAAAACAGCAGTTAATCAACATAAGTATTGCATGTATTGGTCAGGATAAAAATCCATGTTGTGAATCCTGTTTTTTAAGTTATTTCTTTGGTTTCCCAATTCAGACAAAAGGAATTCCAGAGCCAAGAGAATGCAAAAATACAGAAAAAAAATACTGTTCAGGAGCTGGAAGCTGCCAACCAGCTGCAGGAGGAGATGCTGAGGGAGGCTGACAGGCAAACTGAGCATCTGAAAAAGATGGTACGCAGCCACGAGGCAGTACTTCTGGAACTGCGTGGCATCCTAATGGACTACGAAGACAGCACAGGCAAGAAACTCTGTGAGCATGAGAATGTTACTAGCCTACAGATCCACAACCTCAGCACAGCATTTGCTGACATCTTGCGAGATTTAGACTCAGAGGTGTCATACCTCAAGGAAAAGGTTGTCCTGGTATGTGAAGAAGGTGTTACTTTTCTTTCCAATGCTCTGTGTTCTGCTTTTTAGAAAATATTTTTGAAAACTCTGTGAGCTCCCATCTAAACTGGTCTAAGGAAACGGCACAAAGAGGTACAAATGCTACTTCGCAGTTAAGGTGGCAGGTGCTGGTATACCAGCCTTTTACACTGGCCCCAATTTGAGATTGGGTTTATTGCTGGGATTTAACCTGTATTGTGCACATTTTCACAGTTCAAGGTGGAAGCATAAAGAAGGAAATTACACTTTGAAAACTACTGTTTAGACTGTCTTTTCTTTAAGGGTTAGCATTATGATCTCTTTACAACAGGTAGAAGACGAACTTGAGTCATTGAAAAAAGATTCACAGACCCAAAAACAACTTATGCTTCAGCAACATGAAATTAGGTACCTTTTCTCCATTTATTTATTCATAAAACATAAATATAGATGTTTTTCTTCACGTTCCACAGATATTTCTTTGATGATAATGATGATCTTAGGGGGCCGGGGGGGGAGAGTGGCTGAGGGGCAGCAAGCGCTGTTTTTGAGGACTTAATAATTGTTCCATTCCAGATGTTTATTTGCTCTAGACTTTCTGTTACTCTTTCCTTACGTGCTGAAAATATCCTGGTTTATTCACTGTCTAAAAAAATACTATTTTGGAAGAATCTGTACTGCTTACTTTTATAAGTGTAAGTGGTCACTTAGGTGAACATCTAGAATTCGCTGGGATACTAGTTCCACTACTAAAAGAAAAGATTGAAAGTAATCACTTCAGTGGTTACATCAGCTTTTTCTTGATAATTTCATTAACAGCTTTGTCCTTCCTATCTCAAGAATTCCGGATTTTCCCAGTTATCCATCTGAATTGTGCAGTAACCTGTTCAAAATAAAAGGGTCAATAACTCGATACTTAATATTTCAATCAAAATAGAACATCAAAATGTTTACATTTCTGACTACCGAAAAATATCATTCCCTCTTGGAGAAGGTATTATTTGCAAAGACTATAGTTATAACCAGTATTTTCCAAACAGTATTGAGCAGCTAATAAGGGAGCATGAACAGAAGGTGGCAGCACTAACTGATAAAGCTAACAGTGCACATAGCTGAGCAAATAGTATCAAAGCCAGATGGAGATGATTCAGTATGGTTTTTGATTGTAGTATAGAAAACATTAAGGGTAACCTTAATTTGAGAGAAAGCTTATGCTGCTAGTTGATACTCTACTCTCTGCCCTACACTTTTGGTTTCTTAGAGTCTTTGTCTAAAGAGTTAAGCAGTCCTTGCATAAATTATGGAATGAATTAAAAAAGAGAAAAAGACAAAAAAACATTAAACCATGCTATATAGAGGAGAGGCGAAGTAGCCATGCATCAGGCAGACTGTGAGAATCAGGAGACTCAGGCTGGTTCTCATCTGAGACTGCTGTGGTTCAGAAGGATAGTAAGGCCAGCAAAGTCGGTGGAAGTTCAAACTGGGTTGAGCTGTCAGCTCTGTTCTTGCCACCAGATTTTGGAATGATGAATTTCTATTACCTGAGTTGTGAGCAGTTTCGGTGGAGAACATGGCTAGGGTTAAGGGATGAAAGAGTATGTAAGACAAGAGCTGTGGCTGAGTCCAGTTTTAGGTAGCTGCATTGCACCGTGACCATTGTAGTGTAAACATTCTATGGATTTGGATACAAAATTAATTTCCAGCAGCATTATTGGTTGAATCACAAACAAGAATGGGTAAATGGTTGTGTTGTTTGCATGCAAGTAGTAATGAACAATAATTTTAAAGAAAGGGTAATTTTCATTTGGGATAAATAGCTTTGTTGGTACTATTGACTTTGATAACAATCGAGTGAGAATAAAAAGACACTAATTCTCACCGGCCACTTGATGACTCAGAAATCAGTGCTCAATATATAAGTTTAAAAAAATGAGGACCTGCCGTGCAGTGTTGTAAACTTAAGATGAGAGTTAAATATCAGTATGCATTAACATCTGACTTGCGTAGTTGAGACTGAATAGTTGATCCCAAAATGCTTCTCAGTTTTGCTTGTAAAATAGTTGGGGTACATTTGAAAGCAGACTTAGCTTTCTTAGAACTTGCTTGAGAATAAATGGTTATCATCAGGAATAAAAAACATTGAGATTTCAATTTATGTAATTTTATGTGCGAGAGATAACAGAGAGCAAATCTAACCAGTAAGAAAGTGTAATTTTTATGTGATTGGACTGTGAATGGTAATCATACTTCAATGCAGCGAGTTTCAGTTGTCATACTGATTGCAGTGAAAACAACCACAAATGTTTCACACTTTCATGGTTTTTACAGTTTCTAATTTCTCCACCTAAAACTTTTCTTAGAGAACAAACAAAACCCCAAAATTCAGTGCATGCACATCAATTTAGTCACCTGGAATCTACAGTTTCTCAGCTGCGTTCTGAATTACAAGAAGCTAAGAGGATGTATGAAGACAAGGTATGGATGGATTTGTGTGTTAGCATTAGTGCCAATGAAACTGGATACGTGGATGTCTGAAATGTTCTGGATACATAAGGAAAGCCTTTTGATAAGGGATTGCTTCAGAAAAACTTTGTGGACAACAACATAAATTACATTATCCTTAACTCTATTTGTCTGTATTATTTTTAAGAACAAGTTATCTTTCTCTAACACAAAATAGCTTTGCAAACCTTATTGAACACAGAATAGTTTTGCCGAATATATTGAGAGCATACCATAAATTATGCCTTCTGGAAATGCATAAAATTATTCTGCACTACAAACACACTTGCACATATCAGCAAAAAATAAAGTAAAAATAGCCTAGTACTGCCCAGAAAAATTCTTTCATAACTTTAGAGAACACAGAGGTTACAGCAGTGCTTGAGAAGCATTAAGGTGCCCAGAGATGCCCCATTGTGAGTTAAGAAAATTTAACATTCATTGAAATCCAAAGGCTTCTTATCAGCAGGACATAATAGAGACAAAGAAGTCAGGCCGGCCAACACCTGTGTATTCAAACCATTTCTTAGTCTTAATCAATTCTTAATTAGAAAGCATGAGTCTTGACAAACTTCTTTTAACCACTGTTTTTCCCAAAGACCAACTTCTTTCCAGGTGGTACAGCAGGGAATTGCTGCAGACAAGTGGAGAAAACTTCTTACAGTCCAACCACAGAATCTCTGCCCTGTCAGTAACTGCAATATTTTATATCCTGTTTCCATATCACATCCACTGTGTCTTTCATTTATTTCACTGCTTTGGATTCCAGTTTTATAATCAATGTGACTATATTTAAATTCTTTCTCATTTTTGGTGAAAGATAATTCATGTTTTCCTTAGAAAGTTACCTGAGAACACTTGCTATCCATTCCCTTTGAAAATTAGTGGAGCTGATGTATGCAGAAATGCTTGATGGATCCAAATCCATCTTAGATTACAAGTCATGAGGATTTAGGCATCCTTCTCTAAATATTATTGGAAAGGTAAAGTTAAGGTCACAGGAGTGCCATGAAGTTTGGCAGAGCTGATGGTCTCTGATCCAAAAAGGTCTGAGAATGGAATGGCAAGGATGTGTGGGTCAAGCCTGTGGAGCCATGCTGTACGTGTACGTGCACCATAAAGCAGAGCAGGAAAAACATCATGATTTATCGTTTCTGTAGGGTTCCATTTTTATCAATTCCATTGATTCACATGTATCAAAACTCACAGTAGTCAATTCCAAAAGTGAATTACTGTAAATCATCCTCAAGGAAGAGTATAATATATGGTATGCTTTTCATGTTAGGTCTATATACCTGAACTCTTTGATTTAAAACATGCAGTGCAGAGCGTAATGTCATATCACATATATAGCTGTAAATGTAGTGTATATTCCTTAGGCATGTTCCCTTTTATAATGTTTACCTTATAACAGATGTACAACTGGAAACTGTGAATCCATTTAAGGCTATTTTTCACAGTCTATCAACTCTAGAAAATGCTGTGTTCGTATTTCTATAAAAGAACATACTACTTGGTCCAATAAAATTGCTTTAGAATAGGAAGTGTAATACACTGAATTGCTAAGGTAAACTTTAGTGAGAGACAAGTTGGTAGCTGGAGATCATTTGATCTCGGGCTGCTATGCGGAGTCATTCCTGGGAAGGTGTGAGAGAGAATCTAAATAAAGCTTTTGCAACTGTACGTCTCTCTTTTACAACAAGCATTCTTCTGCAGCTTCTCTGGCAGGAGAACACCTTAGCAACTAAAATTATCAAGGGAGTAGATGAAAACTAAAGCCAGCACACGTTGCTGGTACCAGGTAGTTTCAGCAGTCAGAAAATCCGGTGCAGAACTTGTTGGGTGTAAATGTAAATATGTAAGTGTTTTGTTTGGATATGCCTATGTTAATATCTTTATTCAAAAGTATTGTAGACTAATCATCTCATACAATGACAGAAGTATCTGTTGAGAGAAAGTGACTACCACTTGGAGTAAAACATGTTTGCCTGTAGATTTTTATAATATATTTATGGTGAAAGAATGTACCTCCCTGCCTTAGCTGCATAAAACCTGCTGTTAGGCCCAAGTGTGTCTGAAGAACTTCACTGTATACTTAAGCACAAAGTGAATATGGCTGAATATATGCTTGGGACGAAATTCTTCCTAAACTAACTTAATTGTACAGGAAGGGCCTTGTGTGAGGACAGCTCTTCCTGTCGCTGTCTGTGAAAGCCATATTGATAATATTATACACAGTCATTGAGCTATGTGGAGAGTGCACTTCAGGCTTAGATTTTTTATGGAAATAGCGAGTAGTTGTGTAAGGAGGGTTTCAGGGAGAGGCAATCTAGGATTTACAGAGATTTCTCCTTCTGAGGGAGGGCTCCACAAGATGAGAGAAACCCCTTTCTAAAAGGACCTCAGGCAATGACAGGAAGACAGTGATAATGTCCTTCTGCTGCTTAGGCATTGGAGGTCTAGGAAGAGATGATCAATGATTTTGTTTGATTTTGGGTAGGAAAAACTTCAGAACTTTCCTTGACAACATCTTCTTGTATTGAGGTTCCCAGCCCCCATTTGGTGAAGGACACAAGATTTTTGGACTAGGCCTGCATAAATGGTCATTACTAATTGAAAAGAATTATGCCATCATTATAACTGGATGAATGAAAGAGGGGTGGGAGGCAGAAAAAGAAGGGAAGAGATTGCTTTTTTCACAAACTGAAGAAATGTTTTTAAGGAAGTAGAAAGGAAATGCCCAGATTTTGGTGTTAGCTAAAAGAGAGATTGCAGGTACTAAAGTGTTTATTAGAAGAGCACTGTAGATTTTCTCTATTTTCCCATTGAATGATTCTATATAAATTTGTTTTACTTATACTTGCATTATGTTGGCTTTTCTAACTAGTAGTACTGCAAATCAAGCAAAGAGCCTGAGCTTTTTTTCTAAAGCAAAACTTTGGCCATTCCATTCAATGTTTGCAGTGTAGGTAAGGAATTTTTGAAGAGCTGTGGATCAGGGTGGAAGCCAAGTGATTCTCAGGAACCTCAGTTAACTCTGCAATGAAATTGGGCCTAATCACTAAAAGGAAATAACACAATTGTGAATACACCTAGGGAATAACTCTGCTGAGCCAGAAGATGCAATTTGAACTTCTTTTGAGTCGAACCTAGAGGACTGGAAGAAATCCAATGTACTATCTAAAACAGAATACAATAAAGCAATTCGAACTTAATATTTGTCTTTATTCTAGGTCAAAGATCTTGAGAAGCAGTTGTACCTAGCTCATTCTGAGACAGCAGAAGCTCAGACAGAACAGGATCAACACAGTCAAGGATCTGGAAATCTGAATAACCAGGTTCATCAATTGTTGGTAAAAACAAATCAGAGTATTAAAAAAGAAATCTTTCTTTCTAAAAGCCTTTCCTTACTGCAGATGTTCAGATGTTTGTACATTGCTTGTTTCCAAAGGGCAGCAGCCCCCTTATAATTAAGTTTGAGTTTTTATTAAAAATTTTAATTAGTTGTGAAGAAAATTTCCAAAAGGCCTTTGCTATTAGCGTTGCAGGACATTCGGAATTAAGATTAATTTTGTCATAAATTCAAAATCCTTGAATCCTATGCAAATCATATTAAAGATGCTGAGCCACCTTCACTTTAGCCTCACAGTTGAATTCCCTGTGTTAAGGAACCTTGGTCCTTTAACATATTTTGCAAGACATATCCAAGATTTTCCTAACAGCACTAAACATTCCTTTGTAACTGATTGAGAATATTAACAAATTGAACATACAGCATAAAAAAATGTTATGGCATAAGTTTGGTTTCATCACAATGGGCTTAATGTATAATTAGCCTTGCTTTTTTTCTTACATTATTCCTTAATGACTGAATTTTGGGATATTATTTTGTTTGGTTTCATTAGATTTGTTTACCCATTTGGTGTCACAGTGCTTCTGAAGGAGATGTTGAAATGGTTTCATTCCATATCGTGTTCTCCTATTCATGAATATATTAGTGTAAATCTTTTCCTACAGATTAGACATAGCTCTAGAGAAGATTGGAGTCAGAATAATCATTTCATAATTGAAGGTTAGGAATCTAATTTTAGGATTCCGTTTGTTGCTGTGTCTTCAGCTCATCTCTTCATTCTGCCATTCCCTGAGCTTCCTGCTTAGTTCTCTACTTTAGCTTTAACAATATGCAGGTAGTTGACAATAGCAAAAGTTAGGATTAGCAGAAATGCCTATTGATAATTCAGTTTGGGCACATGTTAAATTAATGTTTTTTAAATTAGTAGCTCTGAAAGGTGTATGTCAGTATTTTTAATATTATTTACACTTAAAATTGTTATTTATAATTAAAATTATATACTCTTAAGATTATGTCTGGGGTGGAAAAGATTTAAGCTCTGGAGAACATGTGACAAATTACTGCATGAAATGAAACAAGCAATGAACAATTCTTATTAGTGGTAAATCTGGGTATTTATCAAAGAGCAACTTTCCTTGGCATGCAGTGTTGTGCTTCAGTGGTTTTCATTTGATGTTGACACAATATAATCTTATTTCATTTTGTAGCTTGTACTGATTTTGGGATATATGTAAATGGCATGGAAGACTTCAGCTTTGAAGTGTTACATGCTTCAAAATAATTATAGCAGCAATCTATAAAGTTGAAAGTTACTGCTTTGTTGGAATAAAACATGTAGGAGGTATCCGACTAGTTTAGCCAATGTTCCTGTCTTTTGCTAAGTGTAAATCCACGCAGTAGCCCCTGTTCAGATAGGTAACAATGTAATTGAATGTTGCTAATGTTAAGAGAAAGAATAAAACCATCCTAAATGTGATTCAAGGAAGGAGATTACTTTAATGTCTTGTAGACTGAACTTCATAAAAAAGAGATACAACTAAGTCTAGAAAAAGAGCAGAACAGGCGGTTTTGGGATCGGAACACAGAAAACAGCATTACCATTGACCAGCTAAGGAGAGAACTAGACAACAAAAACATGCAATTGCAGCGCATGGAAAACACAGTGAAGGAAATGAAGACTGAATGTCACAGACAAATGCAGCGCCAGGTTGGTGAGCAACTGCAGTGTGATAGTGTTCAGGACAGAAAGTGCGCTGGCTGCGGGCTGTGGTTCAGACAGAAATACTGTAATTCTGGTTACCATGATTGAGAGGCCTCTGGAGCTCTTGTGCCAAAGTTTTCCTTCCAAAGATGCAGATACATGACAGTCAGAGTTTGCTTTTTTTTTTTTTATATCTTTTAATCTGACCTGTCTAGCCTTCTTTTCTTTTTACTGATGAGGAAGCAGAAGCATTATTTTTAATTTGGATTTTTGACATACTAGCCTTAGGAGAAAATGAATGTTCTGGTAGTGTGTTTGATTTGTGATCTGTAAAACTCCAAAACAACATTTTGCAAATTTCTAGAAAGTTAGATGCTGCCAGATGTAACAAACTATTGAAGGTAGTATTTTCAGTAGTGAGCACTTCAGTAAGAATAAGTAGTAAATTAAAGGCCTTCCTAATGCCTTGCTTTATGTAGTGCTTAATGAAAACATAATGAAGTTTGTGTTTATAACCCTAAGCTGAATACAGGGATATGTCAGAAAGAATTACTTCTGACAAAGTAGATTCCTAGACAATGACTTACAGTACATTCCCTGTTCTTCAAGACTTCACCCCCTCAAAAATGAGCTGTAATTAGGTAACTCACTTTGAATTGTGAGTGAAGATCAATTCCTCTATTTTCTGCCAAACCACAGTCTTGTGCTACCTCGCATAATGTTCTACATTTTCTCAATCCATGTTTTCCCTTTAAAGCCCTTCCACCAGGAAGTTCGTTCTTTTCTTCTGTTTCTGTCTTGTACTGCATTTCCTGAATCACAGTACTTTGTGCTTTAAATGGTGCACATTGCTGCCTGCAAGAATAAAATCAGTAATAAATTATTCGTGTACATAATTTTTTTTCTCCAACTTACAGTGAAGTCGAGTTTGAACGCTTAAAAGTTCTTTATCCTCAACTCCTCTAAATTTTGTAATAACATTACTGGGAGGTGGTTGAGTCACCATCCTTGGATGTGTTTGAGAGCTGTTTAGATACGGTGCTGGGGGATATGGTGCAGGGGAGAACTTTGTAGAGTAGGGTAGATGGTTGGACTTGATGATCCTAAGGGTCTCTTCCAACCTAAATGATTCTATGATTCTACTGGTTACTTCTTTTTTTTTTTTTTTGACATCAGTTAAACATTTTTCATTTTCTATGATTAAAAAAACAATACTCTAAGAGATATTTCATTTATGAAAATGGAGGCAGAGGAAAGAAAATGAGAAGAATCACACAGTCGTTGTAGACCAGACCATGCTGACCTATTTCTTCTATAAAATTCAAATGTTTAAGATGAACTATAGAAAAGCAGAAATGTGACAGGAAATTCTAAAGGTAGAAATAAACGTTTCTCTTGGTTGATCCTTATATTGCTGTTATTCAGATGGCTGCAATTCAGGAGAAAAATGAAAGCATTGGAAGAATCTCCTCTTTGACTGTCCAACTGGAGTCAACCAAGGAAACACTCTGTAAAGTTAAAGAAGATCTTACAGCCAAACAGATTGATTTGGAGACTGCTGAGAAAACAGTGTCAAATCTGGCGGCCCGTCTGGAGGAGAAAGAGGGAGCCCTTGAGATTACCAATAAGGAAATCAAGAAGCTATATTCACAACTTGGCAGTAGGATGCAGGAGCTCCAGCATCTAAAGAATGAAGAGGACTGTTTACACAATGTACAGTCAGAGTGCGAAACGCTGAAGCTGCAGCTGTTAGAGAAGGAAAGGATTGTTGAGATCTTCCAAAAGCAAATTGATAACATGACCCAGATTGTGGGCCAGCACAGTCGAACTGCTGGAGCAATGGAAGTTGAGAAATCTCAGCTTATAAAAGAAATAAATGACTGGAAACTTAAAGTAGAAGAACTTCAGGTGTGCAAATGATGCTGTATTTATGTCTCTGTGAGACAACAAATGTTTTCTGTTTCTAAATCTGTACCTTAATGTGCTAATTCTGTGGTTTTAAAGCAGGCCGGACAATGCAGCTGAATTCCAACAGCAATAGAAGAGTTAGTGAACAAAGAATAGTATTATTACATTACCACCAAAAATTAATAATTCACTGGTGCAAAGCAGTTGCCAAAAGGTTTGTAAAAGCTGGAATATAATGTGCTGTCCTCAGTGATAGAATTTTCCATACCAGTAACAGAACCAGAAATACAAAGTGTTACTGAGAAATAACAGACAGTGAACACTCAGTATTCCAAACGGAGGACACAGTTTATAAGTGGTTATTTCTCAGACAAGAACTACAGGATATGGTAGTCTTATGCAGGTCAGCATCTTCTGAAAAAATTCACTCCAGGTAGGGAATTTCGTCTTCTTTTGTGAGAAGGTGGTTGAGCATTAGGAGTCAATATAGAGCTAGTGCTACAAGAGGATAGAAATAATTTTCATATACACCTGGTAAGGTTAAACATGCTGTAAAGCCATTGCATCAGATTCTGTTGTACCTTTTTTGCCTGGATTAGCAATTTTCACAAAAGTAATTTGTTTATTTTGCTCTGTCATTCTTTCTTGCCCCAAACTCTGACAACAGGTTTAAAGTAATGATGATGTGTGCGCATCTTTGTGGTTATTTTGTATAATTATGTATATTACGCATGATTACTGTTGGTTTTTATGTAAGTAGATTGCAAAGGATGAGAAAGAAGCCAGAATACGTGAAATGGAGGCCCGACTGAGTGAGCTAGAATTGGAAAAGGTTAAACTGGTAAACACATGCAGTGAGAGACTCCATGCAGTTAATGATATGAAACTGGAAAAAGACCAGCTAATGAACGAACTCCAAGCCGGTCGGATGGAGCTAGCTGGACTTGCAGGTAGGGAGCCTTGACTTAGTTCGGTTCCAGTAGCTGCTAAATTGGGCTGATGTTAAAAATAGAAGAGCAACTTGCTTGCTGAATCCAAATATGGTTGTTGATACAGCAGAAGGGTTGCCTACGAGCACAGGGTGGTCAGATTGCTTCAGAGAGCTAAGTCATGGTTTGGGATTCTGGCATGGAATGACGGGAATACAGTCTTGAGGGCAGTCTCTCACTACTCTGAGCAAAAATACTTAAACCACCTTGACTGTGGAGACCAAAGAAGCAGATCTAGTAAATCACAGAATAGAAACTTGACTATTCTTTCATTTAAGAGCAATAGAGGATGCCATTAACCATTTATGGTCAAAATACAGTGGAACTTAGTTTCTGTTTTGTTGTAGTTTTGCTACAATATTATTTAAAAGTTTATATTCTAACTCCAAGAACTGTTTTCACAATTAATGTGTGGGGAAGCAGATTAAGATGGTATTTAAAAAAAAAAAATAATGAAAAAGTAGAGGCCGGACTCAAGGCAACCACCAAAATTCAGGGAGCTCCTCTGTTAAATCTGCAGTGCAGCCAGACAGATGATACTGTTCACACGCTTTGCTCTCTACGCAGTCCTATGCTCTGAGAAAATACCCACTGGTAACATTTATTTCTTCATAACTCAGCTACTTCTAAACTCATTAAGTTTTGTAAAAATTAAACAGATGGTGTGATTTTGAATAGAAGGTCTGTTGTAGATTTGACTGGTTCTATCAGGGTGAATGAGGTACAAGAAAGGCTTATTGGAGTGAATGACCACAAAGGAATTGGGGCCAAGCTGTTGATAGAGTGTGAGCGCATGGCTGGCTGGCTGGCTCGTAGCACTGTGGGTGACAGGAGTTGACGAGAGATGTAAGAAACAGAGCTGAGAAGCAGAGTTGCAAGAGAATGCTGGACAAATTAGATCAGTTCAGACCTAAGTCTGTCTGTAAGTGTGGCTGGAGAGAAGAATGACAATGGCAACATGCTGTCTCACTGATACCCTTAACTTTCACAATATGCAGTTGGTTCTAGCAGCAGGAACTCAGAAATGCAGATTTATATCACTTTATTGAACTGTTGCTTTGGCAAGCGACCAGACCACACATTTGTTTCTGGTGAAACAGAATCTTTTGCTGACATGCAGGACAATGAACCACTAGTTGTGCATTTCTTAGCAGTGAATGTTATTTGCTTTATGTCTTAGCTATCTGCATATCTACTACTTCTTTAAAAAGAGTGGGCAACAGATTAGTTGTCTTAGTCTAGAAGAATGATAACTTTTGTCATTATAATTTCAATCTTTACTTACTTTCACCAGAGGGATTTGAAGATTTGAAGAGGGATTACCAGGATAAAATTAAGGAGATGGAAAATACTGCAAACAGACTGAAAATGCGGTTGAAATCTGCCCAAGCTGAACTGGAACAGACCAGAACTGCTCTAAAGACTATGGAGGGATCTGATGGCCATGGTAATTATGGATTGAACTTCCCAAAATCACATTTGTCTTTTTAACAAGAGGATTTTTGTAAGTGTTGATCCCTCAATAGATGCTATAAAATATTACAGATATTTTGTGAAATAAACAATATTGCAGATGACAACTTATTTTTATTTTACCATTTACCATATACTGTAAAACTTAAATCATGAGTTGAGTTTTCTCAAGTGATCTTTATGCATATTTCCAGGGAATGCTTGCTTATCTTGTGTGTGTGATGGGCCTGGTACCACTGCCTTGGAAAAAAACTCTAGCTGATTGTAATGGGTAGTTTGCACACATAAGTGACTATGGGATCCTTGTTCAACTTACTTATTCTAACATATTGCTGATAACTGACTTCCAGAGTCTTTTGTCAGAACTCAGAACCCATAATTAATGTTGTTAATTGAGAATTAACCTTGTCTTTTACAGCTATGAAAGTTGCAGTGGGAATGCAGAAGCAGATCACAGCCAAGAGAGGACAGATAGATGCATTGCAGATCAAGATTAAATTCTTGGAAGAGGCAATGACAAATGCTGCTAAGGTCACAAG
Organism: Tringa solitaria; assembly: GCA_026413425.1. Lineage (NCBI taxonomy): Eukaryota > Metazoa > Chordata > Aves > Charadriiformes > Scolopacidae > Tringa > Tringa solitaria. The sequence goes on along the minus strand of JAOXJM010000033.1, from coordinate 2,060,318 downwards.
AGCTCCATGTAAAAGTATTTAACTGTATCGAGAAACTTTTATTTAGAAAAATGCATGGCCAAAAGGACAATTGCCCAAGAAGGAGCAAAGAGAATTTTACTTGATGTAATGGGCACCTTCCCTGTCAGAGAATCATAGGATGGCTTGGGTTGGAAGGGACCTTAAAGATCATCCAGTTCCAACCCCCCTGCCCTGGGCAGGGGCGGGCATCTCTCACTAGAGCAGGTTGCTCAAAGCCCCATCTGCCCTGGCCTTGAACACTTCTAGGGACGGGTCATCCACCACTTCTCTGGGCAACCTCTGCCAGTGTCTCACCACCCTCACAGTAAAGAATTTCTTCCGAGTATCTAAGCTTAATCACCCCTCTTTCAGTTTAAAACCGTTACTGCTCATCCTATCGCTCCACTCCCTGATCAAGAGTCCCTCCCCATCTCTCCTGTAGGCCCCTTTTATGTACTAGAAGGCTGCTATGACGTCTCCTTGGAGCCTTCTCTTCTCCAGGCTGAACAACCCCAACTCTCTCAGCCTGTCTTCCTGGTAGCATGTATCAGGGAATACCTCCACCACATAAATTAGCCTTCTGCATGGGTACAGGTTTTAATTTATATTTGTTCTCTTTGAAAGATCAGTACTATTGTACTGATTGCAACTACTAGTTGCAGTGAGAATCAAGCTCATACATATGAGTTATTTTTAAAAATGTCAACTAATGCATTCTGTGTCCTTCTGAATTTGGCCCACAGTGCTTCCCCTCTGTTTCCTGAGGCAGTTTTTCGTGGTTCTGGTTGTAACCTCTGTATGTCAATGTCTGTCTAGCACATTGAGGTCTTTCTAGCATTTTCTGTGAGAAAGAAATCATTCTGTAATCAATAGCTGGAGTTTACTGAACAATCATTTATATCTGTTTACTATAGTCTTTCTTTCTCTACTGGCTTTGGATCCTGTGGATCCTAAAGCTTAAAATTCCAGTTGCAAAATAGATCGAAAATCTGAGATGTTACTTCATCAGGACCAGTCAACTTGTACTTTTTTTAATAAGACCTATCTTCTTGTTGAAAACCTCATCTTTCTGCAAGATGCAATAGCTAAGCTTCTGAAAGAGTTAATTCAGATCTTTCAAAGAGAAAAAAAAAAGTTGCAGAAAACCAGTATGTATAATGTAGGTAGTTACAAATTCTTGACTTGTACTTTTGTTGTCCTTATCTTGAATTCAGGAGAAGCATTACCTCAGAGAGGAAAATAATAAACTAAGTAAAGAATTGAGTTATATTTTAGCAGACAATACCAAGATTGCTGGGGAACTGGAGATCCTGAGATCACAAGACAAACGTCTGAAAGAAAAAATATCTAAGATGGAGGCAGCCCTTGATAAGGTAATTTTAGGTAGCTTTCAGTCCAGTGAGACCTCTGGGTGCTTTCCTCTACAGTCACTTGGAAAGAGAAAATGTCTGCCCTCTTACCTAGGTTGTATTTAACGTGTCCTATTTACATGTACTGTAAGATACTTACCTGAAGAGATGGCTATTGTTGAGACTGTCTTCTGTTTTTTTAATGGTAAAAGGCTTCTATTTTCATTAAGAGAATTCTTGATTTACTCCTTACTAGCTCATGGAAATACAAACTGTAGGGAATTTAAAGCAGATTGACCTTTCAGGCAGTAGATTGACCTTCCAGACCTTCCAGTGGCTCTTGGCACAGCTCCTTTCCCTGGCGAGAGAGACTGGAACTGAGTGTGGTCACACACTGACTCAACACACTTGTCCGTGCTCAACCCTTTCTGGGATCTTAGTTAGCCAGCTGTGGGTCCCTCAGGGTGAAGGGAATTTTTAGGAACATTGTGTTGTTTCATTTGCATTTTTTAGTTGAGGTTCCTGTTGCTGACATACCTGACTCATAAGGCTAGTCTCTACATTTTGGTCTGACTAGCACATAAGCCCCAGGTGCCCTGCAGCTAAGCTGCTGCTGTTCCAGAAGGAAGACTCCTTTTCAACTGCTCAGAACTCTAGTTTTTCAGGATGTAAATTTCCATGTAAGGTGTCATTTTCAAATTGCCTTATTATTTAACAAAAATTAATAAAGGTAATTATGATACCACCTCCTATGTGTGGCATTTCTTACTTTAAATGCTTGATGCTGGAAATGACTTTCTTTGTAACATACGTCATTGTGCACAGTCCTAGCCAGCTGACAGAGAAGCTGAAACACAGTGGAGACAGGTGCTCACTGAAAACTATTACATGTGATACACTAAATAACAATTCTTAGAAATCAGTAGAGTTCGTACTATGTCCTCTCACAGGATGCTAGTACATACCATTGCAGAACATCCATTTTATAAACATCATAAAGTGTAATTGACCATCTTGCTCATCATTAATGATTTGGAGTTAAACGTTCAAAAAGCTGCTGCTTGTAGCCATACATCCCTAGTGCCTCATGGAGCCTGCCTGTGCCTCAGCAGCAGTCATAAAGAAGCACAGAAATACAGACAGGTTTTGTTTAAAACAGAAGAGAGAACAAAAGAGGGAACTCTGCTAGAGTGATAAAAGTGTCTGGTTTGTAAAGATACCTTTCCTTGTGTTTTGTGTTTCTCTTCTTGCTATCCTGATAATCACGCAGTGAAATATAGATACATTGTTAGATCTTCTCACACCACTCAAAGTAAACTTCTAAAAGGAGGAGGAGTATATAACAACGTAGCAAAGACAGGTCAACAAAGTTATCAGCCATCCATTTTAAAAACCTGGAGTATAGTTTTGCCTCATTAGCACAGTTGAGTTTCCTAATCCCAGAGGTGTTCAGTATGTCTAGGACTGTCCCTGAAAGGATTAGCTCCCTTCTGGGATAGAATGGTCTGTATATTATGGCTATAAGGATCATATAACCAGTCAGTTGCTTTTGTAAGCCTATCAAGAACAGTCATCTTGCACTATTTCTATTCTGATAGCAGTAAATAAATACAGCATCTGTATATGTACCTTGTTGTTTCTTAATTGGAAGGAAAACAGGAAACACTAATCCACAGAAAGTTAGCAAAATTAACTTATGCCTCTTCTATCCTCTCTTACAGGCATCCATGCAATTTGCAGAATGTCAGTGCATAATCCAGTGTCAGGAACAAGAAGCCATGCGCTTCAGACTGCAGCATACTTTAGATGTAAAAGTAAGTTACTGAGGAGCATGGATATAAAGTTAGATGCATTTACTTCATGTCCTGACTTTGTCTAAACTTTTTTATTGCAAAGTACTCTAAAAAGTTTGTATTCTGAAACCTTTTTTCACATGGAGTGCCTCATTGCTGCACAGGTCATGTCCATAATTTTAGTTACTTTGAAGTGCTATATACAGTAAGTGCAACAAAAAAATTAAACAGCCACAGGAATATTGGACCATAGGCTTCTTCTGCTAAGCTTTGGTTTCAGTGATAATTCAGCATTTTATTGTGGCCCTAGGCAAATAAAAGCTAGAAATGTTCATGCCGTTATTATGAAAAATTAATTAGAGAGACATGGTCTGTAAGGATGCCTTTTACTAGTGTAGCTGTTAGTGATAGAAAGCACTAATGAGCTTTTGGGCATCCACATCCTTCTTCAGGCCTGAAATAAAACCAGCAGCTTTAAAGCTACATACAGTCTGGAAACAAGGCTCTGAGTTTAATTTGATTATGCTAATTAGTTAGCACAAAAAATCATTAGTTTTTAAGAAGCAAGGAGAGATTTTGGCAAGGGGAAAAGAAATATGGTCATGAGGCATCTGGGACAGGAAAAGGAAGACATAATTGACATCTGTGGAGCTATATAGCATTAATGAAAGATAGGGTACAGAGGAAATAGTACAGTAATATAAAGCCAACATCTCTATTAAGAGCCCAGAATTTAGTTCAAGCTCTAGCTTATACTAATAACTTTACTAGACAATATTATTTACCTTTGACTTATTTATAACCATAGAGTATTAAGGCTGCAATGAAACTATTGCTATAAACAAATGGTACAGGTGGAACAGTTGTTGTCCTAAAAAATTATCGTTGATTTTAGTGACCCGTCCTAGTTGCCAGTTTTGAGTGAGAAACAAAATGTTATATTCAAAATACTTTTTGTATCACTTATGTAGATTTGTAACTCATACGAACAACAGCAAAGGTGGGGAGTCTCATCTTCAAACAAAAGACACGGGGTGAAAAAAAAGGTACAAGAACTGAAGGACAGTTTAATTTTGTGGTGGCCCAGAGATATCCTCCACTTGAATGGTTAAAATTCTGAAAATAAATGAAGCTGCCAGTCTTGCACCCAGTTCAGTCACTAGAAGGGTGATGTCTTAGCACACCTAAAAAGACTAAAAGAGATGCTCTATTACAGAGGATGTGTTGTCGTTGCTTGTTTATTCTCCTTAGCTATATACGTGCTTATTCTTCTTGGCTAATGGTTTTCTGCAGGAGCTGCAGGGCCCAGGCTACTCATCAGCTTCAGGCAAGCTGCGGCATGTCCTGAACTCCCACCTGAACTCTGCTGTTGTGCCACCTTCCCAGAACTTGGCCAGCTGTGCCCCTTGTGTGAGTACTGGCCCCAAAATGGGAAAGTGAATTTGAAACGGGATGTTCCAAAGATAAAAAATAACATGGAATTTCTAAATGGGAAAGCATCTGGTTTGGTACTGTCCAGAAGTGAATTCTTTACACCAAAGATTAAATAATTTTCTGTAGCTTATACATTATGACCTTTTAGATTTTCTTTTTTTCCATTTGCAAAATATATGTAAAAAACACCTGAACAATAAAAAAATCTGTAGATTTTAATAGGAATTTATCTCACCTCTATCACCAATAACATTTATAAATTATTAACATTGAAGGTACTTGTCTGCAACCAGTTTGGTTTTTACTATTTTTCCCCTAGTACTTTAATTGCGGTAAATCACTTACATTTGGGAGTGAAAATAGACTTGTACGTAGTTCCTGATGAATTTCATCATCTGATTGGCCTGTAGGAGTTTTAGTACTTAAATCTTTCTCCAAGCTGGACTTCACTGATTTTGACCAATTTTATCCTTAAAGATATATCATTGCTCTTCCTTCTTTTTGTACATCTGCGTTTAGATTTAAATTAGATGCTACTGTTTTTCTAGTTTTTCATTACAGAAAGCATCAACTCAAACCTCTCATGCAAAAAAAATAATAATCTTTTGTATTTTCTGTATAGATTTTACATAATTCTTTAAAAGGGACTAGAGGTCTTTTCATTAATTTTTACCTCAAAGTCTGTAGGAGACTACAAGTTAGTGCAGATATTTCTTGGTAATATTTTCTGGTTTACTTCTTATGTGGTGACAAACATTTACATCAAGGAACAAAGGATACTTAATTCTGTGAAATCCCTGCAGCATCAGGCACTCCCATTCTCTTTTCTTTAAGTTAATCAATCTATACTTCTGAGTACACAGAAGGAAAAAAGGACTGATTTTTAGTGTATTACCATGGTGACAACACAACAGATTGTAGGAGAACTTGATTCAGGGTCTGCTTGAACCTTCCTGGTTCCTAAATGGTGAGTTATTGTACATAATGAAGTAACTCCAACACTTGAGATGGAGACCCTACCTGGCCGATATCCTGGTTTCTTAGCCAGAATGTGGGAAAGAAGGATTTGGTCTGGCTCAGCATCACATTGACCTATTATGAAGCCGAGAATTTGTGCTCTACTGAAACTAGTGTGTTTCCATTGGAAATGACTTTTTTTTTTTTTTTTCAATGAAAACACGTTAGCAAAATGTTTCCAGCCAATTCCATCCAGAGGTGGAGCATAAATTAGTGGGAGCTGTGCTTTGAACATGTGAAGTGCCGAGTAGTCTGAAAAATCAAGTTCTTCACAGAAAGAATAATTCTTTGAACCAGGCCTTTGCCTCAAGTCCTTATCAGTAAAATGAGAATAATATTGCACTTCATCGTAGAGTATGGCTGTGACAAGAAAGTGGTTTATATTTGCAGACAACTCGGCTGTTACAGAAATGAGTGCCTAGAAAAAAATCCTGATGTACTAGTATTTCTGTCTTCAGAGCTGTGTTTCTGTAAAATACAGTAATATCTGGGATCACAGGTTGAAAAGGAGAAAGCAGAGTTCTCACATAAGCAAACACTATTGGTTCTGAGTACTGAAAAAGGTCATGGTTCTATTGGGTGGAGGGAAACTTTCATAATTAAAGTGTTGTTTTAATGTTTTTGACCTTGAAATAGTAGTCATAACTTTTTTACCACATTTATTCAAAATACAGATGTTATCTCTGTTCTTCCTTAATCATATTTAGTCACTTTACACATCTGTTAGATAACTTTCCAGATGCAATTCCAGAGTGCAATCATATTCAGAGAGTATTTTGACGGTCTTGAAGTTACCATGATCTAGCCTCCACCACTTTTTAACTAAAATTACAAAAAATCTGCCCTGTTTCAAACTGGTAAGGCAAGAGTGGTGGGGGGAAAACATGTGACTTTGGATGAGTATATGTAAGTATGAAAAAAAGAGTGCCTTTATAAATACTTTGTAACTGAATGATTTTATTTCAGATACCTTCCAAGCCAGGCATTTTGAAGGAGGAACCATTGCAGGATCTAAGGAGGATTCTTCAAGAATTAACCAGTTCAAACAATTACATTCCCTCTGTGGATCTTGGCAAGGAATACAGCAATGGTGGGAGAAAATCACCGTCAGCAACCATGAGAAATACAATGTAAGAGTAATAGACTGCTACTGCTGTTGTGTGCTGTATACTTGTATTGCTTTCTAAGACTAGGATCTGGTCGTTCATGTGCTGCAGGAGCAGTATAGGATGCCTTTTTGCAAGAAAGTTGGGTTTCTGAGTTAGCTTGAGATAATTTGACAGCTGCCAAAGCTTCATTTGCCAGGTTCCTCATATGCTTTAGGTGGTAAGGAAATAAAAGGTGACTACACCATTTGCCTTTGTTTGCTTTTTGGTGTTTCTGCTTTTGCTTTCCTTTTTTCCTTCTTATTCTGCCTTACCTAAATAGCTCTAATAGACTTTTTTTAGTGAACTCATATAACAATTTTACGATGCCTTTTCTTCGCTATAAGAATGTGGCTGCTATCCCACTCTGCCTTAAAAACAAGCTTATCTTCTAAAAATGTGAAATGCGTTAATCCTACTGGCACGGCTTTTGCTGTGATTATGACAACAATATGTTTTTCCATGCAGGCAGGCTGCAGCTAGAGACTCTGCTACTAGCATCATGGAAAAGGATACTGTTGGACGATGAGAAGTGCTTTTATTTAGCAGAGTAACCTGCTTCTTAAAGTGCTTATTTGCAATTTGGTTTCTAAGACTTTTAAAATACAGCATCAGTCCTGAGCCTGTTCGTATTGTTTTATTCATAATGCTAAAAGCTTCCTGGGAATTACAGAACAAAGCTGTGATCTTTGATCCCTCTAAGGGCAAGCTCTGGGATGTTTTTACATTGTTTGCTTTTTATTTACATGTATAAGATGTAAAGGTTACATATGAGAGCTTCACATTCTCACTGTGGAGGTTACCTAGCATTACCCAAACTTAGCACAGTACTCCCAGAATGCAAGTTTTGCCATTGCTTTGCTTGCAGGGGTCCTTCATGCTTACATACTGGAGATCCTCAGTCCCAAGATGCTACCCTGCCCTTTACATCCCTTGGTAAGTTTTCACTGGCTGCGTTTGAGGTTGAATATCCCCTTTCAATGTTGAACTCGAACATTAGAGAATTTTACAGAAGATATAGTCTAGATACAGTATATTTTCCTAGGTGATTTACTCAAATAACTCTTAGCAGGTGCTACTGCAAAGTCTCTATTGCATTTACTGCAAAATCTGTATCTTGTTGCAAACCAGCTCCATGGAGGCTGATAACCAGCACACCTAAAATGGGTATCTTTCATGGTAGTTATTCATGAATAGCAATAGTCTTGTGTAATTAGCATGGATAATATTGCCAAATTTTTGGTGCCTAAATTTAGGCTCTTGAATTCTGTATTCAGGATTCGAAATATGCATATGCTTTTGAGAGGAATCGGGTAATAGCAAATTCCATTTATTTCCTTCCAAGTATTAGGTCATCAGTACCTTTTAAAACATGATGATAGGAAATTGGTAACCTAAACAGAAATATAAGGATATGGCTTTGAGCATCAGCGTTTGAAGGTGCTAGTCTTAGCTGCCTTCTGTTTTCTTGCCTGTAGATGATCCATTCTGTGAATTTTCTGTGAAAATTTCCTGCAGATGCTGATTTATTTAATTGTTCACTATTATTATTTAAGCCACTGTGCTTCAGAGATAGGCTAGAACTCCTCTGTTTGTCCTGAGGAGTAACTACTATGGGTCCTCTTTTTATATTTCTGAATATTAAAGAAAATCTCCTGGGTAGTTACTGTCAGCTTTCTAGCAGACCTTCTGCAACATCCAGGGATTTTTCCTGGCTTCCAAAATAGTTCAAAGTAGTCTTCTTTACACAGAAGACTTGAGAAATAGTTGAAAAAGGCGAGTTCATTAGAAACCCCATGAATTATTTTCAAGGCATCTCAGGAGGGGTGTTAGTAAACAGGGTGTTAGTAAACAGATTGTGGGAAGAAAAAGAGAATTGTAGTAAATCTTCCCCTCGTTAGTCACATGCAAGCTCTTTTTTTTTTTTTTTGCATATTTCTATGCATATCTTGTCTCTTTTCCTTATGACTCTCTTTCTGCCAGGAATTCAAAGCCTATCAATCAGTTATTGGAAAGGAGGGAAATGGCAGACCTGTGCAAGCAACATTTTTTTTTTCCTGCTTCTTACACCTAAGTAACGATCCAAGCCAGGTAGCGTATGGGCAGTCTTGGGTTGTTAGCAGCTGTGATACTCCTATCAGTCTCGTTTGGAATAAACAGTGAGTGAGTAGCTGGCAGAAAAAAACCCAGGCCCTACTTTCTTCTAGGCAGGTTTAGTGGCCATTCTTCACGTGACAATCTCTTTAACAGAAACAAACATGTTTTGCAAAGAGGCTGTAGTCTCCTGCTACCTTGGCTACTAATGAAGAGTGGAAAGGAGAGAGCGATGAAGGGAAACCAACCCTGTAACTGTTACAAAGATGACATCAAAGCTGATGTGGCGTTTCTCTTCAGGTGTGTGCTCACTGCTTTTTGCTTGGATATCTCCTAGGAGGTACATCCACCTTCTCAGCAGCATCTCGTACATTCTCCCCCAAGAAGGTGTCTCAGGAGGACAGATACAGAGAAAGGTCTCCAGTACACTTGCTGTTAACTTCTCCACCCGCTGACCTTGCAGCTGGCCCCAGAGCCTCACCAGAGCACAGACCGCCCACAAGGAAGGCTGGCTCTCCAGAGGGTGCAGACACAGTCCCACAGATAAGTAAGTCTGCTCCCATTTACTGGTCCAAAAAGCTTGGCTAAGTCTCTTCCCAGCTAGCACAGTAAGTGAGTTACAAACTGTAAGTTAAATTCAGCCATTCATCAATTCTATATGAACTAGTGGATTCCCACCATCATTCACTGATGCAGTCTTTTACAGGTTATGATTTTGGTACCTGTACTTCATAGTGCATTTATTTTTCATGTACCTTTGTAATACATCGCTTATGGAATCTGTCCATGTTGCTGAACGTAAACAGTAGCAATTCTCAAATGTACGGGGCTGACACGGGATTGATCTTCCACTTGTGGTTCTGGCAAGTGCGATTACAGTATGCAAATTTATTGAAACAGAATTAACTGATGGTTCATTTTAAAGCACTGCCTTAGTGGTTCTGGCCCACTTACCTAAAAGTGACCTGTTCTTGCTTACATCACACTGCCTACACCCTGTCACAGTTCTGTTCAAGTAGAAGGCTTTTTCTGTGATAAATGAGTAGTGAGTAAAATGTAGCAGCTAGTACAAAGTACTGTACAAAGAGAAGAGATGATAAATTGCATCCACCACTAAATTTAAGAACTGGTAAATTGCTGTATTCAGGTAAATAGGCTGTAGGGATGTGTAACATAAATATTTGCAGTAACAGGCAACACAATTGCCTAATATTAATATTTGCAATAGTTTTTGTGATTCCTGTAACACATTTTAAAAAGTTCTAGGCTTTACTGAAAATACTGATGTAAGGCTGTGTCTGTGTAGCTCTTAAGTGATGAAAATAAGCTTTCCTGCATCACAAAATACATGTGAGGATGATGGACGTTTTCAAGGTGGTCTATTAATTACTTACCCGTGAGCCAGGCTGTCAGAACTGCTTTGTAACATTTAAATGGCAGAAAGACCCCAAAATGAGGAGATACATTAGGAAAAGCAGGTAAGCAACAACATTTTCAAATAATACTGACCGAATTCCATTTTTAAACATTACATTTCTCTATTTTGCAAGGTCTGAAAATATAATTTCTCTTAGAGGACACATAAGCACTGCAGGTAGGAGTGTATTAGAGATGTATACCTAGCTCTAAGCTAGTTCTGGTATAGGCAAAAATCTTACCATAACCAAAAGGACTAATGTTTCCTGCTTCTCAGGTGGGAATTCTTTGTAGTTTCAACCTAACTTTAGCATGTCTGTATTGTGTTGTTATTTTATTAACAGAGACTTCTCCTCAGTCACTTGATCTTTTGCATTTTGGAAACATCAGGATTTTCTCTTTATGCAGAGTGGTGTCTCAAACAGCTGGGCTGAGCAGTCATCCTGACCAGAACATTATCATTGTTTCTCACTGACCTTTGCTTCTCCCCCACTGTCTGGCTGTGCAAAGATGAACTGCCTATGAGTTAGCTAATCTGCATTTTTAATGCATGTTTAACAACTAAGAAACGCCTGTTCATAAGCAGAGCACAAATGTGCGTGGCATTTCCCTGTTAAAGACCAAACTGGCTGTGCGAGTGAGTACGTGCAAAGTTCTGAACTTGTAGAGCAACACAACCATCCCTGTAATGAGCCTCAGTTCTGGATTGCACCTGATTTCGGAAACACACAGGCTTTGTGATGTGGATAGCTCTGAAATTGGACATAAACCCAAAATTGTTTCCATGTAGACGAGGGAGATCTAGCAGGTAACAATGGTGGCTTTCAGTCAATTGCCAGTCATTTAGTTCAAAGAGAAGGATAAGAAGAATCACTCTTTTTTTTTATGTGTTTTGGGGTTTTTGGTTTATTAATTTTAATTTGGTCAGCCAGTTACCTCCATCTCTGGATTTTTTTTCTTTCTTTTTTCTTTTTTTTTTTTTTGGCCTCTTTTTATTTGAGGATCGATCACTTCAGCAAAAATGAAACAGTTCCAAGTTCTGGTCAGAAGGGGCTCCAGGAGACTAATTGTTTGTAAAGTACTGGTGTGACCGTGTCTGTCTGGGGGTGTTGGTGTTCAGTCAGACAGGCACAGTGCCTGTTGAATTTTGCACTGGTCTGGATGTTCAAAGACCTGGGGTTTCTGGTTTTATTTCTGGCTTTAGTAAGTTGCATCTTTCTGAACTTCAGTTTTCCATCTGTAAAATGCAACTGACACTACTGCTTTCCTTTGTACAACCCTTGCAGTTTTATTGGCAAAGAGGGACTTAAAAATTGTGGGCATAAATACTATTTTAGTAGCATAAAAGCACTTTTTCTTTGCTCCCCAAATGGGGTAATTTATAGGAAAAAAAAAGAAATGTGGTTGTATTTTCACTTGAATAGAAATACCGCTAAGTATAAATTTCTGTTAATAACCTTGTCTTCTTATGTATTTTCTTTGCTACTGGAAGTTTTATTGATTGAAATTTTGTTTTCTAAGAACTTTACTTTAGATGGAATGTTTAAATATTTTATAATCGCTTTTTTAAAAATCTATGGTAATATATTGATGAATGATTTTCTCACTAGCTTCTCAGCCTGTGGAAACAAGTGAGAATACAACTAGGAGGCTACAGGACAAGATGGAAAGCCTGCAAAACGTGGTGGAATCATTGCAGATAAAACACAAAGGTGCCAGAATTTACCAAAAATATTCCTATTTTATTTAAAATACCCACAGTCTCCAGAAACTGTTCCTGTTACCTGCCAAAGCACTACCTGTGGTTTGCATGAAGTCTCTTCAGATGTGCCTCTTTACTAGCAGAGTACTACCACTTCTACTACTACTTCTACGTTATCCTGCTCTTAGGAGAGTAATTAGATTAACTCTACAATGCAGTGTTGCTCAGCCCCTTAACTCTAATAAGCTTCAAGATCCTTAACATTTCAAACATGGCAGCTGGTCAGGGGTGCCCTCGTGTGCTGTCATACCCAATAAAATGAAATTTTTAACAAGCTGATCAGTCTTTCATGGAAACTGAAAGATACTCTGACAACAGTAGACTCCAAAAATACAGTTTCCCAGCAGTGGCTTCAAAAGCATATCCTTTCCTCTTTAACTTTTTTAAAATCTGAGATGATCACAGTGACGATGGAGAACTTCCCAGGTTCTCTACCTGCTCCCTTTGAAGTCACTGGTGAAATGCTGATGAACTTGCTGTGGTGGCAGGATGCCAAGTGAGATGGAATTTCTTCTCTCTGCTCTTTTTCTTATTGCACATTCCAGTTGCTTCCCCTTTGCCCCCTTAAGTCTTGCTGCACAGATTTGAGAAATTATTTCCCCACATCATACAGTGTACACGTGTCAGGGATATATAAGTGACCTTATTTAAGTAGAACTAATCAAATTATTTCTACTTGATGTAAGGTGAGTTTTCTCATTTCTATTCTTTGCCATCCATTAACATCTTCAATTTGCCCATTTTCTATATCCACATAAAAATATGTATTCATATCTGTAATATATCAAGAGTTACTATATAAAAGAGGGAGGTGGAAAGCCTTTTATGTACACAGTAAGTAGACTCATTTCCATGCGTGTTGGACCAAAGGTATTGATTTCACACCATTCCATAAAAGAGATTCTGAAATCAATGGCATTTTGCCACTGCTCCAGCATTTGGTGCTTTGGCTTCACAGAGCAGGTGAGGTGGTGCCTGTTTATAACTACGTTTATCTTTTCTGTTGACGCCCTGCAAATAAAGAATTGCAAATGAAAGTTGCATTTGTAAGGGCTTGGTTAGTTACAGTATAATGTACAGGAGGATATTACAAAGCTTCGAGTGTCTGCACCTGAGGCTGCAGTCATTTTAACATGAGGTGGTGTTCAGATAATCCCTCCTTGCTGCTATTTTCAGCTATGTCATCAATGATCAGAACTCAGGAAATGAAGACAAAGAAAGCAAAGGAAAAGAAGAAAAAGCTATCAAAGTGAAGACACCTTATACATTAGTGATTACTTTCACGTATGTACATTGTGTTTAAAATGTTATATTTTTAAAGATTAATAATAAAAAGTTCTTACAGTGTTGTAATTCTTGCCTGGAACCATGACACTGCTTCCCACTCATTTAAAAGTAAAAACTGTAAAGACAGAGGAGTAGCAATACCTCTAAATGCAGACTCTCACTGGCATACATTTTCAATAGCTGTGTGCTGTGAGGGACACTGGCCACAGGGCACTGCTCAATGCTTCAAGTTCCAGTATTTCTATGTGGTTTGGATCTTGCACACCATTTCAGGTCCTGTTTTTAGAAAGTTAGTTTTGAAATGGTTTGTCGGGGTTTTTTATTTTTTTCATTCTAAAATAAATTGGTTTCCCCTCCCTCCATACTTCATGTTATCACGTCAATAAATTCTGATTCATCTGAATGTCCCAGAACTGCCAAGTATTTCCAATAGAAGGAGGAAACCTGCCTGTGGCTCCTGATTTATGTTGAGATAAAATGTTGAACTTACATACCTACAACTGCAAGACTGCACAGTTTTCATCCTATACCATGATACCTTTAAGCAGAATGGACTCGTCAAGTGGTATTTTTTTAATGTAATTTTCACTGCTTGTTGGGATATTTGGCTTGATTCATAGTACAAATGAAGAGTCTACAGTCTGCCTTGGGATTGGCTTTGTAAGCATAGCACTCACATTTTGACTTACGGCTGACGCTGTGTATGTTCCTAGTTTGGGACTTGTCCTCCTACCATCCGTGTCCTTACATAAAAACAAAACTAGGTGAAGTTTAAGCAGAAAAAAAATGCATTTTGACTTTATACTGACTTTTTTTTCTTATAACAGTCTAATGTGACTTAAATACCAGGCTCCACCACTCATATTAAGAAGTCTGCTAAAATAGCTGGGCAAATTACCTTCAGCTGGTCTCCAAAATGTCATCAGTTGAGTCACCAATACAGACAACCTTCCTTAGTACGTGTACCTAAGAATAATGCTTTCAAAGGCCATTTCTAATGTAAGATTTAGTAATAAACAGGAAGGCCTGTTGAGCACACCTGGCACACATGAATTTAATTTAAAACCTCCTTGTGACATTTGAGGATTTTGCAGCAGTGGCCAAATTACTTGCTGCAGTTCAAAAGAGTTAAAAGACTATCCAATGCTAAAAACAATTCCAAAGCAATAAGATGAACAGGATCACTAAAGTATCAGATTGATGTTTAAAGCCTTATTAGCATCTAACAATATCTCAGGGAACAAGACAGTTGTTGAAAAGAAGGAAGGGGAGGAAGAGCTTTGTATTCATCCCAAATTGAGTACTTTTCCAGAATTTGTCATTTGATTTTTGTCTAGGGAGTGTTTGTGAAGAGCAGATTTTGGCTGAGATGTTGGTCAGGGAAGCAGCTGGACTGGTAGCAGGAGAGTCCTTGCTCGGTTCTAACAAAACAAGGGGCGAGATGACTCTGCAATAAATGAGTACCCAAGCACAGAAAACTGGACCATCCCCAGGGTCAGCAGGAGGTGCTGGTGGGGCAGCTTCACTGGTGTTAGTGTTTTTCCTCATTATCTGTTTTCTGAAAAGCAGTTATTGCCTTGGATTTGTGGCAGCATGGAATGCCATACCTGAATTGAAGGGGCTTACTTGATGATTTTGTTCAAACCCAGTGATTTGTAGCTACGACTCAGCAGAAGTATCTTCATGAGCAAAAGCCGTGCAGATACAAGCTGGGGTTTGTTGACTTTAAAGCAACGTAACTGTATTCAGAGTAGATCAAATCCCTGAGTTTTTTTTAGTTTGAGGTCTTCTTGTGTGGGAAGAAGAGATTAGTTCCTAAACTGTCCTCAGATATTGTAAACAATATGTTTTTAGTACAGGTAATTGTCTGTATTTCCTGATACTTTTTTCCCCATGGATTTTGTCATTTTTTTGCAACAGTGTTGCAAACTTAGTTAATATGTTACAAAGACAACTCCCCTTCCCTAGGTATTGGTGGTATTGAAAATGAAAGGGTTGTTTTAGGTGGCTTGTGTATCACAGTTTGGACTTGTTCTACATATTTGACAGATCTACCAAGGTTTTCATAAGACAAGGGTGAGGTGCAGAGAATGAGAGTGTGTATTCACCCCATAGCCCAGCAGGCTGGAAAAGGTCAATGAAAAGTGCACTCTCAGTGGTGTTCAAGGAGCCAAGCTAAAAAGAATTTCAAAAGAGTGTGAGAACAGAGGGGAGCAGGTGGAGAGGTGCAAATAGCCAGAGAGAAGGGAGACCTGCCAAGCAAAAAGGCAGCTTCTCATCTTTGTGCTGGAATCCAGCAGATTTGGGAACAGTTCTGGGCTTCCTCCCTGCCAACAGCAGAAGGGAAAGAATTGGCCTGGCGAGGTGAAAGGGTCATAAGCTCGTGGGCCCTATAGCAGCTATATATATACATCCTGGATTTTGCAGCATGAACAGCACTTTGTTATTCCATCTCACACAGGCAGATGACAGGAGGACTGTTAGGCAAATCTTGACCACAGCAGGACACCACAGATGGCAACCAGTCCCCTAGAGAGAAAACCTAATGCCAGCCTAATATTTTTTTTGAATGGATCATTTGGAGAGACTCCAGACAGTAAGTTTAACTCCCAGGGGGAATGTGGGATGGGCATGGCTTTTGCAAAGGCACCAGCAAAGTGAACAGGAAGCAAACAAGTTGCAATGCAAGTTTCTGTATGTGACTTTTAAACTGGTTTATGCCCAGTACCCATTCCAGCCTCAGGGCACCTGCTCAGCTTACCATCCAGGCACAGCATTTAGCATTTGTACACTGAACTACTTCATGAATGGGACTAGATTGCATTTCACCTAAAAGTAACCTAGTTGTCTAGTTTGTCGGAAGTTTATTGTCAGCAGTATGAGCAAGTGAACTTAAAAGGCAGATTTTGGTTGCAATCTTTCTGGCTTTGCCAAGTTGTGAGTGACACAGTTCATTGTTTACTTTGAGATATCCCCAGCCGCTGGCTGCTAGGCTGTTACATCCATGTAGGAATGTCAACAAGAGCTTGTTTCTCTCATGTAGCTTCATGACTCACAGCCAGGACACCGTTTTAGACAGATACCAGCCCTTTCTAGCATGATCATTTTTATACAGCAAGGCAACTTCGTTTAAACCCACCTTTACGCTTGAGGGAATAGGTTGTTCAATAATGAGAAATCACCTCTCTAAACTCAGAGAAAACACAAATGAGTCTTTCCAGTAATACTGAAATCCAGAGTTCTTGCTTTCACCATACAAATAACGTTTAATTTACATAGCACAGGTGCTGCTGGGCAAACAGTTATGTGAATGGCATGAAAATTTAGAGGTTACAGCAGAAGTACAGTGCAGGTCTTTGTAGAAACCTTGCTTGATCATTCAGCAAGATGATGCAATCATGAGGACTATGTGTTGTCTGGGGGATCAAAGTGCAGGGTATTTAATTTAAAAAAAATGTTCTTAATTTGAGAGACTTCTCAGGATTAGTCTGTTTGAAACATGTTCATCATTGCATTAGAGAATCTATTCTAGTGTAGGCTAAGTGGCTTTCTAGTGAATATCTTAATCCAATACCACAGTTAATCTTCTCAGACAATGTGTGTATAAATACACTCAAATGGCAGTGACTACTGGACAAGTGCTTTTTAAGTTGACAGTATCTCACTGTTTGACTAGCTTGGAAAAGAGAATTGTAAACAGCTTGAAATAACATGTTTTGCTTTTACCAGTGATTTCTAAAGATCAAGTGTATATTAGGTATATTGTTCACTTAAATTTATTGTTAGAAAAGCTAAGTTTAAAAAATGCAATTAAGGTACCAAGCCATTCGTTCCAGCAAATTTTACCTATTCAGTTAAAGCTGTAAAATACTGACTGAAACCCACACAAATGTTTTGTGTACTCAGTGGTGAGCTTTCTCTTTGTACACAGCAAGCATAGTCATAATATGCAGTAGAAATATTTGTTACAAAGAAACAGTAGCCCCTAAAATGAAATAAGCCTCATGTTACTATTTATTTTTTAACCCAGGGCATGCTCACTATGTGCTGTTTTCCTTTTAAGTTCATGTAGTAAGTCCCATATTTGTTTCTTGTTGAGAGTTGAGGGCTGGTGTGTATACATGTGCGTGGGTTTAAGACCACTGAAGCAGCATCAACCACCAAATTCACTCCAGGGAAGTGATACTTGTATCATACTTGTATCCATCACCTCAGGATGGAAAGAAGAGCTTGCTGAAGTGGCATCATGTACTTGTAACCAGAAATAGGAAAAGCAGGCAAGCTCTCTGCTCTGTCATGTAAAAAAAATTACCGACTGGTTGAAGCTGGAAGTATTCCACTTCGTCTGGCTTACCAGAAGGCCACAACTTGAAGTAAATGTGTTGAAAAGCCTAGTCTTGAAAAAAAAAAAAACCAACCAACAAACACCATAGAAGTTCAAGCTAGAATATGCCACCTGTTTCAGAAACAATCCTATTCCCTAGCCATGACAGCAGTCCAGGTTTTTTTTAAAGCCTGCTCCCACCCTGACAAAGTAATTCATTAAACCCAGACAGCCCTTCCTGACCTTTGCTCTCCTCTCAGCAGGATGATCTGACTAAAAGGGATGGATCTGCCAAGCCTTCATTTGCGCTGAGGGGCTTCCTGGAGAGTAGGGAGTAGAGAATGAAGTACTTTGGGGTTAAACCTTTATTACTCCGCTTTTCAGGAATTCTTTGGCACTAAGATTGCAGGTCAAGTAACTCGCTTTCATCAAGGTTATTAAAATGAGTCAGTTCACTGGTCTGTAAGGGACTGTCAGTCTGAAAGTGTTTATTGTTTACTTAGTACATTGCATAAGTTAAAACACTTCAGTTCCTACTACAGTGTAGGTAACCGCACTTCCTAGTAAGCTTCCAAAGCCCTAAGCAGTCGGTACAAAGATGCATCCCATAGCACCCACTCAAAGCCACACAAACTCAAATCCAGGGTCCAGATTTCCCTGGACAGGCAGCTGCTTGGAACGCTGCTCGTGCCTTCACAGCCTACCTTGCGCATCTTCAGAACACGCTTGAAGTTGATTTCTCAGGTTGCCAAATGATTTCCTAAAGGGCATGGCAGAGATCTGCTGGTCACGCAGTTTAACCAGGTTTGATATGGGATTTACAGAGCTCTGCACTTGAGAAGGTCTTCTACTGAAAAAGGGGTAAAGTTTAGGGGCTCTGTGATTAAACTAAGCAGGCTTGCCATTACATAAACAGCTTCCAAAGTCTCATTAATGGTGTCCCCACCACCGATGAACAATTTTGTCTTCATGTTCAGTCACCAGGGTCCTATTGCTGCATTCTTCCCACCGTCTGACCTTCCCGTTCTCCACCAGGATAAACTTCCACTCCACTTTGGTGTCCACTGGCAGACTAATGGATTCGGACCAGAAGCCATCCTTGTCATACTTGAGGGGAACGTAGCTGTGCCACTGGCCAAGACACTCGTGGTCACCAGTGACACCAATCAGCTGAGCGTCAGAGTGTGTGATGTAGTGTATGCGGAAAGTCACGTGGATATTTTGAAACATGGGGGGCACAGCGGCAACTCTCTTTGCTTTCAGGTCCCCATCGGGGCAGTCTCCTTGTTCCCATTCCTTGCTGTCAGGGTCTTCCACGCTGCCGTTCTTGCCAGCCTCCCCCCAGGCCAGGTGCTCAGAGACAACTTCCCACTCTTCATGGTCCATACTGTCAGCTGGCTGACCCAGCTGCTCCTTGCTTCTGTCCTTACAAACATCACCAGAGGCTCCTGCCAAGTTCATCACGCACCATCCATCACTTGCCTGTCCCGTCTGGGGTCTCAACTTGCCTGCCTGGCTGCCATGCCCATCGGCTGGATGCTCCCTGGAGTCGGTGACACCCTGCTTTGGGACCAGCTGCTCCATGTCCAGAGGTTCGCCTGAAACTCCATCGCTTGGAACGTGGTTAAGCTCTTTCCTTGGTACAGCCGCCAGGTCCTCTCCCGACTTCCAGGAGCTGGACAGGGCAGCGGCCTTGGCTTCCAGCAGGGTTTGCTCATCCCTCCCCAGAAGACCCTCTAAAAACGACACGGAATTCAAACAGGAACGGTTTAAACAACGCAGAAAAGCTCAGCAGCAGCAAACCCAAGTCCTGGCTGGCGGCTTGGGCAGACCCAGACGCACCGACCGTCACCGGCTCCCCCCCCCGCTTTGCCCCCGGCTCTCCCCGCACCGGTACCTTTGGCCGCGGCTGCTTCACCCTTCGCCTGCGGGGACCCCCCGCCGCCCTCCTCGCCTCGCCCGTCCCCGCCGCCGTACCACAGCCAGGCGACCAGCGCGGCCAGCAGCCCCACCACCAGCGCCGGCCACAGCCCCGGCCACAGCCAGCCCCAGCCGCGGGCCTCGGCGGGGAGGGCGGCGGCCGAGGCGGGAATAGGCCCCCGGTGGCGTCTTCGGTACTGTTAACGCCTCCAAAATGTCCCCTCCCGCCGGGGCTACCGGCTGGGGGAGCCGGCGGTGGGCGGCCGTGGAGCCCCGGCCCCAAGGGGAAAATGGCGCCGGAGGGGCTCTGAGGCCACGAAGATGGGGGCCCGCCGGCCCTTTCCTCGCGCCCGTCCGCCTCATGAAATGGGGTCTTGTTGCCACCGCTGCTATTATTATTATTATTCGACCCACTTTTTTTTTTTTTTTTTTTTTTTTTTAAATAAACGAGCCCAATTCCTCAGCCGCTTGAGGTATCTGAAGCCTGCTCCTCCCCATCCAAAAATCTCCATAGCCCTGTTCATGATAATATGAGTATGGATGGGTAATACAAACACTAATCCTTACCGGAAGGATTTTTAGTGCTTGCTGGATATCACAAATATGTAATCCAGGGGAGAATGACATTAGGCTGAAAGTGCGGAGTGCAAAATATGATTTGAATAAAATGATAGGGTGGTATCTAATATTTCCTTTAGGGAGTACTATACTCTGAGCTGTCACAACCGATTGTGTAAATAGACGAGACTGAGGGATGTGATCCTAATCATATTGATGAAACATTCATCTGAAAGACCGAGCGCAACCAGAAGGGACTCACTAGGAATACAATTAAATCCTAATCTGGGGAGGAGGAATCCTCTGCAGGCTTTCCTCTAACCTGGCGCCCTCTCCCCTGTTTTCATTTCAGAGTCAAATAAAATGCAGTGGAGGAAAAGGAAATAAAGCGAGGTGGAGGGCTGGGTGGTGTGCCAGCCTGAAGGACTGTGTTAACACAAGGAGTGCTGGGTGGGAAGAAGGTAAATCTGCAGTCCGGACCCTGCAGATAATAAAGAAATAAAAGCATAACTTTGCTCACAGGGTTAACTACCTGCCTGCAGAGGGTTTTCACCTGAGTAGTGTTAACCAGGTGTGTCACCTGAGTAGTGTAAACCAGCCTGTGTGTCTGGAGAACGAGTCTCTACAACCCAGGTTTTAACCACCAGCTTGGTCCCAGCCTTGTGTTGTGAACAAAATTTACTCTTCTATTTGTTTGTTTTCCATTTAGTTTCCATATGCAGCAGGAACTGATTTCTTTATGATAATACTTATTAGCAAAGGGGTTGTTTTCCAAGCACCCCACCAGCTGATTCCTGTCTGACCCTCATAGCCGTGATCTCAGACTGCCTTTCAGTCGTGTAGTGTGCAGGGTGAAACACTGTCAGGCGGTTTGTCTTCCCTTCCTCCCCATGCTGATAATCGCTTCACACAAAACAAATACGTTAGCTACTGCTATAAGGGGACCAACCTGTTTTGACCATTGTCCCTCAGAAGATGGTCTGAAAAGATAGAATGGGCCAACGTTCCATTTGTGGTTCCTGTCACAGCACTAAATCCAGGCTGGCTGCTTTTCACAATTTCCGGCTTTTGGGGAAGGCATTGAACAGGTGCATTTTCCTAACGCGTACCACCTTTTGGCTTATACCACTAAAATGAATTCAAGCTATGAATTCCTGAATTCACATGATGATGTTTGAAGTTTGGAAAGCAGCCTGTCTTCTTCATCCTGCTACTGTTTAAAGTCAGGCTTCCTTTGTGTGTCTAAAACCCAAATCTAATCTTATGTTTTTAGACTTTTTTAAAAGTTAGCCAATCTTTTATCAGCAAGTTCAGGCAAAGAGCAAGGTTAGTTCCTTCCACTTGGAGTGTTCTCCATGGAAAGAAAGGCTCCAAAGACAACATTCAGTTGTTCAGTTCTGTTTCAGTGGGGCGTGATGTCTGTAAATGAGGGAAGGATGCATGGAGTTGCACGTAAGTTAACAAATCTGTAGCAAGGGCTTTGTATAAATCCGTATTCTCTTCTGCTGAAGTATGAGCTCTGCATTTTTATGGTTTACAGAAGGATTCCTACGGTTGAAGTAGGCACTGCTAAAGTGGTTGTAATGTAAAGTAGCACCTTCTAACAGGTTTGGGGATGAAACTTTATGTTAGAGTTCATCTGTCATGTGATTTTGTATACTGAGGGCAGAGGAGTCATTTATGTTTGTTCCCTGTTTTCCTTACAGCAAGGTTAGATTTTTTGTAGTGTAGATGAGGCACTAGTAGTTAAAATTCATGGAATGGTTATAATCCCATTTGTCCATAAAGCAATACAGTCTATGTAAATTGCTTGGCATAGTTGCAAATTTCCTTTGAGGAGGGAAACAATCCATCTTTATTTTTAACATAAACAATATCCAATACAAAAACTCTAGACTAGACTAATCCTAGACTGTTCCTATAGGAATAGCAAGCATACTTAGCTATGTGTTTTTCGGTTCTTCTGTGTTCCTGTTTGATAAATTGGTAGCAATGCTCTGGCTTTTCTTCTGGGGAGATGAATTCTTCAGAAAATAACTGGTTTGTAATGTATTAGCACCTGCTTGTTCTTAGTGGTAAATTCTCAATAGCAGAAATGTTACTACTTTCCTCTTCTTACTTCCTAAGCCTAGTAACAATATAAGAACATGATATTCCTGCCCTAATGAAGGTATGATTTGAGCAAGGAGATCTCTTAAACTGGTGCTTCAGAAGATGTGTCAATGCAAAGAAGACTTTTCAGGAGCTATTCAAGATGGCAGGTAAATTTTATCCTATCTCTTACTCCAGATAGGACAGACAAAGCCTCACCTGTGTAGCCTAGTCTCCACTGGTATATTAAGTAGCTTATTTTATGGTAGCGTTGTGTTTTATGTCTCAAGATTATTGTTAACCCAGCTCTTCTGTAACTTCTTTCAGCAAAGGCAGGATTGTGCTCTGCTGCTTTTACATTGCAACTCCTTTGCAGGATCATTTGAGAGGAAAGATTAGGTGCTTTTTCTTTCTTTTTTTTTTTTTTTTTTTGGGGGGGGGGGGGTGAATGTCTTTGATCCAGAAGAAAAATTACAGCAAAATCTGTGACATTTGAATGGTTTTGGTTTTATTCACAGAAAGAGTAAGGTTCCTAAAGTTTGTGCCAGCAATGATCTGAATAGCAGATAAATATGCATTGTAAAGCTCCGTTTCAAATGTGCAATATATTTCTCTACTTGATCTGCTTAAATTATATGTATATAATAAACCTCTGGAAATGCCTGCTGTCAGGATGGGCCAGTGAATAAGTTTAGTGGATTGGAAGTGAAGACTTGGGTTATTTTTCAGTAAGATCAATTCTCTAATTGAGTTCACTGTGCAGCAGCAGAAATGCTTATGCTGGCACTCAGCAGAAAGAAGAAACAGAGCAGAATGTAAGAATGAAAAACTTACATTTTCCTGCCAGGGGTGCTGGTGACTGCTTTCGTCAGTTTAGGCAGTAGTACTCATAATTTTTTCTTTTTTCTTTTTTCTTTTTTTTTTGCTAATGCCTGCGTGGTGAAGCCAGTACTGAAAATTGTGGCCAGTTCAGGTACCAGTCTTAAAAGCATTTAAGGAGATTGGTGTAAATGCCTTGTCCGGGAAGTGGTGAGGGGACTTTCTGATCTGGTAGAGATACCACAGTGGTGCAATCACAGCGCTTGGGTAGCAATAGGAGTTCGATGGAGCATGGGTTTACAGCAGCTCTCATATCCTGCAGCAGCTGTCCGTGGGCACACACACTCCGTGGTTTATTTTGCGGCTCCCTGCCTATGGTTAGGTGCAGTGCTTTCTTGATTTCAACCTTGGGAAGAGAAAGCCATTCCCATAGGTGTTAGAAAACATGAGCTCCCTGGTTTTGCTGTCTGCAGAAGGCTTAATTGTTGTGTGATATAATGGAACACCCGAATGCAGGTTCAGCACACAAAAATTCTGATTATGGTGTGGGTTCAGTTTTTGTTTCTGACATTATTATGAATGAAGAAGAAGAATCCTTAAGGAGATTCAGTTTCCCTAGAAATGGCCTCAAATATTAGGAGTTCCAGAGCAGTGTCTTTGATGAGCAGCTGCAGGAGGGATGCTCTGTGACAGGCTGCTTTCTGTTTCACATTTGGAGTGATCATCTAGAGGAACAAGGGGTGTGTTTGGCTGTAGTACATTACACTAGAAATGAACAAACAAACAAAAAGTAATAGAGTATTTCACTGGAGAGTTAAAAAACAAACAAACAGCACAACCATTGATAGGATTGCTCTGAACTGTGGGGTGATGACTGATTTCTGTTAGACTGGACTGTGGGTGTTTTTGTTAAGTGGCTAAGGTAGTTGCCTATGTCTCCCCCTGGTCTGAGTTGTACTGAGTCTCTGTAGGGAAGCATGGAGCGTACAAGATGAGAAACAGAGCCCTTCTGGTGTTTTCTCAAACCACTGAGGGACTGGAGACTAAAGCAAAACAAAACAACTCCAAACATGAATCCCTTTTCTTTTTGGTGAGGTATTTTCCAAACCAGGAGTTGAAGGGAGAGCCAAAGCAGCAGCAAACAAGGCAACTTGTGTTCCTCCAGCTATCCACTTCAATCAGATTTGATCTGCATCGTTCTCCAGGCTGGTATTAATATTGTTATGCTGAGAAGTGCTAACGGCCGCCCATAATGTTTAAAGGTCACTGAAATATACACTGAAAATACTCTATAGAAAGACTTAAGGATTGGCCATAACCACACCTAAAAAAAATTCTGATGGAGACTAAGTGGATTAACTCTCTCTTTTGACTCTCTCTTTTGTCTAACAGCTAAAGCTTTCAGTCTCCTCTAACAGCTACAGAAGTTAATAGCTAGGCCAAAGCATCTCAGCTCTTATGGTGTATCTTTAAAGAAAACGAAGGGTGAAGCTATGGGAGGGGGTTTGAGCTAGTTCCACTTAGTGCTGAGAGCAGAGAAAGGTACTTATCTTCCCTTAGCCTTTCCTTTTTATGTTTGGCTTGGAGGTTCACTTCTTACCTTGTACCAGATGTGGGGCTGATGAAACCCCTCATGTGAGTCGATTCATTTTACAGATTTGGCAGAAAACACATCCAGGAGAAAAGGACAATGTCATTCTCCTGGGTTCACGAGTTGACTTGTCTCAAATAAGACCCAATAAGAGTCAGAGAGAGTGCAAAGGAGAAGGCAGGATTACATGTCCAGGACTGGTGGAGAAGGTAATTGCAAGCAAACCCCCAGAGACTGTAGGAAGAGAGAGAGAGGGCAGGATTTGGCTTTGGTATAACCTTATGTTGACTTAGTTTGTGAAATTGTGAAATTGCAACTTTATCATTCAAAGAGACAAAACACTCTCCTTCAGATTAAATGGTGTTTCCCCAGGCTGTTGGGATAAATGTTTCATTGCTGCCTTTCTGTTCCTTATGAGTGTCCAGAAAGGCCAAGTCTTTGGGAAACAATTGCAAAGCTGTTCACTGTGTCATGGCTTTAAGAAAAGTGGGATGATCGGGTAGGAGGAGGTGACTGAGTACACACTAATGTGGATATCACCTGAGGTGTGTGACCTTTCTTGTGCAGGCTGGTGACCTTACTATATAGTCATGATCACCCAAATTTACCTCTGCAATGAAGACATGCCTCTCAGGATAGGTTTCCTAGGGCTAATTTGGGAACAAGGAGATATGTGTTAATAATTAGGATTAGATATTAAGCAGCCACAATACCCAACTGCAGGAAATGCACTCTATAAATTGAAAATAATAAAAAAGGTAAAACTGAAATAAATGGACAGGCCAACAGTGCTATTTGGAAGAACCCAAGTTGTGAGCTAAGTTCTGTATCATTAAATTTCAAAGGGAACATTGCAAAGGTGAAAACAACTGAAACTGGTTTATGATATTAACAAATTATTATTTAAATTCCATTTTACTAACCCTCTATCTACCTTTGTTGGTAGGGAAGAATTGCCTCTGAAGCAGGTATTTTTACGATTTTAGGGAGACCTTTCTCTTCCTTTCTCTTCCTCTTCTCATTATAATTTCTCTTTTCTGAGACTTGCATATCTCTAGCTAGGACAAATGTACTAGAAAATTATTTGACTGGTAAAATATACCTTGCCTGTGAGAAAACGTCTCTTTTATCAGTTGGAGGAAGCTACAGTTGGAGAAAGCTACAATCCAGTATGTGAGTAGGGAGTTGTGCTTGAAGAGTAATTTGAGAAACTAGGAGGCTGTTATTAGGGACCGGTTGATTGAGACACATAATATAATACATATATACATAATATGCTACGTGGGCAACAATGTGTTTGTTCAGTGTCATCTCACAGGACACTTGGAATCTCCAGCCAACAGTAATTGAGAGAAGAGAGAGATGAGTATAGAATTGTGTGGTGGTCGTGCATCCAGTTTAAGTGGCTTGCAAAAATCTTTGTCTCATTTCAACAAAACAATGAGTGCATTCAGGATCAGAGGGCTATAATTCTTCAGTCTTAAAAAAACCCAAACGTTAATGATCCTTTGTTCTTGACCTAGTGTTGCAAAACTGTTGGTTCAGGAAGTGCCACATAGTTGTGGCTGTGTCTAGATAGTGACAGATCTCTGTAAACCTATAGGTGTATCAGTAGCTATAGAAGTATTCCAAGATACAGGTGAAAGTTATATTTTTGTTGCCTTTCTGCTGCTTGCTCTGAAGAAGATCTGGACAGATCAGGACAGACAGCAGTCAGGACAGATGTTCCTCCAAAGAAGAGGTGAGGGTTTTATAACCTTTTGTTATCAAACTCAGCACTGGAATTGGGGCCAGAAACTCTGTGAAGCTCCAGGCTAAACACGTAAGTTTCAAATGAGAACTTTGGTAAGACAAACAATTATAAACAGTCATGAGTTAGAGGCAAAATTATACCTTGTTTGAGTTCATTAGAGCCCACAGAAGAGTTCTTTTTGGAAGAAAGGGAAGGAAACTCACTGTCTGCATGGTAGCACTTACAGAAATTTGCAAAACTTCAAGGTGTCTGACATAACTGGAGACAAGAGCTGAGCCTGAGACTAAGCCCACTCCTGCTCATACCTTTGATATGCTTTCTTCTTGTATTTGAACTCAGGAGTAAGGAGCTTTTTATTCATCCATGCTGGCCTTCCACCATACTTCCTTGACTTTCTGCACTCAGGAATTGGCTGTCTTGTGCTTTGAGGAGGTTGTCCTTCAAGATCAGTCAGCTCTCACAGGCTTTCTCTTTACCTTCCACAGTGGTCTTCTGTGAGATTCTACCAAGAAGATGCCCAAACAAGACAAATTCTGCTTTCCAAACTGCCAGCTTGTAATTGTACTGTTTGTCTTTCTTATGGCTACCCTTTACATCCCATACTTACTTTGTATAAGAAGTCTAGAAGACTCGTCACCTGCATCAAAAAATTTACCTGTTGTGGGTTGGGCCAGAATGGCTACTGAAACAAGCGACAAACGCAGCTTCTCACAGAAGCCACCCCTGTAGACCCCTGCTACCAAAACCTTGCCACAAATCCAACACACCATCCATTGCAGCAATCCAGCCATGCGGGCCATCCCACTGCAATTCTGTAATCCCTGTGAGATGCCACCAAGCAGTCTCTTCTGCAGTTGGTTTCAGATCCCAGGCACTTCCTCTAGGTACTTCTGGGATCAGCATTGGAGGGCACACCCGGCACTCATTATTAAGCATTGGGAGCAGAAAAGAGAGAAGAAGACACCGAATAAAGGTCTCAGCTGACTGAGGAAGGTCAGTTGCAGAGCAATGTGAAGATGTGATACCCATTGAACAAAGCCTGGTGAAAGAATGTTACCTTTCAAGACTTAATGGGAAAGCTTTTAGCAAGCAAAATGATTTCATGGAAACTTAGTGGTTTATGTCATGTGCTTCTATCACCTTTTTCAATCCGATGTCAAGTGCCCTAAACCCAGGATTGTTGTTTTATGAATCTATGACTATAGAGACTATTTCCATTTTAAAGGAGAAGTGTTAGTAATTGCTTGGAAGTCATGCTCAATCCTTAGTCACAGAATTATCAGCATCACCATGTGTGTTTGATATGGTATGAATTTTGAATGGTATTATTATTTTTCATAAGCAAAATACACCTTCAATTTATAGTTTGCCACTTCATGGAAAAATGACAGAATGCTGTGAGGTTTATAAATTATTATAAATTGTAAATCATTACAGCCATAATCAGTGTATTATGCTATAGTATCAGAAAACTAATACCAAGAAAACCTTTTCTTGAACCAATACTTTAAATTGCTGAAAAATGTCAAAGTAAAAATAAAAGCTGCCGGTCTCTCTGGTAAGTAAGTGTATTATATTACCCATACTTGAAATCCCATTGAAGTTTCTCTAGAAATACAGTAGCCTCCTTCAGCAGTTGCTCTGAAGTCACGTGTAATATAATGAATAAGGCAGGAGTTGTGCTTTCTTTTAAACTGAAACATTCTGGTATCGTGTCTGAGTAGAAGAACCTCGCTTATGGGATTAAAAGGGCTGAATTCCAAGCAAAAAGGTTTTCACTCTGTATTTTTTCCAAAAGGGCCTGAAATGTTTCAGATCAAATGACATTGAATGCTTTGTAGATTTTTGTGGCAGAGTCTGATTTTATGACCTCAGCCTACTGCTGTAAGAGCGTATTTAGCTTGCTGCCTTATGACTACTCATGAGCAAACAGTATCGTTTCATTGCTGTTTATTAAGAGCAGCGTTACATGTGATAACGAAACTTTCACTGAAGTGGATCGTAGGAGCTGGCTCAGTGGTTCCTGTGTCTGCTTTCTACTGTTCTTTCTATGTAGAGTTCTGACACTTTCCAATGTTTCCATTCCAAATGAGTGATGCCCTGTTCGTTTCTAGTACAGTCCTGAAAGTCTGTTGCCTTTTACTGTGGATCAGACAAAATCATTGAGCTCCTGAACTCTGAAGGCGGTTCATGCTTTTCTCAGAGATGGTTCTGAGTAGGTCAGGTACCTTCCCTGCCTCAGCTCCCGATTAAAATGTTTGACGTAAATCCCTAAGGCTGGGTCTGGGTCTGCAAAGAGGGCGTTGGGTACAGGGTGTTGAAAAAAAGAACTGACTGCAGCAAAAATCAAATGGTCAGCACTTCCCACGGACAGGCCCTTGAGCCGTAGCATTTAAATGCCAAATCAGAGCTTTTCTCTTGTTGTTTCCACAAAATGAGGTCCAGTTCTGCAGCATGATGCCCAGCGCAGGGTCAGGTCAGGAGGAAGTGTGAAGGAGTTGCACATGGATTCTCTTTGCTAATGCAGGGCCTCTGGCCCTGTTACATACCATTTGTGTGTGTCTGCTCTGAACGTCTTCTCAGCCCTTGAGCTGAAAGCTTCCAGGCCCATGAGGAGCCGCTTCAACTGTACACAGTGTTTCTCACTGTCCTAGCTTGCTTCATATTAAATTATACTCCATGACACGTTGATAATAATCTCCAAATTGTGTTGCTGTTCCTAACTTTTAAGAATTACCATGTCACTTCACACAGGACAATCCTTACGAGGAAGCTCTCCCCACTCTGGAGGAAGGTTTCGGGTCACAGCCTTGAGGAACATGCCTGACTTTGTAAGCATGTAGCCTCAGTTTGCAACTTCAGTGTAGCAGCTCTGACCTGGTTTGCAGACTTGTTTTTTGGTCTAGCGACTCTAGCACTTCTGATTGCAAATGTAACACTTAAAACATACTCCATTTGATTTAGTAATGGTTATGGACCATCTAGCATACTCCTCAGCACGCCGAGGGTGTGTATTTATACATGAAGCATAATGACTCGGCATGCAATCTTTCAGATGCAATCTGAAAAAGGCAAATAAAGGAGTATGGGTAGGAGAAAGATAGAGCTACTCTGGAGGTACAAGTAGGAAAAGTTTTCCAGTAGAAGTAGGATACTGGCTGGAATCAGACTTTCCGAAGTCTTCTGGCTAGGTAAGAGAGACAGGGTCACATAGGCCCAGCTATGGCAGATATCTGCACGCTGAGTAGCACTTACCAGTATAAGGAGTCTTACTGAATGCTATTTATTCATGCATCCCTATTGAAGTTAATACGAGTAGAGTATGTTGAATTTGGCCCTAGGTTAGTAACATAAAATTTTAGCTCTTTAAAATGGATCTGAACAGAGAGGTATGGTCCAATGCTGTACTGGCTCTGAGACTTTGTTGGTTTGAGGGGATTTGGGATTTTTGTTTTGACAGAATTTTTTTTTTGGTGTGGGGGATGGTTGGGGGAAGAACATCACATTATTTTTCTTACAAATCTAATAAGAATTAGTCTAGAAGAGGGGAAAAAGAATCTGCTCCCTTAGATGCTATCTAAGGTGCTGCCTTATTCCTCTGAGAAGTGGAGCTTTCATGTGTTATATTCCATAGTAGTCCCCCAAAAAGACGCATATCTTTTGCCTGGGGTGAGCAGCTCCTGAGATTTCTGAAGTCAGGCTAGTACATTAACACCTTAGATTTAGGTAGCACACGGCTACAAGCAAATGTCTTTGGATGATAGAAGCAAATCAGACACTGCTTTTGTATGTCACGAGGGATTATTCTATTTTAGTGCTATGCCCTTTGGCTTTACAAATGCACCTGTAGTGCTCCTGTGGTTAGTGCAAAGAATCTTGGTAGAATTAATTTACTATAGTTGTTTTGGCTTTGTAAATAGCAAATGTTAGAACTGGCTATACACAAACAGCTTTTCAAACCTTACATGTGTTGTTTGCAGCAGTTCATGGATAGAGAAAGCGGAAGGCTTCTGTTCTTTAATGCTAGCTCTGGGCTCACCAATGTACTTTTCCATTCACAAAAGGTGATTTCTGTGGAAGTAGGAGGAATTTATGGCTGTGTCTGGCCATAACGATGGCAGGAGATAAATTCTTGGAAATCTAAAGGTAGATCACCAGATACAGATCCCCCTGTGCCTCTGTGGATCTGGAAAATTCTCATCTGATTTCATGTAATCTGCTGTGGTTTTTATTTTTATTGGAATAAATGACTCTGAGAACTCATGGTATTTACATGGCACTGTCATCATACAGTAGCAAGCTATTAAGCTTATCTGGCATTTCAGGAACAGATATATTGGTCTGTCAAATATTGTGGCAAATAATTGTCCTTTTGAATCTTTTGAAGAGACGCGTGGAGCTAAATGTTCATAAT
>JAOXJM010000033.1:2018013-2029451 GCA_026413425.1 Tringa solitaria | reverse complement strand
GCCGCAGCACGGGCGGGCCGCGATCGCGGGCCATGGCCGGGCGCTGGCAGCGGGGCCACCGCCGTCCCCACAGCACACCCCCGGGAGCCGCTTTAAGGCGGGCCCCGGCCCCTGGGAGGAGCCGCCCCCGGGGCGGGAGGAGGCTCCCCGGTGGCGCCTGGCGGGGGCCGTAGGGAGGGAAAAGGCAGGTCAGGAGAAAATAAAAAAAAAAAAAAAAAAAACAGCCCAGAAGTTAGGTGAGAAAAAGTTGGAGGGTTTGCTTTCTCGTCCTCCCCCACCGCGCCTTTCCTGCCATCTCTCCCTTTTTTTAACTTCCCTTTCCTCATTTTGTCTCTACAGCCGGGCACTCCGCGCAAGGTGCACAAGGTAGCTGTGCTGCAAGTGTTTTAAACCACAGATAATGCAAAAAGAAAGGGAGATGACACGGAGAAGTTGCAGACAGAATGCTTGAGTTTCTTCCCTCTTTTTGCATGAAGGCAAGCGTTAGAGCTGTAGTAACTGCAGAGGTTTATGAAGTTTGATTCTAGCAGTGTGAGTGGGGTTAGATTTATATACTCTTAACAAGGTGACTCATTTGCTTGTGTTTTTAATGCTTGTACTGATGAAAATCCAGGCTTTCTCTGGTATTCCTGAGACGTGAGATGAATTTACTGCTAATTTTGTAGCTTCTGCATCATACTCTAATGACTACAATTGGATTTCCTAACATTGTCCTGCTCTCCTGTGTTCCATATTATGCTCAGGAAGCTTTTTTGGACTACCAGGACTTCAGAATCCATTAGTGCAGAGGATATTTGATGTTTATTTTAATTTACCTTCGTTTTACAGTTTCCTCTTGAAGTCATGATGTCAAATTCTATTTCAAAATTTAAAAGTTATACAGAAAAATCTTGCTAGCAACCAAAGAAATTTAGTAAATGAAACTTATGACTTTGTATTTTGAATTGGTAATTCTGGAGTGACAAACTGTGAAAATGTTTATCAGTGTAGACTGTTAACACCAAAGATTAACACCAGAGAAGGAGTTAGGGGAGGCAGTTCCATTCAATTTTGACTTCTGTCTTTTAAAATCCATTCTCCTTATCTGAACGAAGCTGTTGTTATTACTTGATTTCTAAAGTCCACTGATGAGATTTTATCCACTATCTCATTAGAAAAGAGAATGGCTAAGTGGATGTCCCAATAAGTCTATTTCCAGTGTGTGCACTTCTTAATCTTTCAGTGTCATTTAGAGCAGTGCTACCTCAGCTTAACAGGACAGTAAATGTCATTTGAATTTATAGAAGCACAAGTGTGCAGTCTTCATGGTGAAGTTCCCTGACGGATACAGTATATGGTGGCCTGTGGGAATACACAGAATTCATGATCTCAATATTTTTCCTTTCTTTGCTTTCCACAGTAGCTAAGCCACCTTCTCTGAAGCCCTCCTCCAACAAAGTGCTGAGCTTGTGCTTAAGTAAAAATATCTATTTTGGTACTTTGATGTGTGGGATGCGTTCAGGCATGTGCTAAACATGCACTGCTCAGATCTTCTGCTCAATAATACAGTGACAGGAAAGAGCTGAGAATCTAGGACCTGCCTGGGCACTTTCTCAGTGAATGTGGCTTTGGGTGCACTCTCTTTTACCACTGTTGATGCTTCAAGGTGCAGTTTAGGCTTGCTGTATAAAACAGACACTTGACTGTAATGGCTTGTGTTGACTACTGAAACTCTTTGCATAGTAGATGATATTTTTGCAGTTTCCTCCTATTCCTTTTTTGTAGCCTTCAAAACAGAGACAGTCCCATGCTCTGTATTTTCACACCTTGCTCAGCGGAGATTATCAGTCAGGGCACCTACATACTACTGTTCTTTAGGTGGTATGTGTGTACTGCAGTTTAACATTCCTAGTCATCTCCCTGAAGCAGAGCAGACAAAAATTATTAATTATTATAATTATTATTATTAATTATTATATCATTACAGTAAAAGAGCATCCTTCTGCCAGCCCTCAGCACAGAAGTAGAGGTAGAATTTAGAGATGCTAATCCCAGTATTTTTTTCCTAAATATGTTTGATAAGACATTTTAGAAAGGAAGAGACAAGAAATTAACACAGCTTAGAAGGGACTATTACAGAAATCATTAAGGAGCAATTTATTTTGAAGACACAAAAATGCACATGATGAAAGGCAGAGCGCTGCTTTAATGACCAAGAAAAGAGCAAAGGTCTCTTCTGGTTCTATTCATCTTCCATGTTCATACAAGCCTCTTCCGTTGTCAGACTCTTTTCACCCAGTATCTGCAGATGAAACTAAAGCAAAGCACACAGATTGCTTTGAGTGCTTAGAGAGTAATTGTCGTTATTAGTAATGCATGTGAATGATTACAAAAAGAGGGAGTCACAAAGGACCCAGGTACCGCCAGAGACAAGCTACGGCCAGGCAGGGAAGGACTGTTCTGTCACCCAGATCCCAGGTTCCCATGCAAGTCCGATGTAGTCCCCAGAGGGTATGTGCTATTTTTGCCCGGTCGCTTCCAGATGCCATCAGCATCCACTAATGCAAATGCACTTTGAGTGCTCTGGTCTCCTAGACAAAGGCCATCCTTGTAGTCTGTTGTGGAATAGCCACAGTTTGAAGCTGAGGGAGGTTTTTGTGCGCAAGGGGTTCAGCTTTATCAATGATTACTTGCTGGCGGTGGCTGCATGGGGGTGTCGGGACCTTAAAAGGCTTCATAATTTGCAAACCTCCTGGTAGAATTGCACTTTAGTCCATCATAAATCCACAATGTTGCAGAGAAATTGCCTGACCCTTCGGCTCCCCTGTCCTCACTGCCTGTTTTGTGCAGGCCTTTGCTTTCATCCAGCTGATCCAGCTGAAAATTAACGCAGAAAATTTTAAAAAATGTTTCTTTTAATCTACACAAATGCTTGTGCCAACAGAGGGGAGAAAACAAGAATGGGTGGCTAAAGGAAACGCAGACCTTTTCTCTTTCAGAGGCAATATGGATTTATGCTGGATGTAACTAGTCTTACGTTGTTCAGTCATGGTTGTAGCAATGATACCCTGTCCAGGTAGCGGTGAATTTGTGCTTTGGAACTCCTCTTAGGATGTCTATAATTGATTTTCTATTTTCTTTTTTAAAAACAGGGTTCTTGGCGAGTGCTAAGGCCAAAATTCCTGAGTCACTAATGACATATCAAGTGTTAGAAGCAGAGATGCTGGACAGAAGTAAGAAGAGTCGTGGCCCAGGAGCTCACAGGATGCTGAGGGCTGTCTGTCCTGTTCTGAAGCAAATGCAGAGATCATTGCAGATGGTAACTTCCCGCTCGGTTTTGGTAGCCCTTCCTCTCTAGGAATTCTTTAAATGCTCACATCCTATAGAACATGGAGACCTCTGCCTCCTAAGAGAATCTCCAAAGCAGATTAACAGAAATGCTCTAAAATGTACCTTGTATTTTTTTAAAGCTTTCATTTGAACCAAACAAAGCAACAGTACAATAAAGGGACAAAGAAACTGTTCCTTGTAGTCTCAGGGACACTACCAATTCTGTTTCTAATTAATTCAAAATTTTAGTTTGTTCATGCAGTCATTTCTGATGTGGCATTAGTTTGGAAGTTAGTATTCTGTGAACACTGAGGCTTCATTGTACCATTGTATATTCAGTAAATGTGGTAGCAGTTGCTGGACTGTATTTTGATAAGCTACATGTGACTTTGCAGATTTAGCAGCTGACTGGCCTAAGATCAGGAGCCTCAAACCTGCCGCCTTTTTTCACATTTCAAAACCAAAACAGTGGGGTGGATATTTACTCTTACAATTCTACAAACAACTCTACAGCCATAGTGCGTGTGGGCCAGGACTTCCTAATAACAGCTGTCTCAAACGAACTTATTTTATTCTGTAAACTGTGCCATCTAGTGTGGTGATGGGGAATCTCAGCTGTAGCTTAAGAGCGAGTGAGGAATGCCCCGCTGAATCAGACCCGTAGTGTATCTGTCCCACTGTTCTGGCTCTGACGGTGCCAGTAGCGGATGCTATTTACGGAGCCCTTTTGAGCCTGGCCGGTGTCTGATCCCATGGTATCCACAGCTGCTGTATTAGGGATGTTGGAGAGTACTGCTCTTACACAAACCTTGTGTGTCTACAGTACTTCTTCCAGTTTTACTTTTCTAATAGAACAAAATGGAAACATGAACAAACACAAAAGAAATGCAAAGGAGCCCTGTTATTCCCTGTGGCAGTACTGGGGCATCTGGAAGTTCCACAGCCAGCTTGAGAATGAGGGTTTGACAGGGGAAGCTCTATGGAGATTGGCAGAGAGCTCTCCCTGAGCATAAGGACAATATGTGTAAATACCCAGTGGAGCTTTTATGAAGCTCTGTTGAGGAGGGAAAGAAGAACAGATCACAGGTGAGGTTGGAAGCAGGTAGCAGCTTTCTGATAACAGCTGTCAGTGTTTGATGATTGCCAGGCCTTACACTGTGGATTCTTACTGTCACAGACTGAAAAAACAAGGCAGTCAGTGTCACCAGTCAGGTGAACAGTAAGAGACATTATGCCTCTTATTCTCGCTGCAAGTGGTGCACAGGGATGTTCCCACGACCTACCTGCCCTGTAGTCGTTAACTCACTGGGCTTGGTGTCAGTGGTACACAGTGCCTATGGTGCCTTCTTTATGGGTGATGGTGTAACATTGTGAACACCATTGCCTGTTTCTTGATCCATTAAAGGTTAGCCCATAGTTTGCTTTTTGCCTGTTTTAGGGCCAAGGTACCAGGTGCCATATCTGCTCTTAACAACTTTGGGCTGATGGGATTTGTGAAAAATATTAAATAAATGTGTAGTAACTCTCTTAATCATATTTCCTATTGAAAGAGCAGATACCAACTAGTGGTGCTGCATACGTGTGCTTTTCTAGTTACCCCTTGCAGGAGCAGTAAAGTATAATCATGTTCAGTACCACTGATTCTTTCAGCAAGAAGAATACTAGGCAGAAGCCTTCTGGCCTGTCCACCATTTTTGTTTTCTAACCCAGCCACTTGCAATTGAGTCATTTTTTTCTTTGCAGCCAAAGGAGTAGACAGTTTAACTGGAAATGGTCATATTTGCTTGTATTAAAAGAGGATGCACAGTAGAGTGGAGGAAGGGGATATAGTGAGAAGGGAGAAGCACAGATGGAGCTGTGGAAGCAAGTACAGAAGTAAAGTATTTGGTTCATCTCTTCTTCCTGTTCCCAGTGAGATGTGCCCAAAGGCAGA
This sequence comes from Tringa solitaria, assembly GCA_026413425.1. Taxonomy (NCBI): domain Eukaryota; kingdom Metazoa; phylum Chordata; class Aves; order Charadriiformes; family Scolopacidae; genus Tringa; species Tringa solitaria. The sequence continues at coordinate 2,024,209 of JAOXJM010000033.1, read as the reverse complement.
GCTAAAATGAGATGGCAAAAGGAACTACAACATCTCACAGATATCTTAACCACAGCTCACAAAGCTAAGCCTGAAGTAGCTTTCCCTAGAAGCCAGGTTAAATTCTAAAATTCAATACTCTGCTGCCGCCATGGAGGTTTTCTTGGCAGTTGCTTTACACTTTCTGCATTGCACCCAACCAGGTGGAAAAATGGGAAGGGCAGAATATTCATATACTTTGGACCTGCATCACACTCCAGGAAGAAATTGTAACCCTGATTGTACCATCCTTTTCCCACATTAATTGCGAGTATCTCGGCTGTGAACACTGGACACCCTTCTCTGTGCAACATTTCACAGGAGCCAGCAGGTGGCACATGAGGAGTATGTCTGACCATGAAAGCTCTTCTCTTCCAGACCGCGAAGAGATGGTTTCTCTCAGTTGCTATTAGCTTTTGAAGACCAGCGTTTTCTATACCTTCTGTCCTAGATTGGTGAACAAGAAGTTGCTTTCTGCAGTAAGACCCTGAAGAATGTAGGAAGAGCAGAGAAGCAGGCAGACTAGAACTGGTGGGAGTGCCGTCCTCAGAACCTGTCTTCAGAGCAGTTAATAATGAGGATACGCCAGATCCAGACCTGTTTTACATTATCAGCCATTAAAATCTGGAAGACACCCAGGGAAGACAGGGAAAAAGTTGTTTCTCATAATGAATCATCATGTGTGTCTATATGGCTTACAGTCATGGTGAAGGAAAGCCAGGCACCATCAGAGCCTTTCCTTGTGTCCAAAGAATCAAAGGCAACAGGCTGAAAGGCACCTCAGGAGTCCTGTTGAGGGCTGGTGTCTGTAGGCTGCTGGTGGCTTGGAGGTCATCCATGAATGCATTTATTTTTAACCTCCTCCCCTCCAACACCCACATGGATGGCAAGTGTGTTTCTGCCTGTCAGCAGGCACAGGTTCCCAAATACTGCCAGTTACAAATTCAAACGTTTATAATTCTAATAGTAAAATCAAAGTATTGTAAGACAGTAAAGCTTAGCTGTATCTTAAGGGCTTTATTCTTCATAGCCACCAAGGTAATTGTAAAATACAAGAGGGTCCATGGATTCTTTTCAAAAAAACTTTTTGTCTTAACAATCAAGAAGTGCTGGTCTGTTTTACCCTTCTGCCATAAGACAGCATCAACCTGCCAGTAAATGTGTAAGCTGATCTTGAAAGAGGGATAAACCAGAGCCTTCAGGATGGTATGTTTATTAAATTGTCCTTTCTGTTAGAAAATCATTGCTATTTTTTAACCTAAATCTGTCTGCTTCCCCTGAACTCACCTTGTCCCAAAGAAACATGGGAAGCAAAGTATCTCCAGTTTCTTTTTATTATCCTTCACTTTATTGGAGCTTCTTATGCATGTCCTCAGATACCTCTTATCTGTATTAGAAACTCAGTTTGCTCCATCTTGACATGTTGATCATAGGTGTGGGCTCGTTCCTATAGCTCTTCCCTTTTTCTTTTGAATTTGTTTACATCTTTCTTAAAGAACAGTAACCAAACCTGGACAGACATTACCCCCAGAGGTGGTCTTACCCCGACTGAGAAGTACAGAGGGTTATCTCATGATTCCCTTTGTTCTCATGATAGAACTCTTCCTTTTTTTTTTTTTTTTTTGGCACAACCAGGGCGTTGCTGACATTTGTAATGTACTAAAATTCCTGTGTCGTTCCCTTCCTGGACTCCTGCCTAGCCAGTTGTTCCTCATTTGGTATTCGTGCAGCTGAGAAGTTCTGCTTGGGAGAAGTCATTCAGCTCTGGTTTTTTCACTCTCTTATTTTCCAGTTGTTGTCCAACATGTCAGGATCATTTTGAATCCATCTGAAGTCCTTCAACATCTTTGTTGTGTTTTCTAACTGGGTGTCATCTGCAAATTCAATAGAATTTTTGGAAGTACACAGGTTTCCATGAATTTTCAAGGAAACAGCTTGTGATTCTGAGTTTGTTCTAGTTCTTTTCCATATTATAATGCATTTCATCCTTGCTTAGCTGACTCAAAACATCTATCAGGACTAATGCTGTTCCTTCCTATTTACCCATGGTAATCTGACTTGGAATTCCTTCTTGAGGTAGAGCTTATTGCTTGCCAAGCTCATTCAGGGTTCACTGACATTGTGGTACCCAGTAGCTTTTAGAAATTGAATCATAAATAAAATGTTTCAGCAAATTCATGGTGGTTGTCTAACATTCTAGAGACATTATGCTTTGACTTCATGCCGATTCTTTACATTGTCAGGCATAGAAAAATGCAGCATAAAAGACATCCAAATATTTATTTTGAACCAACTTTTAACAGAGAAAAGTCCAAAGTCTGAAGAGCATTGAGAAGACAAATACAAGCTTGAGTTTTGTGATAAAAAAAATGTCTTTTTTTGTAGCTGACAGGTATTATCTTCTAAGCTGGAGAGAGAAAACAGTTGATTCTGAGAAAATACCAGAAATGTGTTTTTAGCTCCTGGGAAAGAAGATCTTCAGAGAGGACACTCAGCAGGGAGCTGCTGTAGAGTGTGGTATCATTTTACACTCTCTTATAGCATGTTACCCATGCTGGCAAGCTTTACAGGCAAATGACTTTTTTTGCCTGGACCATCCCATGTGTATTCTCGTAGCCTAGCTGTGATGTTTATTTATGTGAAATGAAGCTTTTTGTCATAATTGAAGGAGCCTTTAAAGCCATGTCACTGGTGTCATTGACAAGCTCATAGATATATGGCTTTTATACTTTCTCAAATATTCCCTTGGATTCACTGCCAGGCATAACAGTCTGCTTTTCTGAAGAAGGATTTTGCTAAGTTTTGTCTGCAGTTTATCTAAATAAAGTATCACATGACCCAAGGACACATAGAGGAGTGGAACAGAAATAAGTCACAGAGGGGTCTTTCTTTTGACGAGCTGTGTATTCTTCTACACTTCTTCATGTATCACTGAATGCAAGTATTTCATTCTCAGGAGGTTAAGATACTCTTCATCTTCAGCAGGTGGCTTAGGCCAAACCTTTATAGAATTTCTGAATATGGGTGTTCATGCCCCCTTTGTTTAGATGATGCTGTCCTGAAAGCTACAAGCGATTAGATCATTTTATAAATCACATGATCAAATTCAAAATGAAGCTCCCAGTTGCCTGAATTTGCTTTTTTTTTTTTTTCCTTTCTGTGTTGCCTCACTGCACTGCTTACCACACAAGGACTCTACAGCTCTCTTGGGAGAGGATTCTCCTAAATGGTCTATAAGCTCTGGTGGTAGAGTATTTATCTTCACAACCCGAACAGGCTTGATTACAGATCTGGTATCACAGAGTTGCATGGGGGTATCTTCATTGAAATACAGTTCTGCTGACATCAAATCTGCATGCCCTATTCTGAAACAGTTCCCGCAAGTTCCTCTTTCCTGAGTTAAATGTTTGAAGGAGGATGTCATTGGTCACTTAGTCATGTGCTGCTTTGGTCTGATGACAGGAGAAAGCATAAAGTCCTTTCCCACACAGTCATGTTAGAGGAAAACGCAAGACATGAGACAGTAATTTCTGCTTAACAAGCCAGCACTTGGTGCAGTGACTCCATCCTGAGACACAGGTCACATGCTAGAACCAACCAGGGGGGTGATTTTTTTTTGCTTCCCCAAAGTATTCACTGCTTTGCCCTGACTGCGGCATCAAGGGACACAGATAACCTGTACAAGGTATTGCAGACTGCGCTGAAGGCCTAACTTAATGGTTCCCATCCTAGGGACAGCACTGCTTTTGGCCACAAGACATTAAATCCTCAAAACTGAGGCCAGCAGGCACAGCGAAATGCAACATTGCACTGTGGCTGCTGCCCAGGGTCTGACAAGGAGTGGGGACAGATGAGCTAGATTCTGCAAGATGCATGGGCCTAGAAATACCAAAAGTGTGCTGGGTCATTTGCCTTCCCGAGGAAGTTAGAGGTGGACAGGCAGGTTCTTGGGCAGCATTCACCCTCTCCTTCCCCCAAAATGTTTTTTTCTCAGTGCCATTTTTGTGTTGAAAAAAGGGTACAAATAATTGAACACCGCATTGCCTTCAACAGCTGTGAACAGTTGCGCTCCTAGAGGGAGGCTGGCAACCTGCCCATCCAAGCAGTTGGTGAACTTCGTTTACTGTACTGGAATAAAATCCTGCTAAGCACAGGTGCTTGCCACATTGTGGTGCCAAAGCTTTGCGTGCCGCAGAAGGGACCGAGGGGCGGTGATTCTGAGCCACTGCCCTGCTGCTGCACATCTCCTCACCTCCGCGGGTGGGGCTGGGTGATGGACTACATCCGCTGAAGGGGACAGCTTGTTCCAGACCTGCACAGATCCTAAGGGAACCACAGGAAGGAGGTGCCCCAGGATTAGGCCCCTAGGGACCCCCTTGTTTCCTTAACTTTCTGGCCTGGGCTCTTCGAAAATTGTTTCCTCCGTCTTTTTCCTGCGCTGCCCACTCAAGACCTTTGCCGTCTGGCACATTTGCAGGGAATCTAGTGCCTATCGTGCCTTTAGCTGGTGTTGCCCTGCCCTGGGACACACACAGCTTCATTGTATAAGCTGGTAGACACCAGCTATTTGTACCAAGCCTGACATACAAAGCATTTGTTTACTAACGGCTGCCACCAACTAGCTGGGAGGAGGGCTGGGGGCTAAGAATGATTCATTCTGGCCTTATTTCTGGGCCTACCAAACCTGCATTTAAGTGCAATAGATACTGGGAATCAGGAAGGGACTCCCAATGTGAGCCATTTTGGTCTCTTGCCTCATCTGTGCCAGTAAGTGCGGTGCACTTTAGGGCTTTTGCGGCAGGATTTGTGCATGCTAAGACTCCAGAGAGCTCAGCTGTGCTGCTCGTGCTCCACTGATGCTGCCTGCTAAAAGATACTTATATTTCAGAGCTATAATTGGAGTTAGTTTATTGCCTGAGTAAATAATAATGTAATGCAGGCTGGCAAAATCATCTAATTGCAGCCTCCAATACCTGTGTTTATTTCAGGAACAAGGGAAGATACCAGCCTGTGACATAAGACAGGCTCAAAACAAAGCAGACACCGATTGTAGGTCTGCAGTCTCCCTCAAATGCACAGGCACAGGCAACTGCAGTTAGCAGCGACTGTAAAAATCTCTTGCTTACTATGCAAGACCTCCACTTTTACTCAGTGAAATAGTATGTAGAGATAGTGTACATCTAGGTTTTAATGCAACAGCATACATTTTAAGCTCCAGAATCTGCTCTTGATTTCTTTCAGATCAATAAGAAATTGAGCACAGGCTAAGAAAAGAAAAAAAAACAAGACTCCTAGAGCATTGCAGTGGGATTTTCAAAAGTAGTGAGTCAACTGGTCCCTCAGCAGTATATGGAAAGTTTGTCTTTGACTTCAAAAGAAGAGTGATGTGGAGCACTGAGCATGGATGTGGCAACAACACATTTCAAATCTGCTTCCCCAGAGTCTGCCCTATCATATTCTGGTGAAGCATCCTTCACCTTTGTAAGGTTGGAGTGGCATTCATGTGGAATATGACTCACAGATCAGGGAAATGTGTGCCATTGGTTTGCTAATTTTAAATGTGCCCTCTGCAGTACAGTTCACTTAAAACTGAGTATGGATTACTGAAACTGTGCTCAGTCAGGCTGAATCCAAAATGAGGCAAATAAACATAACAGGTCTCTCTCTCTGTCCCCTCCCTTCCCGCCAGCAAATGCCGAAGTGAACAGATGCACTTGGCAGCACTACAAAATAAATTGACTTGTGCTTTGCTTTGCACTTTGGCGCTATGTACAAAGCTCCTGTCAAATCAGAGGGCTTGGGTCAGAGGCCGGAGTTTTCATCCACTGCTGTGGGATTTGAGCCCCGGAGCCCCACTGGCAGTTGTATACTAATCCTCACTTTTTTAGGAGTTGTATGGGTCATAATATAGGAAAAAGTATATGGTCACCACTTAGTCTGTTTGAATGAGAGATTCTTTACTATTTCTGGCATGTTCAGGGTTACCACGAGATGTTTTCAAGGCTGGAGGGTAAAGCCTCTGCTCTCCAGAGTCTTATATTGATGGGAAAGTGCGGCACTGGATCAGTAACCGACCTATGTGACTGATCTGACCATGTTTTCACTGAATTTCACTGAATTGACGGAGTTGGAAGGGACCATAGAGATCATCTAGTCCAACTCCCCCGCCAAGGCAGGA